>CAKLNU010000806.1:305000-810000 GCA_922788865.1 Poeciliopsis turneri
GGCAGTGAAAGAGATAAACGCAAACTTGGGAGCCTTTTGAAGCAAAACCCATTCAGGAGTTTTGGGGGAGAGTCACAAAGGGTCAACTGCGACTGAAGTCAAGAGTTTAAGACCCGGACGTATCCGGGGACACGGTTGAAACGTTCCGCTCCGTGGTACGACAATATATTAGCTTCACTTTACGAAATGAGTGGGGGAAGAAAAGTATTTTCAGGATATAAGAAACTTCATGTCACTATAGAATATATATAACATGAAAAAAATGAAGCCTAAAGTGAATATAGGCATTTTATTTCCATCCTCAGCCGGAACCGGATTGTGCAGGTTAATTATTTTAGCAGAACTGATTGAGTAGAGAGGCGACGGATCGTGCAGAGCAGGATGCGTGTTTGTATGCAAAGCTCACATCAATGGAATTTAATTTGTTTCTCCAAAACTCTAAAATGGATCCAAAAAGGCTAAAAGAAGTGTTACAAACAAAAACAAAACAAAACAAAACAAAACAAAAAAATCACAGGGCTGCCAGATACGGCTGATGATTTTGATGAATTTCCCTATCAGAGGTTTGCGGCGCCACACGGCAGGCCTCTGACCTCCTCCCGTCGAACGCCTTTATTCGTAGCAGCAAGCTAAGTAGCTAACAGCCTAGCAACCGAAGAGGTGGAAGAAGAAAAGCTTTCATAAGCAGGCGGCTTTCACAAACTCTGTCCACAACGCACAGAAAAGAGAAGGAAAAACTTTAATGGACCATGCCGGCTAACTGCAGATAGCAGAACGTTCCTCGCTAGCTTGTTGACGTTCGTCCCGTTGGCGCTAAATTTAATATGACTTCGCCGTGTTCCCTGTCTCGTTTGCTCCCAGACGGCGCTAATTGATTTATCAGAACTGCCTTCGCATTCGAGCTGGTATCGTCAGCAATGAAATCATAAAAAAAAGAAGAAAACAAAAAGGAACCTGTGATTACCTCAGAGCTTCTCTCCGTCTTGTTTGTTAAACATCTGTGTGAGTATCTTTTAATTTACGCCGTAATCTTCTTTCTTCAAAGCAAATTATACCCAGAGGACTGTCAGTTGGAAGGAGGATCATTTTCCCTGCTGAATTCAAGAAATTACCCAGCAAAACGTTTCGGTGGAAAGCCATTTAGGAAGACGTCGTTGAAATCTTCGCCTCATTTCCAGCCAGACTGATTTCCGACGTTTGAGGTGCGTTTTGTTGCTCTTTCAGACGAAACCTTCACAAAATATCCAGGCCCCTCTAACGCTTTGCATTAGAGCTACAAGTTTGTTTTATTAGGATGTTATATGAACACAATATAATCCAGAATTTTTAAGTTGAATAAAAATTAAACATGGTTTGTCTCGTTTGCATCCAGACCCTTTTCCCGTAGGATCATTAAACCTTTAACTGTCACTTTCTAAACTTACATCACTGGTCTCCCAAATTAATTTATTTACATTTTTTAAATGAGTATTTTTTTTTATAGTTCTACAAGTCAAATAAACAATTTTTTTTAAATTAAAAAAATTGTTTATTTGACATTTTAAAAAAATCTGGTACTAATGCCCCATCAAAAGAATAACAGACTTTCTAGCTAATATTAGATATATATTAGCTAATATATTTTGCACCAGAATGACACAAAGACGTGGCTCTCAACTCAAATTGAAACATCAGGAAAAAAGCCTTTTTAATCAGAAGAAGAAGCCAAGAGGCTTGTTGTGTCTCTGGAGGAGCTGCAGAGATCCTCAACTCAGCAGGGAGAATTTGTCAAGAGGATGATCAGATATTACCCAAATTTGGCCATTTTATGTGACAAAATGAAAGACATTGTTTAAAGAAAGAAGGAGCTAATTCACTCTAACACAGACGCTGTCCATCAACTTCAACACACCACTACTACTCTCCAACATAATGGTGGCAGGATGATGTGGGGTGGGGAGGCTTTTCTTCAGCGAAGAGTGTGAAGCTGATCAGACTTGATCTGAAGATGGAAGTAAATAAATGTAGGGCAATCCTGGATTAAGCCTGTTAGTTTAAAACACTCGTCTGGGGTGGAGGTGCCCCGCTTCCCGCTGGACAAGCTTCCTGAGAAAAACAAAGTGAAACGGAGCTACAACGGAATAGCTTGGAGCATATTCACGTTAAACATCAGACCTAAGCATAACTGAGAATTTGTGGCAAGACTTTCAGAGCTACTCTGTACAGTGTGTTATTCTCGATTCTGTTTTCATCCAGTTCATATTTTCATCTTTGTGTGAATCTGCATGATTCAGTTGCCTGTCACTTCTCTGCTGTTGCACCTGGATTTCCCCCCTGAGGGAAAATAAAGGTAATTTCTATTCTTTTCTGGTCTTCACAGACACTTAGCTTCCAGTCTGATTTTGCAGGAACGTTCTGACAAAAAAAATTAAATGGATCAAACAGAAATGTCAGTCACTACATATTAAAACAAAGGGGAAAAAGATATAAACTGAATAAGGCTTGGAGGTCCAGTTGTTGTACAGTGTTGAGTCACAACGGATGAATAGAAATGCACACCACGCTTTTGATTTTGTTTGTAAATTATTTACAATTATGTACCACTTTGTGCCGGTCCAGTTGGTGGTCGCAATGTGACACAATGGGTCACCTCCTGTTACAAGAATGCTGCATATATCAAAAACAACATAAAAGTAATTGGAATTTTCTATTTGACGGTTTGAAATTGGGCCTCTGTCTCTTTAAGAAGCTTCTCCTCTTTTGTAAAACAACAATTTTCATCCATCATGGCGTTCCCAGGAGCGTTGGAGTGAGAAGTAGTTTGTGTGACAACCTGAGGAGACTCACAGCTCCACCAGGTGCTAATTGCTGCTGCCGCTAGTCTGGAGGAGCTGAGTGAGGATGACGCTGGAGATGTAGATATTATCAAAGTAGTGCAGTGTGCCACAGCAAAAGGAAAAACAAAGCAGAAACACAATTGAAGAACAACTCAAAACCATTAGCATTCTCCTTTTTTCTCGCTGCGCCACACACAGAGTCGTTGCTGCAGCAACAACACCACTAATGTATCAGGATTCAAAACCAAAAGACACAAATAAATTTCCCACACAAAGATCAGAACAATCAGCTCATTGCAGCCTCATGTTTTCAGGCTGGAAGTTTATTTTACGATTATTAAGTGATCATCTCAACACTCTGATGGTTGATTAGCTAATTTAGCTAATTAAGTAATTAAGCTCTTGCTCTAGTGATGATCTGTCAGAGTTAGTGTGTGGGTCGCCCTTTTTTTTTTTAACTGAACTGAAATGTACCGAATTCCACAGCACATCTATATGTTAATGTTGTCAAAGTCAAGCTAGCACAACTGACCTACTTCCCTCTCCCTTGCAATTTCTTGTAAGTTCAAACTTTTTTCCTGACCTTGTTATCTAATTGTCATAGTGCTGACAGTGAGCATCAAAGCACTGCATCCCTTTTTCTTTTATATTTAAGATTTAGAGCATAATATTGACAACTGGACAGCTAAACCCAACGGCAGCCATCGTCTGCAAGCAACTGTTTGGCCTCCAACAGAGAGCTGGCAAGTGTGACATCACACCTGCAAGATGATATAAAGCTCAGAAGAGAGGCTACTAAACAATACCCTCCTCTCCCCTTAATGAAAACTGGTAGTGGTGTTTTGTTTTGTTTTTTTCAATAGAGGATTAGATACGTTGAACCACATATTACCCACAGAGTGCCACAGTGGTCCCTCCAGCTGGACAGGCTGGGTGGGCACCGCTGGCTTTGGAGAAGCGGTATTTACTGGAAAGGGCTTTGAGAAGAGGGATTAACACTCTTCCACTCGAGCACAGGGCAGCACATCCTGCCTCTGCAGCCCGAGTATCCGGCTCTCGTTCAGCTGCATCAGGCAAGGAGATATTCTGTGGTTCCTGACGAGCCTCAAACTTCTGAGGAACTCAACTTACAGAGCCACTCCTACAAAGGGTACACATGTGCAGAAAATGCAATTGAGGATCCGCACCTACTGATACACAAGTACTAACAAGATGAGTCATTTCCATAAAGACATGCCTTGTTTTCTATCACTCTTTGATAATGATAATGCAAACACAGGACTTTGTAAGGGAGAATTAGCCGGATTACTTGTAGGTGGGATTAGGGACAACAAGGGGAGTCGTATTGAAGTAAAGATAAATGAATAAGGAGAGATGAAGAAAAGGAGTGCAGAGGCGCCAGACGTGCAGAGGAGGCAGAAACGGGTTCCCACAAAGTAACACGAGAGCAGAAGAGGTTGTCAGAGGAATGATGCAAGGGATTGGATCTTTCAAACGGTAATCACTTTGCTACCCAAAGGGGACAACTCCCTCTTTCCTGCTCTCTCTTTGCTCAATCCCACCTGACAGGATGAGGGGGGGGGGAACGGGCCGGCGGATTGAAATGTAAAAGAGGCAGAGGGATCAGAGACAGGTGGGAAATGAGAGGAGCAAAGGGCAGGGAAGGGCAGAAATGGCTCCAGTCGCCGTGCAGGAGCGACTCGGAGGCGCGGCGTTGTGTGCGTTCCCGTCCACAACCGGGAACGCTTTGCGGCGGCCGGTAATGTCGGAGAAAATGCATCGCTATCAGATCGCCTCCCCTTCCCCAATTGTCACTCAGGAGAAAACGGCTCCTGAGAAAGAGGTAAAAGTCGAAAGGATGAAAAGGGAAATGTTACCCATGGGTGTTGTAAATGGCTGAGGAGTGGTGGTGCCGTGTTGGGGAAATATTCGCTGCTCCGACTCCCATCACTGTCTGCTGAAGAGAAGTCAGGAATGCTGTAGGGATTATCGTCGCTGTGGAGCAGGAGGAGAGTCGATGGCATAAATAACTCTTCAGCCGTATATGATTATTGCTCTACATTTATGACCGAAGTGAAGTATCTTCTGACACCCAGAGTAATGAAACTGTTCGTGTGTTAAAGCTCCTCTGAAACTCATGCAAATATATAAATGAGACATAACATCATGGCTAGTCCTGTCACAATAAATTTTGCTGCGCGATAAATCGTCCAAGAAATGATTGCAATAAATGATATTATGAGACCATTTCCATCTAATGCAATGTTAATCGAATATTAATGGAAGTACACCACCGCTTCCATTTTATAGCACAGTTGCGTCACTATGTTAACTTCGGCTGTTATAAAAGCTATTTATCAAACATAACTAAAAAAATTGACACCTTGAAAACTGGGCCTCTGTCTCTTTAAGAAGTTCCTATAAATAAAACTCTTTCTGGAGGAAATTTTTGACGCTGTGAGGTGTGTATTTTTTTTTTTCAGCTTTATTTCACAAAACTGCAAACACTTTTTTTGCGTCACACGATGAACAACCAGATGTTGCCACAAAGACGAGGATGACAGGAAGTGGCTGTAGGATCATGTCACGTCTCATAATGACTCACCGCCTGAACAAATGAATTGTATTCACCCGTGATTATAATTGCGTTTCGAAATGGTCTTATTGTTTTTTTTTTTAAAACATTACCTGAACGCTGACGAAGTTTTCCCCACGTTTGTCATGGATACGCGGCTGCTGTATCACTTTCCCGCAGAACACAGGAATGCTCCGTCCATGTGTCATGCGCATGTATACCAACAGCATGAATTATTCATCGGTCTAATTACAGCCATGACTCACTCAAGCACATGTGGAGCATGTGTGAAGATATTCAAAGAAGGAACGGCTTTGAATCATGGGTTGCCCACTGCAAACCACATCAATCAGCAGCTCCTTGTTCAATAAATAGAAAGTAATTGGGCCCAAAGAAAGTAAGTTGTTTGAATGGAAAGCCGTAATAAATTTAGACAAGAAAACACTGCGTTTGATCCCCAATTGAAACTTAGAGAAAGAACCATATGAGTGATTTCTGGCCTCTTTGGAAACAGAGATATCCGAAAGGCGATTGGTTTGGCATTGATCTTCGACTGATTGAAACCAGTGGCGTGTGATCCAACTGGGATTTGAAGCTGCCAGCAAAAATAACTTGCAAAAGATAATTTTGACTTTTATGTTTTGTTTTTTTGGGGGGGATTCTTTCTTTTTTTTACCCCCGTCAGCTTGTCACATATAAAAAGGTGAAGGTTTTAAAAATTAAAAGAAGTATATTTTATCCAAAACTGGAATATTGGCATTTATTACTGCTATTTCAGATTGGGCCAGTCCTCACCTTCACTTTAGCCAGAATTATACACTGAAAAACGTAACATTTATGGTCTATTTTTGCCAAACTGTAGTCACGCTTTAAACACATTTAGTCGCCAATGTTCCTCTTTTAGGCGAACGGCCTTCGGTTTTCATCCACATTTAGACGGAAAGTGATGTCATCTCTTCCGTGTTTTATCTCCCTCTTGCAGCAGCAAACGACTGTTGGGCAGTGAGAGGACAGAGCAGCGCAATAACGTTCAAACAACAGAAATCACTCACTCTCCTCCCGCTTGTGTTGTAACGTGAGCTCATGTTGTCTGTGATCCTTCCGCACATTCATGTAAGTGCTTTGGAGTTCATCTACTGCCGGCCACAGCCAGGCAGGTATATCTCGTTTTTTTGTTTTTGTTTTTGGTTTTTTTTCCTTCCACTGAGTAAGCAGAATGAAATATTTTTGGAGGGATCCGTTTTGCTTCGGTTCTACACGCTGCTGTGGGAGCTTCTACTGTTTTATTCACCCGGTGTTTTTTTTTTTTTTTTTCTTAGCTTCTGCATTGAATCTTTCAACATATCCAAGAAGAAAAAGTTGCCACTCTGCTTGACTTTTTAAGCATGGTACCCACCTCTACCTGCAAGGACAGATTCTTTTGGGTTTGCTGCCAGTGAAGAGGATATAAAACACAAGAGTGTGACTTTTATGCACGCCTGGGGAAAACCGAGAGGCCGAGCGGCGTCGTGCAGAGGACGCCCTCTGCACGACGCCTCTCGATTTTTGTGATTTCAATAAAAGAAAAAGGAGCGCAGAACCTTTTCCAACTTTACTGCGATGTGTTTGAGAATCTTTGAGTGGAAAAAATTTGGGCCTTCAACTCTGAATGATTTGCATTTTTGAGCCACCTTTTCGAATTCAGTCTGCTTTGGTGAACATCTGATTCACTCTAAATAAATTGTCCTAGCTGGATTTTGCCAACATTTGCTCATTGGCGTCCATCAGCCGAAGCTCCAAACTTCTTTTACTTCATTTATCTTACTGTGTGAAACATGCTGTATAGATTAATTAAGCACAAACTGATGTTTTCAAGCACTTATTTCGTTCATTCTGGTTATTTACTCACAGCAAATGAAAATACACCTCTTTGTATTTTTGTTGAATGTTATAAATTACCAATAAGATAACAGTGGTGCCATAAACAGTACAAGTTCAAAGGAGTGAGTAGAAGCATCAACTTTTTAAATTCATTCTCCATCTACATCTCTTCCATTTTTTAGCACATTCATGAAATAACAAGATGACTCCCTACAGAACTTAAAGGGGAAGTATTATGTAAAATTCTGCCCTTTTCTGCCTCGGCTCCTTCAGACTAACCAGCAGCAATTAGCAAACACCAAGAGCAACTGAGAGTCAGCTGAGGTAATCAGAGGAGGTACGTTTCAGAGCAACGCTGGTAAAAGAGGAAGGGTTAATAGAGGAGCGATTATGTGATGACTTCCTGAAGGCGGAGTTTCAGAAACAGCACAAGCTTCTTAAAGAGACAGAGGCCCAATTTCAAAGCGTTAAGTTACAAAGTCAAAATTTTTTAAAGCCTCATTTGATATACATAGCTATTTTATTACAACTGAAGGTAACATTGTTACTTGATTGTGCTGTACATGGTACTAACCCTTTAAGATCTTCAGGGAAATTCTTGCTGTTCTTTGGAAAACTGCTGTCAGCACTGTGAGGCCTTTCCTTTCTGTTATCTGACTCTTTAGTGGACACAGTTTCTGAATGCGGTGTACTCCCTTCATCTTCATATCGCCATGGCTACCGTTCCACACACATCTGGTCAGCGAATAGAGGCCTTTCCCCCAGGCTGGTCATTAGAGCCAAACATGGGGATCGGCTCATTTGATCAGATTTCTCTTTCACCATCTGAACATGTTCACCAGAACATCCGTGATCGTCTCTCAGCTGGCGAGCCTTCTTCGTTTTCACGCAAATGAAATAACAGCACAGTTGAACTGCTTAGATTGCAGGGCGGTTAAAGACTCTTTGGACTTTGCCTCAGGAAGACAACACGAGCCAATTACAGGGCTAAGATTTGTTGATTGTGTAGCAAAAGCATTTGATTTTATTTGTTTGCCTTTTTTTCTTTCTGCTTGTTCCCACTTTTGTGGAACGAGAAGTAGAGTTTCTGGGCGACGCAGCGCTTTCTAATGAACAGTTACATTTCCTGCAGAGAATCAGAGGCATATGAGAGTGTTGGGCAGGCATCCTGTATACTCTGGCTCACATTTTATTGATCAATCGCCTTGGACTTCCTGACCCCTTTTAGCACTGTCGTTCAAGCGGCTCATTCTCACCCAGACTCCCCTCCTCCCCTTCAGCGCTGATTGAATGTCAGCGCTAAGGTCGTGCAGCGCAGTTCTGCTCGACTCGCCAAGGCAGCATATCTTGGAAGTATTTTGTATTTTTTAATTTCCTGCCAGCGTTATGCACACTGACTCCGCAGCAATGGCGCTGGAACGGACTCAGACGCAGCGCGGCCATGCCAAACCGCCACCAGGCATGAAATAGCGCCGATGAGATGAGGAAAAACAAATTGCTCATGTGACTTTTCCATCTTCCTTGACGGGAAACTAATGATTAAAATGATTCTAGCTGCGAAAAAAACAAAAAAACAACCCAGATATAAACAGATACCAAAAAAATTTTATTTTATTTTTTATGTGGTTGCTTTACTAAAATAGACCTTGAACCTTTGCATGTTCTACGTTCCATGTATTTTAGTGGGATTTCTGAGTGTGCGTGTGACAGAGCAACACAAACTAGCTGAAACTGAATGAAAATGATTTGCAAAACGTATAAAAAAGTGTGGAATTTATTTCTATTCACCGCCATTCTGATTAATCGCAATAAAGTCCCAACTACTTCTAGAAAATGCGGAATTTGCAGAGTTCAGCTTTTTTGTAGTATACTATCAACTTAAAGCTGCAGTCGGCAACTTTTACAAAAATATATGTTTTCCCATCTTTGTTAAAACTGTCACCATGTCGCTGTGGGACAGATAAAACGCTGATCTCCTCCCCCTCCTGCCTCAGCTAGTACCTTGTAAAGTCCAGCTGTTGTGTTTGATTGGTCTTAATGCTACAGAGGCTTGTTGCTCTCAAGTGTTAAAAATGAATCTTTGCTGTGAGAGTTTCTTTCCAAGACAGCTAATTCATTTCTGTTAGCAAATCAGGTCATTTGTCTTCCTTGAGAAACTATCCAGAGGAACAGAGCAGCGGAAAAACCCGGGGCGGATTTCTCCGTGAAATCAATGGCAGCATTTGGTTTGGCGGAAAAAACTCTGTCTTGGCCACTGGAGAAGGTCATCGCCTTTGTCTCAGGCTTGGTCAGTAAAACACACAGCTTTTATTTTTCTAATATTATTCATTCATTTAAGATGCAACCGAATCTCGCAGATCCCGGCGGTGACGGTTTTTTCCCCCCCTATTATGAAACTTTGTGAGTAAATAGCGAAATGACTTTAATTCTTTAATGGTAGTCTGCCTGCACTTTATTTTATTTTTTTTTATTTTATTTATTTCACAAAGAAAGAAAATCATTTCAAAGTCTTTGGAAGCCATTGGAAAAAATCTCAATAGTATAGAGCAGTTTAGGAGAAATGGAATAAAGCTGACTGCATTCTCTATTGATGGGACGTAAAGCTGTCATTGCAAAAACAAAAAAGCAGTAAAAGAATTTTATATAAATAAGAAGAGTGTTGTACAGCACTGTCTTCCTAAACCGCATTATACAAACATAGTTGTTTTTTTTTTGCGTCGCTTCTTTATGAAATACTGACGCATGTGCACAAATTTAAACTTCTGGGTGTGGAGGGGAAAGAACTGCAGAGCAGAATGATCACAGAGCAAAACACCGGGAGCTGTGAAGCGCCGCACATGGAAACTGTAGGGAGCCGATGATGAATCTAACATTTTTCTCCGCTGTGTGAGCCACATCTGCCGGTGTGAGCCGTCTATCGACACAGAGACCGCAGACCTGTCCCCTTGGAGCCCGTCTGTGGTTTTCTCACTTCTGACTGAGAGTCTCTGTGGCTCTTGTCATTTGTTTCTCTCCTCTTTTAGGCTTTCTTCACACGAAACCACTAATTAACTTTGCTCCCTCGTGAACTTCATTAGAAAGTCCTTCATCCATTTCAAATAGGCTGTAACTTGCTCACTAGATCAATCTCATCGACTTTGTTCGTTTTTGCTCAGTCAGTCCGCAGTGACGCCAAGAGGACAAAGCTGTCGGTGATGACTTTCGGTTGTGTTGTGAATGCGATGAAGTCAGATTGACTTCTATTCTGTTCACATTTTTTCTTTTTTTCTTTCTTTTTTGTGAAAACTAATCGGTGCAAGATGTCGCAAAGTCAGAAAATCTGTCAGACATTAGCTCCGATCTCCACAATGCCAAACCGACCGAACAAAACCAACACTGATCACACACTTCCTATGGTGAAACATGCCGCGGGAATGTTTTGACGTTGTTAATAATTTGTTCAAACTATGTAGCATTAATAATTATAAACCTTATTCCAGACTATCATCAGAGGAATCATTCTGGCTGATCAATCCTTACTTATGCTAATCCATAAGATAGTAAGGATTAGCATGCAATTCTCAAACTGGGAGAATTCAACTGAGTAAAAATGCTGTTTCACGGTAATATTTTGTTTTTATTATTGAATAATATAATCAGACGGCTTTTAGTTCAGGCAGAAAACAGTGTTTATCCAGCCACTAATGCTCTAAGTTAGGCCTAGTTTTCACTTTCTCATAATGACATGAAAACAAAATCAACTGTGTGTGTCACGCTAAGTTTTTGTTGGCCGATAAATTGTCCCAGGAATTATCACAATAAACGGTCGAGTTGTTTCCATGAAATGTATCGACAATGGAATAATAATGCAAGTTTGCTTCTCAAAACCAGTGAACTTTACTTTTGTTGAGAACTGTCAACACTAGAACTGGAAGACATTTTTAAATATCCAAAGTAAAACACTGCAAGAAAAAACTATTCATAAAATGAAAAAACAAAACAAAAAAAAAAACACTTAACAACGAAAACCAGAAATAAAATGGATTACAATGTCTCTTAACAAAATTGGACTTCAAAAAATATTAATCATCAGAATGGAAATTGAACTCCTTTTCATTTGTCGTCTGATTAATTGATTCATTGCTTATTGCGACAAGCTTTGTGAAAACCGTTCCAGTAAGAGCTGGTATAGAATCTTTAATATTTATCATGTAGTTTTGGTTTTATACGTGGAATTCAACAGTAATTTTCAAACCTTTTGCCTTCCAGCCTTGTTATTCAGTCTTGGGCTCTACTTTAAAACCTTTCATGTTTTCCTCTTCTGCTGTAACTTTCCCTTTCGCATGCCACAATAATGATCACACCAGAAAATCAAATCTGGGCTCGGGTTGGAGGCCGGAGAGTCCAATTTAAGGTTAAAAGGTGGGGTCAAGCTACAACTTTCCGTCCTTGGATGAATTCTGCAGGCATTTAGTTCGACTCAGGAAGTTATTTTAGGCTTTTAGTTAACACTCCGGTGCTCCGGGGCTAAGCCAAAGCACCTCTGGCCTTGGTTGTTTGTGCCAAGTCTACCTTCCCTATTTGGAGCTTTTTCCAATCCCGTCAGAAGACAAGTCAGATCCTTTACAAACCAAAGGCAAAGCTATTTTTGATGTTTTTAAACTGTGGGCTCTGTAGGACTGTGTTTAATCAGCTCCAAATACATTTTTTCAGTGTTTAGTTTCAGGTTATATGTCTCATGTTCCCCAGGGTTCTTAGAAACTGTTACTATTTAATGCAGTTTCCAAACACACAAAATGCTGCCGATAGCGGCTCTCGGTAGAGACACAGTATATATTCATAGAGATGTATATTATATTCATTTCCCTAGAAATGTGACATGACACGAGCACAAACTCCAGCAGAAAGTCATTAAACCTTTACACGTCCCTTTCTCTCACATGCATTTCTGCTACAGAGACCTACACTGTGTAGCCAACAGGAAGGAAAGTCCCTTCATGTCATTGTCTAATCAGATTTAGGTCTCCACAGCGTGAGTAATACCCACCCACACGCTGTGAATACATATACCAAACCCTGATAGTTCAGCTGCCATCTTTATGACACAGTTATGAAGGGGGAAAAAAAACCCACAAACCAATAGATAGGAGACAGTCCCCTGAGTCCCAAACAAGGACAAGACTGTAAATTGTTGTTTTATTCCAAGAAAATGTTGGCCATGGTGCTGAAACGAGACCTGGTATGGGTTTGTGTAATCTATTACGCCTCTGGCAGTATCCACCATCAGACCTTGGAGGACAATGGCAATCAAACCCTTACATCGGTTTAGGGTGTCCTTGCAGATGTGATGTTCTGTGTTGTCGATGAAAGAGACAAGTAACTGTTCCAGTCGGTCCTTCTTCCTGCAGTGAAAGGTCTGGCATAAAGAAAACGACGAAACATACAATTTATGTTTTTTGTTTGATGGACCCTCTGACTTTGTGTTCCCTTTTATGGCTAGGATGTTTGTGGATCACTGCGGCGGAGTTTACAACCACACAGAGACCAAAGTGGCAGAGTGGAGAGGTTGTTTTGTCGAGCCTTTTTTATCGTATCATAAGAGAGGTCCTACAAATTGGGTCCGGAGATGTCCTTGATGAAGTCAATTAGTCCATTAGAACAACAAATGGCACAAGCGAGAATTCAAACTGAACAGTGGGATCCAATTATTCTATTAGCTCGACTCTCCCTCAGGAGAAGCGATAAAGTCACTTATGGACGTGCTAACAGACTGCATCAGCACAAACACTGAACAGACTCGATGAGGACCGAGACTTGCCTCGCTACCACTCCACATACGCTGCTGAAGAGATTCTCCATTGTGTCACGGTACTTTAAAAAGAAGAACATTCATGGGCTGTTCACTAATACAAACGTCTTCTTGATGTAGCACAGGCAGTGTGGGTGGCAAAGGTTAAATGATGAATGTCTTGGGGTGAGTCCCAACCAACAGATAAGATGTAATACTCAAACTGTTTAAGACCAAGCCGATGCCAGCCAACGGCCTGGTCTGATGAATAGCACAAGCCTGCACTACAGTAGCCAAACCAGTGGACGCTGTGGGACAATGTTCAGCTGGGAAACTATGGATTCCTCCCTCAATTTAGATGTTAACCTTCACAAATGCCCGAGTGTTGCTACAGAGGCAGGTACAATCTTATCCTGTGACGACTTGTGATCTATTTCAGTAAATTAGAGACTGTGTTCATAATCAAAGAGGCTTTTTAGTCAGTTCATAAGTACATTTTGAAAATGACTTTTAAGCATGTATTTGATCAGGCCCAAATTTTTGTATTATTGGTACTATGTAGTGTTTTGACCCTAGTCTTATGTTTTCAGTAGTTATAAGAAGAAAATCATTAGATTTAACAAAAGGTTAATCCTTGTGTTTAGCTGTCTAATTGTTGCTCATCTGTTGGAAACTTAACTTGATTTCAATTCCCTCTTTGCTCCACCTGAACTCTGTTCCTCATTTCATCTAGAGCCAGAGGACCGCTTATTGTGCACAAGGGTCACATCTATTTCACACCTAAATGTGCAGAACCAGAGAGCAAATGCCTTTGGTGCTGGAATCTGCTTGGATGTATTGATCCCGATTTAGCCGGAGAACGTTGACAGCCTGTAGAAGAAACACGATGAGAGCTGTGGAAAACTACACACATTTTTTAAAAAGAGAACGTTCCAGTTGATCCATTTGTAAAGCAGAAAGCTGGCTTAATGTTGATTGCTGATGAATAATTGTGTGACCTTAAGCTTTAACAGTGGAAAATCAAGGATGAGAAGGAAAGAAAAAAAAAAAAGAAAAAAAAGACCCCGTATTGCTGCGGCGTTGAAGTAGAGAGCAAGAAAAGTTGGATGCGCTCACGCTGCGGCTACACAGGATAGATGAATGGGTGTAAAAATGGATTTTGGACAGAGCCCATTGACCAGAGAGAAGAACAGAAGTGAAATTAGGAAGCTCTCCATTACCTCACTCTGCCTTTTGAGGAATCGGAGTGGTGCTGCAAACCTGAGGTAGAAATCTTCGAGCAGAACTGGAGAAATAACCCCCCATCATAGACTGAGATACAGACTCAGCTCGCACCCACCAGAAATGAAGGGGATGATGAATGTTTAAGCGCCCGGCGCTCCTGGAGCCGGAATTTTACAGGCGAACAGCGCCGCCTTAAATTGAACCAGACGGTCGCCAGGGAGCGACCGATCTCTGGAGGAAGGAATCTAGGCTGCACACGCTGAACATCAGATGCATTGCTGTTGTTGTGCAACAGTTGCTTTGCCAATCTCAAGTGGTTTCCCAAAGTTGAGAGTCAAGGCAGTTATTAATTAAAGCTTCCCCCCTTTTTTTATATATATCCTAGAGAAAGGCGTAGTATTCGTGTGAGAGCTTCGGCGCTGAGGGAAAAAAATGGTTTGCCTTTCTGCAGATTTCTTCTGTTTCCATTTTTCTGACACTCTACAATATTAAAGATGATCAAAAGTAAATTTAATATCAGACAAAGATGACATGCCATACCAATTTTTTTTATGATTTGTTTTGTCATGCCCCATTGGTCGTCACTCAATATTAAGGAGAAAAAATGGCATCAGGGTTGAATAACTGGAAAATAATCTCTCATCAGTTAGCAGAATGTGATGAAAGTCGCTGGATTCCCGTTACAAATGTGTTCAGAACTCTGTCATCATTCCACTACTGTAAAGAAAAAAATGAGCAACTGCTGCGTTTCCAAATAAATAAGAACTGCAATTCAAAATCACAGAGAAATAAGTTTGTTCATGCGATGAGTCATTAAAGACATGCTGTGCCAATATACTCCAACTACTTCCTGTCGTCTTCTTCTTTACGGCATGCGCCAGCGGCAACATTCGCTTGTCGACCATGTGACATTTCCTTTGAGACGAACTCATTTTGATGTGGTCAAAAAAAAACGCCACGTCATGCTAGTGCCAAAACTTTTCATTGACAAAACAAGAATTTTTAACGCCACGAAGCAAATTTATTTTTGACATGTCAAGCAGTGCAGTTATGTTGTCATAAAGCATAAGCTGTGATGAACCAGAGCTTCTTTAGCATCTGAACAATTTGCTGAAATTGATCAAACTAAGTCCCTTCTCTGCTGTGGCACTTTGTCTCTTTCAAAGCGAGTCTTGATCACATGATAGCGATTCGCTTCATAAACTGATTTTGGAAATTATTTTGAGAGTTAGAAGGGGAGTTGCTGGGGGGAAAGACATAAAATAATTGAGAAACGCTGCTGCACAATAAACCTTACAGCGTTGCATTCTGCGCTTTTACGTCTGTGGAGTACTTTCCACCCCATTTGAAACAGTTTGATTAAAAAGTAACAGAGAAAATCTGTTTGGGAGAAACTACTTTAAATTCACCTACACCACTGTGTAGGTGAATTTTGTCTTAATGATATTTTTTTCATTTTATTTTATTCTTTCTAAAGAGCTAATAATGTACAGCCAGCTGCTGTGGCGTTACTAAAGAGATAAAAAGCCTTTTACAGACCAGTATTCAGGTATTCAGATAACATCTGACTCATTTGCTGTTTCATTGCTGCCGCCGACAGAGAGCAAGTTATTTTTAACTTCATTGTTTGCTCGACATAAAAGTTAAGCCATTAAGAACCAAATTACATAAGAGGAGGATAAATAGGACGCGCAGCGACCTTCGGCGAGCCTGTGGTCGTGGAAGTGTCTTTTCTTCGCTGCTGAAGCTGCTCTGCTGCATTTCCAGCTTCAGTTTTTCAGAAGCATGTTCACAGAGTATATATATACATATATATAATAAGCTGAGATCAACATGTCTGTTTTCTTTCTTGCTTTTCTTTTTAATTAATCCTTCCATAAGGCGTCCTGACTCGGCATTTGGATCCTGGAAGCAAAAACTATACTGACACGTTAATTCCCGCTTGTTCCCTTCACTCTCGCTTACGTCTCCCACGTCGCGTTGTACTGTCACGTTTCGCCTCCGTCTCCTCCCCTTTACCTCTCCGCCATCCTCCGTTCGCCTGATCCTCCGCGCGCAGGGAACACGTCTCCGCTTTCAGACAAAATTATGCCCATGCAGGCTGAAGCTGACACCTTCCTTTGGTGCCTCTGTTCTTTTCCTTGAGTGATGAAATATTAACATAACATTAATTGCACGTCTGCTTGTCCCCCTCATACCTCCTCATTCCTTAAGATTCCAACTGGTTTGTGTGGTCTGGATGCGCGGCTTGCTGTCTGAGACTTTTTTTCTTTTAGGCGTTTGGGGGTCAGAGATATTTTTACAATGCCCGGCAGGCACTGGAGACGCATGAGAGAATCTGGAGTGTCGGAATGCAGCAACACCATGAGTAATTCATATGTTTTGCATTCCTACCAATAGAGATTCGGTTGCCCTTTATATGCCCTGTTTCTTGAAATTCCATCCCACCAGCATTCCTGACAGCAGCGCAGCGCCAGGACGTTTTTCGCATTGTGCATTGATTAGGAGACATGGATGCCTGGAGGGAGGACGTTTTGTTTACTTTTTACCTCGTGTGTAGGTTCGGTCAGGGATTGTGTAATATTAAACAAAAAAAACAAAAAACCACTTTTATTTGCTTGTTTGTGTATTTCTGCATGGAAATGTGTTTCCGAGGAGAAAAAAAACAAAACGATGCAGCCCGGCTGCGTTACCTTGAGTGATTCATCGATCTGAGATATGGCAGAGTCCGCCTCATTCTGAGGAACACGGAGCCAGAAAAGCTCCTCCGATGAAAAATGTGCAATTAATGTGCAAAGGGAACGATGCAGCAGAAAACGTGTGATGTTGAGGGAAAGGAGGCCGGTCCAAATGTACTGGGGACTCAACCTGCATTAGAAAACCGACAGACTGACACATGACTACATGATTATTCATAGTCTTCTCAAGTCCTCACCTCCTACGACGAGGCCCTTTCTTTCACACAACATCCTGCTGCTCTGGATAAATCAGTTGGGCTGTGGAGACATGACTATCCTGTGAGGCAGGTGGACTACTGAAAAATCAGGAGATAATCTATATTGCGTAACTCTATGCGTTAAGTCAAAGAGACATAGATTTTAGACACTATCATTTTTACATGTGTTTCATGCCTCCAGGGGGAAATACACATTTCAGTGTAATGAATAATGCATTTGAATACAACATGCATTGTGCCCTCTTGTGCAAGGTGTCAAAGGTCATCTTGTGTTCAGCTGTCAGGTCAGCAGTCATACCCAGGTTTGTGTAGCCTACAGAACTGGACTGAGAGACAATTTAAAAAGCGTTTGCAGGTATTTTTGAGTTAATTAGCTGATTAGAGATATTGAATTTTAGTTGTAAGTTAAAATCATCAACATCAGAAGACACAGAGATTAGTCTGTAGCTTTGATTCCATTAACCATAAACTGTTCCAGGTTACTTAATGGAGGCACGCAGGTGACTAAGAAGCTCCCGTTTTTTGGTAAAACGGTTTATCCACTGGAATGCAGTGGTTTTTATGGCATAAATATATTTGAAATTGGAAACACTGCAACTGAAACACTTTTTTTCATATCACAAACCAGAATGTTACTACTGGCGGAAATGACAAAAAAGACAACAGGAAGTATCAGGAGGACACTGGTTTGTTTTGGGGGGGTTTTGACAATGCGCTGCTGCTCCACCAGAGCTCTCACAGCCTCACGCTGCTCATAAAGATTGTGTGTTATTCCAACGCGTTGAATCCAAAGATCTTCTGCAATTTTCCCAAGCGACTCCCAAGTACAGGCAGCTTGTCGCTCCAACGCCTAAATAAGTCTCCTCTGATGGCTGACAGATAATGAGCGCTAACGCCAAGGCCGAATTATGAATGAAATTTTTTAGCGTTGCTTATTTAATGAAAACATTGCATTTGCAAATTTGCAGTGTTTTTTTTTACATCAGCAAGACATAGACACAGATTTGCACACATTTGTAATAGAAATGCTTTGAATTTCTACTGTTCTACACAATTTTAAGTATAAATCAAAGAGGTGAGACATTTTTATCAATCTGTATCAGTGCATCTTGTATTCCTGAGTACAAATAGCTTAGTAAAAATAGCTGTTCAAACGTATCGGTTTCCAGACTTCAGGGCCTCCAGCTGTTGAAGCTAAAGCTAACTTGACTGTAGAGAGACCCAAAGACCTGACTGGTCTTGCTGATTGATATTTCAATCATGAAGGATATTTGTCATTACTCATGCTGTTACTAAAAAGGGTCACTCCTGAGAAATTGAAAATAAACGACTTAAAAAAAATGCTACTTTTCTTCTTGCACTGAAACCCGTTTGACATTAAAACAACAAGCAGTCGAGCATTCAGGTGGATGAATTCACGTCAGACTTATCACTGATGAATAATGAAAAAAAATGGTGCTAGATAAATATAACCAAAGATTAATCCCTGCCGGGAGCAGAGCAGCAGAAGAAATTACTGACATCAGTGACAGATATTAAGGCTTGATTTGTCATTTTCTGTCATCAATGTGTAATCATGTTAACAATAATTTCCTACTAAATCTGAAAAATCTATCAAGCCGATGACACAGTCTGAGAGGTATTTTTGAGCTATTAATTAGGATTAGGCTCATTTAGATCAAACAGTAAAAAATGAAAGTAAGAGGCAAATTCATTTTCGAAATTGGAAAGAAGAGAAAGAAAAACCACCTGTAGAAACTTTTGAGCTGAGTTTTCACTCCACCAAATTCCCCTTAGCTGACACAGCGTTTGTCAGTCAGTCCATTTACATAACTTTAAAATCGTTTTGACGTCAAACCAGGGTTCAGAAACTTATCACCACATTCATCCAAACTGGGTTTAATTATGTGGAACAATGAGCTCAGCATGGCGTGAGTTGTCGTCTGAGAAGACCAGAGTGCTGCAGATGCTCTCCCCTGTCACCCTGACCCTACAGCAAAAGTGCAGTGGATGATCAGCACTTTTTTTCCCCCAGGTTTGCTAAACCTTCCTGAATAGAAATTATTATTATTGCCTGCATTGATTGTGCTCACTTAATTTCCATGTCACTCAACGCATCCTCAGAGTATATAAGCGCCTCGTTTTCTTTCTCTCACTGTTCAATTGTACTGCTGCTCATGTCCCGGTTCCCCATGTTGATTTTCCTTCTGTCGCTCTAAGTGTCCTATTATTAAATCCTTTATTCCACACACCATTATGCATCTGCCATTTATCCTGTTGCCATTTTGCTGCTCAACACGCACCAAAGACGACACTCTACATTGGTGATTATTAAAGAGGATTAAAGTGACATTTTATAACACATTCAAGTAACTATGTTACCTTCGGTTGTTATAAAAACTTTGTTTATATCAAACATGGGTTGAAAGAAACTTGACTTCACAATTCGACATGTTGAAATAGCCCTCTGTCACTTTAAGAAGCTCCTGTTCTTTATGATACTCCACTTTCAGCACACCGTCATGACGACGTTTGTCCATTAAACCGTCTGCAGTCCTTCTTAGGAGCGTTGGACTGAGACATAGCTTGTGTGATGAGCTCATCAGTGTTTTTTTTTTGTTTTGTTTTCATGTGACTATTGGTCTATAAGATGTCTCTTGTATTAATCAGTTTACATAACCATAACCCTAACCCTACCCTAACCCTAACCCGTCCAGTGCATACCTCGCCTCCTGCCCAACGACCACTGGAAACAGGTACCAGATCAGTCCAAATGAAATCCCTATACATAGAAAACTTTGTAATATAATGTGAAAAAATTAATACAAATACTTTTGCAAGACACTGTGTGCACGACAGCGCAGAAAAATCTGCCTGCACCTAACCCTCCGCCTGCTCTTTCACACCATTCGTTCCGAGTGCTTTACAGACGTGAGCGTGCATTAATCATCATCGTTTTGGCACGTTGCATGTTTACCTTCCATTAATATCCGACGGTCGCGATCGCATTGAATCCCGTCTCACTCAGACACAAACAGGCGCGCATTAAATGAGCGTCATGCCTGCCGGAGGACCTGAAAGGCCGCGACACCGCCCGCCTTCCCTTCCCTCCTCCACCTCTGGTGCCAAGCCGCCCATTGTGTTATGTAAATCATCTGTGATTTGACACCCCCAGCCACACGTCTTCATTAGGTGAAAGAGGCTGAGCGAGAGAAAAAAAAATAAAGAGCTATTTCTGCATTCTTTCGGAGCTAATTTGTTGCGTTACGTAAAAGAATAACACCGAAGCCACGCGGCGAGACATTTATCTGCACCTGGCGAATAACTGAGAGACTGTTATTGATGGCTTTTGCGCTAATTTGGACACAGAGTCAGACCTCAGCCATCATTCACTTCAAATTGAGACGCAGTTAGATCGCAGGGCTCATTAACTAACAGGAAACTGATACCAAATGTATTTTTTTTCCTCGAAGCTCTCATTATATGGAAAGCTATCCTTGGGAGTATTTTCTTTTAAGAAAAGCATCTGTTTAACACTTAACATGATAACAAGCAAAAGGCCCAATTATCAATTTCACCACTGCTTATCAGAGCCGCCAGAAAAAAGTGTGATAAAATAGGTCAGTTTTATATTTTATTTATATGTTTGAAGAAGAAGGAAAAAAAACAAAACAAAAAAAAAGATCTGCCTGCTCTTCTAAATGTGACATCCATCTCTGCATATTTTAAAAGTCACAGCAGATTTTTTATTTTTTTTTACATGACTTACTCCATCCATTAAAAGTGCCTCGTTGGGTGCTTAAAAATAGCCTCATTGAATCATCCCATTGACACTTTTCCCACAAAACTGGGACTGCATGCAGACATTTTGAAATGCCAGACTGTCGATGCATCCATCTTCCAGATATCCATTGTGTCACGCAGGAAGTCCGTTACCCTCTGATTCAGCAGGGGGATTGTACGGATGTCTAGCCCATCACAGAAATTGTGTATAATCATTATGTCAGCATAACCCATTCCTACTGTATATCTCTGATTTCCCATTTATCAAAGTTTCGCTGTATTTTTGTTGCTTTTAACATTTAAAGGAGCAGTGCTATGTATTGTCTTGACACAGAGTGCCACTTTAGGGCACAATGAAGACACTATTTTGTCTTAAATTGTTATAAAAATACTATATAAATACATCAGATATGACTTAAAAGAAATTTGACTTTGTAATTTAACGCATTGAAATTGGGCCTCTGTCTCTAAACTCCTGCTCTTTCTGAAGCTCCACCTTCAGGAAGTCATCACAACATGGCTCCTCTATTAACGTTTTTACCAGCGTTACACTAAGATGTCGCTCAGGAGTTCGACCACGCGTTTGCTAATTGCTTCTGGCTAGTCTCAAGGAGCCGAGCGAAGGAGTCGCGGGAGAGGGCTGCTTTGTGAGGAGGACCTGCGCCTTGAAGGCGGAGCTTGGTCCACTTAGGCGTTTTTGCACAGCTGAATTGTTGCCATGGGAGATTCCTCCAACATGCCTGAAGAATCAAAGCAACTCTCCAGTTATGTTTTTGATGGGGGAATCACATTATGATTAATAAAAGGTCAATTTCACATAATACTGCCCCTTTAAACAAAATTGCAGACATCATGTCCATAACAAAACCCACAGTTCTACCGTTGGGCATATCGTATCCGAGTGTGATATTTTTCCTCCCGTGAGGATCAGAGCCATCTCATCCCTCTTCATTACCATTTTGCGTCCATCCACAGAGAAGCTGAACCCTTGGCTTTACATGGAATTACTCTGCAGTCCCCCGACTGCCCAGGGAACTTCCCGATCCCCACTCAGGCCCAATCTCCTCTATTTACTTCCCCTCAGGCTTCATCCAAGTGTGACTGATAGGGCAAAAGTAGGAAAAAAAATCCAGCAGGCCAAGCCTCCAATAAGATTAGGGGCAGTTACGTGACAGCTCAACGTCTCTCTCTCTCTCTCTTCCTTTTTCTTCCTCAGTTTGCCACATCTGCATGCATTTAGTGTTAACTTCAAGGAGACGTGTTTGAAGCAAAAGACTTGACTGAATGTCAGCTGGATGTTACTTCCACAGAAGTCCTGATAATCAAAAGCTTTTGATCAACTGATCAGCGAGAAGGAGCTGCAGAGTTTGCAGATTAGGAACACACAAGTGTATAAAAAACAACGACCCTAAAGAAGCCATTACTGCTGACTTTCAATCATGGGACAATTATGACACCATTTCCGACCAGTGTTAATGGCATAATTCCATAATGAGAAACATTATTCACGAGTGAAACATACTTGGGATAATAAAAGCTCTTTCGGATGGAGCGGACACCGCAGGAAATCCAACCGAAGTTTAAATTGCACAAACTCCCTCTGACTCCGCTGGTCTCAATTACTAGTCTAACAATTAAAGTTCATGGCAGGATCATTAGGAAAAGACAAGTAGAGCTTGTTTGAAAAGGTTTCCAGGAGAAAGACTCCTCGTCTGAAAGAGAATGTGGCATTGAGACTCAAAGTTTTCTCTATCTGGTGGACAAATGACAGCAAAACAAAGAACTTTGCCTCGCACTATCACTTCATACTGTCAAGGATGGTGGCAGGGAGGTACTGATTTTTTATTATTTTTTATTAAATCCATAGGATCTGGACACCTTGTTGCCGCTGAACTGTCCATAAAGCATTTTGCATATAAAGTTATTGTAAAGCAAAATTCGAAGTAACAGCTGAAGCTGAAAAAATGCGTGGTCTACATGCTTGGGAATCATGGGATGTTTGTTATTTTCATGTGTTATTTTTTGTTTAATTATTTTTGGCATTGCTTTGTTTGGACAGTCGGAGTTTGAAATTTATGTTTCATGGATTTATGGATAAAGTTATTGGAATGTTTTCTGCATTTGGACGCATATTTTGTACCTCGTCTTGGAGATGAACTGGACTTTTTTGTTGGCAGCGATTCAGACCCGCCAAAACCGCCAGCCCAGCGAAGGAGTCGGACTAGTTACAGGTAGCAACTCTGACATTATTCACACAGTGTGAGTTAACTGTGGACTGTAAACTGTATCAGAGGTGCTGCGACACACTGCGCATGCGGCGCGTGCCTCTGCATACCCGCTTCAACGCAACGTACGCTGCTGCGTGCTCGGTTCAAAGAGTCAACCAGGCTTCAGGTTCTGAGTTGAAATCAATAAAGTGTCAAAATGATCTGATCGCTGATTTGAATTTGTGTTGGTTCATCATTAGTGACCAGTTGCCTGATGTTTCTGTTCTCTTGGTTTGTTGTACTTCATTCAGATGGATGTCAGGATGACATAATCGCTTTCTGTGATGGTGAAACTTATAAGCTCCGCTGTTGCGGACATGTCAATGTTGTAAAGTTGAATTACCATTTGACTATTTATTATTTGGCTATAAAGGGCCCTGTCATTAGCCCCGCCCCCCAGCCCGACTCTGACTTGTTCCGCTAGTGAACAGGCAGATGGACAATTTGTTTTCCATTCTCCATAGTTTAGCAAATTATGTTGAACGAAGATAAAACGCAATTAAATATGTCCTTATTGTTATATTAAAAATGATGGGTGAAATGATTATGATGAAATTTGTCAAGCCAATTGCAGCCTCTGGTTGGATGTCAACATTTTCGGAACTTGGTAAGAACCAGATATTATTCATTGTATCATACAACGCCGGTTAGAGGAGGCTGTGCTTTCCTTCTACTAAATACTGGTTGACAGGACTCTGTATTGTAAGACCAAAAGTCCTTTAGGAAAAAAAAAAAAACTGGAAAGAAAACCCTTAGGCCAAGCAGATTGTCTTCAGGTGTTGCGAGGGTAACAGAGAATGGAAGGTGAAACAAGGGCGGCTACAAACATGTTTGTTTTATTAATCACCCCACCAGGGAGGTCAAATCAGAAAGAATTGGATGGTTTTATAATATCAGATTGTGGTTGGATTTCAGAAAGCTCCTGAATGTTTCTTTTATCCGGCCCAATTTATCCCAGCTTTGCGTCATTAGGGACACCTTCCGATGCTGTGTGCCACGCCGGCTAACCTCCGGACTGCCAAAGGCTGAGCCATGGCGGAGAAGAAGCTTAAAACAAACTAATGAAGGAAGTAAGGATCATTTAAAAGTGGACAACAAGTACAATAAAAACAATTTCTGAAGGCTTTTGTTTTTTGTCATGAATATTTTATGTTACCTAGATTTAGGCTTGGATAAATCATGAGCGATGTGCAGAGAATGAAATCGCCTTAAGATCTCTTAAGGTAAAAAGAAATAATTGATTGTAGAGCATCTTTGTTCTAACCTCTGGTTAAATATCCACATCAGCCTTGTGGATGCAAAGCCCGATGCATTACACAGTCATTCACAGTATATTGGAGATTTTACAGCCTAGTTTCATTTGTCATGTGTGTTATTGCGAGGAAGAAAGTACAATCTGGTGAGGCATTTGAAGAATGCTCCACTCTACTGCACTCTACTCTCACATAAACTGATGGATTTATGTGAGAGTTGAGGTTCGGATGATCCATTCCAGCCTTCATAGCTTCTCAGTCCTTTCGAGATCTCCTCTTCCCCTCATCAGCTAATTATCTCACCAGTGACCATGAAACATGATTGGCTGCTTTTCAAGATAACATTCATTTAAGGGGGTTCAGTGTCGCGTGAAACTAAAGTCAAAGTGTTAGCTATAAAGTCCATTGTTCCGTTTGGAAGGAAAATGTCGATGAAAACGGAGGAATGGGCCAAACTCACAGCAAACTATTGTGGGAATGAAATGGAAAGAGGCACAAAATGTTTGACTTGGAATGAAAGCATCAAAGGCAGTTCAGGTAAATACTAAGTTTGAATACATATTTGAATAAATCTCTGTCATTACTTTGGCATTTAGCAGATGAAAATATTGGTATTTCTTTCTGACTCAACACAGAAAAAGTTTAGCCTGATTTAATGTCAGACAGAAGAAAAGTTTAACGTTTTTCAGCTCTTTGTTATCCTGCTGTCACTCACCAGGCGAGATCTCCGTTTCTATATCTGTGTGACCTGGATTTAGTTTGCCTCCCTGCATAGATGTTTTGTAAGTTTGCAGTATTTTTTTTTTTTTACTAAACACCCAATCCATTATTAATATCTGCATTGATGCTGACATTAAAAACAAATCTCCAGATCAGGTATCTAAGACAATGTGCCCGATCCGTAAAGGCATATCTAATCAGTCTAATTCTATGCTTTGTGCTCTGAGATATGTCTTGCTTTATTATTTATTTTACATTATATTTAGAACGACTAATTTCACTTTCTGAACCATTTGAAAACAAACATTTGTTTGTTGCAGTTTATTTATACAAAGTCAATCTGTTGTTTTTGTCAGTTTCTGTATTATTTATTTTTCATTGGCTGCTATATTCACTCCAGTGACAGAACAAATTGAAGTTGTGCTGTTTTTCCATATTTGACCAAACTTGTGAAGCTATTGGTGTATTTATGTGCGCTGCACCAGTGCAAAGACATAAAATACATTTGTAATTCAGTACATTTATGTCAGCTGCTTTTCAGCCGATACTAAAATTCTGATATCTGTATCGGTATCGAAAGTGAAAAAAGTGAATCGATGCATCCTTAATAATACTTTCATCATTACTGTCTCCTCAACAACTTATCAAATGTAATTCATCATTTTTAGTGCTACAATGAGAACCACATCCAATACTTAAATGTTCTGTGTAATGACGGTACACCACTACCTTTTCTGTTCTCAAACGAACAAAGCACTGAAACATAATGTTGGAGACGTCGTGCCTACTTTTCTAAACGTTCGTGAAATAAAATGACTTTTTCTTTTTTGGCATCTTGACAAGATGAATGAGTTAAACAAACAGCTCCGTCACATTTGTTTGCTCAACTCTTCATTGCTCTCAGTAATAGTGCCAGCTGTCACTGGCTCGTCTGCAGAGGCATCTCAGGCATCAGGGATCTTCGGGGCACGCTGGGTGTGATTCTCTCATCCCTGCTTCCTGACAAATATCGCAGAAAATGTAATAAGTGAGAATCTAAATATCTGAGCATCCGGAGTGTATTAACAGGTGGGGGAAAAAAGTGTGTAATTGCTCTGAACTCAGGGATTATTTGTTGCGAGCGCGGAGTCCGATTGGGGATGCGGGTGGCGGGAGGGGAGGGACGCAGGAGGTGAGTATTGGTCCAGATGGGAATATTTCAGGTCCCATTTTGACAGCATGGTAGGAAAATAATCTCAAAACAGATTTGAGCCCAAAAAGAAAAATCCCCAAAAAACACACATGGCGAATTTCAGTTGTCTTAACACCGGCACACACTGTTATGTGAACAAGTAGACACACTGGGAATGATGTTTATCTGGAGATGGGCGAGCCCTGCCTCGCAGACTGTGCACAGACACACTCTGTCAACTGCATCCAAATGAGCTTTTTCCATCGGAGCAACTTTTAGTGAGTGTGGATTTCAGCAAACCCTGCGATGCAGTCATATCTTCTGCACTGCTGCGTCCTCATGTGAAAGATTATCTCAGCGCTTAATGCAGTTACTTTCCATTTCCAGTGCTGGGAGAAAACACAAGGCTTTGTGTCTCTCTGGGAGGGATTTTTCTTCATAAATATCAGTTTATTATAGTTGAAGAGGTCTTTTTAATACAGGAATGTCCAAAGTGTTGCCAGCACATGTCTTTAGATTTAGAGGTTTAGTTTCTTTAAAAAAAAAAAAAAAAAAAAAAAAATCAACTGCTTAGCTTGTATTATTTAAAGGGGCAGTATTATGTAAAAATATTTTAGCTTTACATCGTTTTATAATGTTATTTCCTCATCAAAAACGAAGCTGAAGTGTTGCCTTGATTCTTTCAAGCACATCTGGCAAATCCTTTAATCTCCCATGGCAACCATGGGAACCATGGTCCACCCAAAACACCTGGGTGGACCTGGCCCCGCCTTTGATGGCAACAATACAAAATACAATACAAAATACTTTTTCAAATTCAGAATTGTCTCTTAGTTTTTTGTTGAGTTAGAGAAAATGATTTCACAGCGGGATCGTTTTTTCATTCTTTGCTTGATGATGCGTTTTGTTCTTTTGTTCCCAAGGTTGCCTTGAAGCAAGACTGTCTTTAGTTTAAATTCCAGTCGAAGCATCTCTGTGTAGAGTTTGCATGTCCTCCCCATGCATGCTAAGCATTTGGCTTCCTCCCACCGTCCAAAAAGAAAAAGTGCATGTGTGTCTAAGTGGCCTGAAGAAAGGCACCATCTCCCTGTGGCAAAACAAGAACTGAGTTTTTTTGTAGCTCACGGATGACTTAAGACAGACTGCAGTCCTTGTGTCCCACAACTTCTAGATGTGTCTGAGTCAAATGGCTGCTCAGGATGCAGTGAAGTTCTACAGATTTTTGCTAATTATGTAATTATTTCATTGTTCTAAATCAGAAATCAACCTGAGGGTGTTTTCCCACCTGATAATCCGGTAGACTCAGTTCAATTGGGGACCGAAATGAAAACATTTGTTATATTTTCAGCTGCTGTGGTTTGCTTTCACACTGCACTTTGTCAAACGAACCAAAGCCCTAGAAAGACCTGTTCAGTGTCATCAGAGGCAAGAAGCCTCTTCGATGACTGCGTCGCACCTCATCTCTGCTCTCTGAGATTTCTTTACTTCACTGAAAACATATGAGGGTCATATGTACAACACTGGTCTTTTAATGAATTGCTTTTCCATCCCAGTGATTTCAACAGGCACATCTTTTATAGGGGCAGAATTGATTGGGAAGTGATGATGATGAACAATCCATTAGAGGTCAGCAAGCAGGAAATGAGGTGTTGATGATAAGCCTGATTCAAATGCGCCTCTAAATAATGGCCCATTCATTTTTTATAATACGTTTCATCACTTATTATTGAGAAGAGTTATTTTCTAAAACATCAAGTCACAGCTTAAAACTCTAAAGCAAAGACAATACTTACAGTGCTGTCCAAAAAAACTATTTGTACATTTAAAACATTCCTGTTTTATTACATAATCACAAATTGCAGCTTATTTGATTGATATTTGATTTAACAAACCAATACGAAATGTTGCATCATTGGGTGAATGTGAACTGGACCAGAAGTTTTAAATATATTACAAATAAAAAGGGTCTGGGCCAAAAATAAAGCTGATTTTTATTTTGGGGCCCCTCCATACTCACCACCAGATGCTTCATCATTCCTAAGCTAGTCTGTGTGCAACATACCTATTATCATTAGCATCGTTTGCAATTAGCTTACATCGTACCAGTGTTTTTATGGCTATTGATTTTGAGTAATAAAACAAAACAAAACAAAAAAATTATTAGATTTTGACGTGCAGAGTCAAGTGTGTCATATTATCAAATATTTGAAAGCAACATCAAATGATAAACACTAAATGTACAGTAGATTAGGATAAGTTATGTGTCCCCAACTGTGGAGGCGTTTCCATTAACCATAAAATTGCATAAATTGAAATTACATAAATGAAACTGCTCAATGGTAACACAGTAATTTGGAAAAAAATAATTGCTGTGTTTTTGCCTCTTCTCTGACGGCTATTTGGAGAATAAAGACAGAGATTTGTGCTCATTTTAAATAGCGACAGCAGATGAACCAATTATTTGTGTAACAACTCCAAAAATAATTTAGATTTTGCTTTTCCGTGTGTAGTGTGTGGGGGACCCCTGGTGGTGTGGAGGCTCTATGTCAACTGATAAATGCCTGAAAAGTGCAGGGTGCTTGACACACACCAGGTAGAGGGGAACTGACGTTTTATAGATTCTTCAACTCCATATTGTCCACTTTGAAGTTGACCATTACGGACTAATAAATCCTCTTATGGTTATCCGTCAGTCATTACGCTCTGAGACCAGGCGTTAAGTGGTTTTATGAGATTCCTGCATCGTACAACATCTGATTAATGAGGCATTAAAATGCAGAAACGAAACCTCAGCATCGCTTAGTTCAACATGAGGCTGGGATGAAGGGACTGGATAATATCCATTACTTGTCAAAAAACTCTATTATTATTTGTCCCCATGTTCGTGGCTTAATTTCATGTAAAGTATAGTTTGACAAGAAAAGTGATTAAATTTGACATTGCACATATTGCAAAGGTTAGAAGAAAATTCACTCTGATTTGACGAAAGTAGGGGGGGCCCGAAATCCAATAAAGCTAAGCCGTGCCCCAGAAAGAGAAGATGTTAAACCGAGGCCGTTTTTTTCATTTAGACTTTACCTCTTTCTCCCTCTCTCTCAGTTCCTGTTCCCTTATTATCCTGCAGGGAAATGATTTGGCTTGAACCAGCACCATAGTTGGGACAGACTGACTGAGACCCGTAGTGAAGGGCTGCGCCTGCGTTTGAGGCAGAGTCGTATGAGAGAGGGGAAGGGAAAAAGAAAAAAAAAAAAAAAATCTGAAATGGAGGGAAATATTGGTGTATTCATTATTCATTTCCAGCGTTCCTCCACCCTCGGATTCGGCTGCAGCATCACTGCGCCGGCTTGTTTGTTTTGCCCCAGCAGCATTCTCATAAAGATGCCGCTCCGCCCGAGTGTGCGAGGAGAAAGCTTACACCTGCGTGCACGCGTGTGTGTGGGTGTGTGTGCGTGTGTGTGTGTCACACACGCACACACACCCACAAGCATCCACAGCCGTGTGGAGACACGGCTGTGGATGCTTGCAAATGTCCCGTCCCTCGCGGTTGATCTGAGCGCCGTTTCCAGATGGCTTCCAGTGAAACCCCGTCTTAATCGTTGCCCACACCTGTCCTCTCAGGGGTAACCGCCGCTACGCGTTTACCACCGTTTGATGTTTCCTTGTTTAATCCTCAATAGCTCCATCCTGTCATCATTTGTCTTTTTTTCCCTCCTTGCTCAATGGGCCATCGAGCACACACACACTTCCCTACACACACACACTTTATTACCAGCATCCCGAACATATAACTCTCTTTTCTGATAAGAGAAAGGAGGGGGGAAAATAGCCATCTTGCCATTCTAAAACTTTTGTTTGTTTTGCCTTTCTCTGCAGTCTTAATTATGTGGGTGAAAATGTCACACACTGGTTGCTTTTCACAGGTGCTGCTTTGAAAAATAGCACACCTTTAAAGAGGTGTTGGCACAAACAGGAGGCGTTAAACGAGCCCGTTCTCCAGGGGCCTCAAAGGCGATCAAGACTGGCAGCTTCAGATGAACAATCAAAAAGTTAAATTCAATAGAAAATGGATGAAACAAAAAAAACAAAAACCTAAAATTTAAATAGATGCCTGGATGCGAGCTGCAAAAAGAGCTGCAATTTATTCACTATTAGTTTTAAAAGTTTCTTCCTTTCTTCTGAGGTGATAGTCTGGTAGATCGACTGCCTTCAGCTGCTGGGGCTCTCTTTCACACTGCATTTTGTCAGACAAACCAACTTTTTTGGAAAACGTTCCCCTCCTCGCCTGTGGTGGCGCTGCTCCAAGAACCACGGAAGGAAACACAAAAACAACATGCAACTTCCTTCTTCACCAAATGTGAACAAAATGGCGTGAGATTTTGATTTCTCTTTTGTTGTAGGTAAAAGACCACGAGCCATTTCTCTCACTAACACTACAGTTGTTTTGGTTGTATTTACCCAGAATACTTTGTGCTATAGTCCGCTTCCTGCTTTTGGGGTGGTTGACTTTGAACTTCACGAGAACGCAATTCATCCAAACCGAGACCTTAGTGAGTGCAGTAGATGGAAGCTGAAACCAAACGCAGAACAGGCAGAGGTTGGCGAGTTGATGGTGAAAACGTTAATGAAAAAAATAATAAAACAATGACTTTCGAAAACAAGGTGATCCCAGGGAGCGAAGAGAGGAAACACAATACCTTGCATAAGGTAAACTGTGCACAGCAGGAGGAGCCAGCAAAGCGCGAGGGGAGCGAAAGGAGGTGTCTAAATACTGGAAGAGTGGCTGAACAATGGAGCTGGACTGATTAACTAACAGGCTGCAGGTGTGAAGGGACAGAGTGGAAACCAGGCTGAGGAGAGAGAGAAAGAGAGAGAGAATGGCACAAGGGAGCGACAGGTGTAAAACAGGAAAAACAAGACACACAACTAAACACAAGAAACAAATATTAAACATAATCCAACTAAAATAACTAACAGACTGAACTAAAGCAGAACAGAAATAAGATTGATTTGATCAAAATTTGAATATGGATTTATTCAAGGCTGCACAGTGGCGCAGTGGGTAGCGCTGTTGCCTTGCAGCAAGAAGGTCCTGGATTCGATTCCTGGCTTGGGGTCTTTTTGCATGTTCTCCCTGTGCATGCGTGGGTTCTCTCCGGGTTCTCCGGCTTCCTCCCACAGTCCAAAAACATGACTGTCAGGTTGATTGGTCTTCCCAAATTCTCCCTAGGTGTGAGTGCGTGTGTGTCTGGTTGTTTGTCCTGTTTGTCTCTCTATGTTGCCCTGCGACAGACTGGCGACCTGTCCAGGGTGAACCCCGCCTCTCGCCCGGAACGCAGCTGGAGATAGGCACCAGCAACTCCCGACCCCGTTAGGGAGAAGGGTGACGAAAAATGGATGGATGGATTTATTCAAATCCAAAAAGCCCCAGATCCCTCCAGAAATACCGGAGGGATCTGGAGGGAGTGTTAAGCTTTGAATGAGACGTTGCATTCTTTCTTTCTTTCTTATTTATTTTTTTTTGTTTTTATTGCTACAAGAGTTCTAAATATCTGCTAAATATAACAGCAAACTCTCCATGTTACTCAACGTGATTAAAAAAGCTCCTACAACTTTGGAAAGATTTTTGTTACCCAGCAGGAAAAAGAAAGAATAACATGTTTGTATATTGTGTAAGGATTCCACGATGCTAAAGTTAGCATCTGCTTCAGCGCTATCAGTGCTAAAAACAAATGCTGTTTCACAGCTAAAGAAATCTGGCCTGTCTTTGATGATCTGCAGTTGAAAAGCTAAACTATTTAAACCTGAGCTGAGTGATTACACGCTGTAAAGACGTTCTGTAAAACAAACGTTTCAGGAGATCAACGCGGAGGAAACGGTTTTATCCAAACCTGGACTTGTCTCATCAGCTTGATGCATCATTACACTCCGAGTCACATGTATTTACTTTCTCTTTGTTTTTCGCAGACAATAAGACATATCTGAGATTAAACTATGAAAAAGGTGATTTTCACTGAGTTAATATTTACCCAAAACCACAGGATGGATTATTATTCTGCTTGCCAAGAGACGGAGCTGCTGATGGCTTCTGACACGCCCTTATGAAAGGGAGTTGATTTAAAAAATATTCTGCATTATCTGGGAGTAAAGGGAAGCGAGTTTTCACAATAATGTCAAAGAAAATTGTGTTTTATCTCAAGGTCAACATCTCCTGTAATATCTACAGGGTTAAGGAAGTTTTAAAGGAACAAAGACATGTGAGTCAAATAAAACATCACAAAAATTTCTGTGACATTTTGTCAAGGCAGACGTTTAAGAGAAATTAGGAACTTGCCGTGTTGACCCCACAGACAAAAACTCTTAAATTCATTTAATGTTTTTACACAATTTTAGACAAAAAAGTTCAACATGGAGGATTTTGAACGTGTACTAAATGTCTCAAGTGAGTATGAACCAAAGCAACTCAAGGCCTGAACAATTGTTTTTTCCAATTTTTGTGAAATAAAGTTTTTAAAAACAGAACATGACAGTAAGTTAAAATCCGTCAAAATAGCCTCATTATCACATCCATCCGTCCAAGTCTCAGAAAGCAAAAGCCAGCGTAATATTTTTGATCAAAATTGAAGAAGTATGTTCCAATTGCTTTCATACTATCAAGGTTTTTGTTTCTAATGTCAAACATAACAAACCAGTGTGAAAGAAGTATACATTTTGCAAAAACGTAGCTTGTCTATTTTTATTACCATTTCTTTGTTTTTACAGTTTTAAAAAATACTTTTTGTAACATGTTGGTAACAGACCACAGACTCAAGTTTTGGTTATAATTTAAAACTGACTGGAACTGTAAAACTTTTAGTCATGTACATAAATTAGTTTAAAACAAATTGTGAGAATATTGCAGGTGGATTTATTTTGTCAAAGGAAACAATTGAGTTAAATGCTGAAAAGTTACGTCAAATGTATGTACAGCTGTAATCGTTTTGATGACATGAATGAAAAAAGAAGAGCTATTTTGTGAATCTACAAAGATGGACAATTTTTTAATTTTTTTCTAAATGCAAACACATCTGCATTCATGCAAGACACCAGAATCCTACGAGCGTAAAAATATTTTTGATCCGTTTAAGCGCCAAGTAATTTCAATCGGCTGTTTCCCATGACCATGCGCATTTTCCACAGTCATTTAAATATCATTTACATTCACTGTAATTTTCAGGTTCCTATTCCAATCATTCCATTAGAGCCTTTTTTTTCTTTCTTTCTTTTTTTTTCTCCCACATGTAACCGTATCACCTGCCTGGGGAAGTGAACAGCGGACCAATTAACCTCTACAGGGCCGAATGTACGTTAAACCAAATCCGACACGCCTTTGAGCCACGATGTGCATCAAGGTGGTTAATGCCGTGACAATATGACTGATTCCTCCACGAATTGGATCTAAATGAGTTAATTCGCTCGGCTCCTCTGGCTTGTCGGTGATAGGTGCGGTTGCCTGTGGAGTTGCTTTAGAGATTTTGAGCCGATCCTCTGGGCCTCTTCACTGAGCAAAGGTTTGACCTTTCCGTCGACTGTTAGAGGAGAAAACAGCATAGTGAATAAAAGATACTCCATGCTTACCTACAGGCAACAAAATAACTCTTCTACGTTTCTGGGTTTTTTTTTACTGCCTGCAGCTGCAGAAAAGGAGGGGAAAAAATTAGACTGGATTTTTTTTTTTAGTATCGGCCCTGTTGCCATTCGACTGTGTCTGGTCCGAACAGTGTTGCTGGCCTTCACCTCGCCGAACAAGTGGTGTTTAATAGCGCTAATAAGCCAAGAGTGAAATGCCATCTGTAAAGTAGCTATTAGTAAGACTGCCGGCTCGGTTCCCACTGCCGCCTGCCAGCCGCGGTTTAAATGTCATCTGCTGGCTGTACAAGCGGCCAGAACAGGCTGAGGGGGAAAGTCAGCCGGTCCAATAAGGGGGAAGGTATAATATGGCTTCTGACACAGCAATCGATAGGCCATGTCTGCCAAGGGAGCACCGTCCTCTCTCAGCACCGGCGCAGGCAGACCTGTAACCAGAAGCCAGTGCCAGGTAGGGTAGATCACAGGCAGGGCTGGTTAACAGGGGCCACATTGGGTCAGAGGTCACTGGGATAACACGGCTCCCCCTGAAAAAACACAAAATCTTACCTAGTGGCCTGGTTTCTATTGCTAATATTTTCAGTACGATTGAAATACGACAAAACTGATGTAAAAGTAACTTGCTCAGCCAAATACACGAGTTTAATTGAATATTTGATAATAGTTCCAGATTATTTCACTGATAGAGATTATTTTTCCAATGTTAAATCTGCCAAATGAACAGGGTGGGCGATACAGACCCATCAAGATTTAGCACAATATTTGTACTGAAGAACTGTTTATGACATCTTTTGTTTTTTCTTTTTGTTTTTTTAGAAAACTGCATGACTCTGTGTGTCACTGCCACACACATACAAAAAAAATGCTGATGAAAAACGTTCCCAGGTTTAGTGCGCTTCCTTGGCGCACCTGCTGTAACAAAGTGCGATTTATATCACTAAACTGTTCACTGAAACCGCATTTTTAAATTAGTCGATGCTTTCATTGAACAAACGGTGGAGAAAATAGTGAAACTGTCAATAGTGACAATGCGAGCATAATCGGAATTACAACACATCTAAACTCTTATGACAAGATCTAAGACTAACAATCACGCTGAAAATCTGGGCGTGGTGACGGACTCTGACCTGAGATTTCAGAGGCACATAAAGAAAGTTACAAAGTCAGGCTTTTTTCACCTGAACAACATTTTCAGGGCCAAAGGACTAATATTACAGAAAGCTCTAGAAACTACAGGATGCATTTATCTTATCCAAGTAAGAAAAATGTCTGCCTGAAAAAAAAACATTTCAATCAGCCCGCTGAAAGAAAGTCACCAAGAAGTAAATAATTCCTTAATGTTGATTTTAAAAGGGAGATTATTTAACTTCTAACTCATAATTTTTCATCAGTAATAAGAAATGACTTACTTCAGACAAGGTCTTCTATCTTGCTGAAAAGTTATTTGTGAGTTAGTTTAGTGTTAATTCAAGATATTTTCATTACAGACGAGACGAGAGTACCTGGTACGACGTTGTGTTTTTGCAGCATTTTGCATATTTTGCATAAAATTACTCAAGTAAAAGTAAAAAGGACAGCTTAGTAAAAAACACTCCTCAAATGAATTCCTTTTTCCATAAAAGCTCCTGAAATAAATGTACTTACTTACTACCCAACTCTAGATGTTACCTAAACATTCAGGTAGCTCCAAGCGTAATCTATCCTCATGTTAAGACAACGCGAAGTCATTCAAATCCGCAGATAAACTTGCATTTTCATGCTCAGGCTATTATTTTTTTTAAGTTTCTTTTATTGTTTTTAGCTTTTTCAGCACTGTGTTTATTTACGGTCAGGGTTCTTTTATCAATGTCCCAATTTATGGCTGCCGCGCTCGCTGGGATGAATCCGTCCCGACTCTCCCTCCCATCCATCTCAGCCGCCCAGGAAGGATGAGCTGCCTGTCACCAGGGGAGATGGCACCACGATTCATAGCCTCTTCAATGCCCTTTCAGTTTTTCCTCGCCGCCTCGCTCCAGAGGGGCCTTCCAAAGTTGCTGTAAATCTAAATGTGATGCCCAGCAAAAATATTTATACCCCTGGAGCTTTTTTTTTTTTTTCCTTTACCTTTTTGTCTTATTACAACAACAAACCTCGATGTTTTGATTTATTGGGATTTAGTCATTTAAGAGCTTGTTTTAAGTAAATATTTCCTTAATATAGTTTTTTTTTTTTTTTTTAAAGTAGTAGATCCATTGGCAGATTATTTCACTAAAACAAGACATTTTCAATATGTTATAAGTGAAATAATCTGCCGGTAGAACTGGTAGATTATCTTTCTCCTGCTACATTGTCACAACAGTGACAGTTTTAACAAATATGCAAATATAGAAAATGTTTCAATCAAAGTTACATACCACAGCTTAAATGTGATGCGTATCCATAACATTAAATTCCCAATATAATCCATTAAAATTAGTTGTTATACAAAAAATATTCTAAAAAAAAAAAAAAAAAAACCCAGAGCTTATGCAGCTTGAAAGGCAGAGAAAGCAGAGTGACTTCCTGACAGAGTATTTATATCCACGAACTTAAGATCGAGGGTGGGGAGTTTTGGACGGGAGATCGCAGAGAGGTGAAGCAAAGAAGCAAAAGGGCAGCTGCAATTGAGGATGAGAGACAGGATGGAGATGGATGGGCATGAAAGTAGTAAACACAAAGAGACAGATGAGCACACAATGATAAATGATGAGAGAGAGCGACTGTGCTCTCCTGACCTGTCGCTCCCCCCGGTCCGAGAGGTTGGATGTAAGCTCCGCCACAGCACTTTAATAATACACCAACCATGAAGGTAAGATGAATAAAGACATGAAAAATTCATCCGCTGCGGTGACTTGTCATGTGTGTTTTTAACCATTTTAGAGAACACATTGTAGACATTGCTGGGAAAAAAAAAAAAAAAAGAAAACTTCTCTCTGAGGTCTCAGACTGACATATGGGCAGAATAAAGTCAGCCAGCGGTATGCTGACAAATAGCGAATGTAAGAGCGTTTACAGAGGCTCGAGCTGTCGATGGGAAGGCACGGCGCCACTGCAGAGTCTGTCAAAAACAATTGGAGGCAACAAAGGGAAATCTCAATCGAGGCGAGCCTTTCTTTATGGCGAACGCAGCCGTGGCCCTGCTTCATCAGCAGCTGCCTTCCCCCCTCCACCGCCCGGCCGAACGCAGAGCCATTAATAAAGATTAGACTGCAAAAACACGCGACTCGCCCGGCCTCTTTCTGAGGCTTCAGTGTTCCTGCGGTTCAATTAGTCGAGCTAAATTCACTTCGTTTCCAATCCCGGCAGACCCGTCAGTCACGTCGGCGGGACCTGTCACTGGCCCGCTTTCAGCCTGACAGTCAAACGCTTCTGATCACGTATCAAACATGCGAGTCGCAATGAAATGCACAGCAAAAAAGAACAAAAAAGTCCCTTCCTTCCTCGCTCCTTCCAACAAAAATAAACATTTACACAAACTAAAGCTGCAGGCCTCTCCAGAAAGCGGGGCGCGTTTTTACGGGATGAACTCTCAATCAAAACGAGACTTGGGAGCTGCGATGTGTGGTTCTGGTGGTCGGGGCGTGGTTTGAAAAGACTTCACAGTGGTGTCGTCCCAAAGTGGTGCTACTATAACGAGAGCCAATGAGTAGTGTAAGCAGGAAAAAAAATAAAAATAGAAAAATGTTACAAGAGTGAATGTTAACAGCCAATCCATGCCAGAAATTGGGTCAGATCTACTGGGATCGAAATAACATGGAGTCATTATTTAAGAAGCAAGTTTCTGATAATTTAGTGAAATGAGTTTAGCTTGAAATCTCCTGTTCTAATTAATCTAATTTTTGTATTAATTATAGCATTTCAAGGAAGATAGGTGAGATGCACTGCAAAAACACTAAATTCTACCAAGCACTTTCTAGTGCAAATATCTTAGAATACTATAGTAGTATAGTATAGTCAGAAGTAACTTTTCTTGTTTTAGTCAACAATTCTTTGATATTGATGAAAAAGTACTAATTAATCATTTCACTTATAGAAAAAGTGTGTCTCAAGTAAAACAGTCTGTTAGTGGAACTAGTACTTTTTCATCACTATTGGAAAAAATATTTACTTAGAACAAGCTCCTGAAGCAAGAAAACATTTTTTCCTTTCTAAAAGGAAAAACACATTTTCTTTCTGTGGTTTATAATTTAACATCTGAAACATATTGGAACATTTTCAAACAGTCTGTATGAACTTTAGAGTTCAGGTTGTCCACCAGATGGGGGCCATGCACTGACAATTTCAGTGTGGGACATCAACATGAAAAATGAAGAATGTCATGAGTTGTGTTATGTTGTCACCATAAAGAAATGAGATGTCGTGTATCGACAGCTTGCTGTGGACGAGAGGCTGCGTGATCGACCAACAAGAGCTTTACAAGTTGTAGTAGCTACAAAAAAAAAAAAAAAGTTTTTTTAAAGCTCATATTTGTGCAGACCTTGCAGGGTGAACAAACTCTTGTTATAAGCTCTTCTTGTTGCAAATATTTCCTTAAAAGTGGTCATTTGGCTTTGAGTCACCAGAATTTGTTCCCTCTTGAACAGATAATTACAGCTATACAAAGGTTAGCATATGATTCCATATCAAAACAATATTCTGTGATTTAAACTAAAAATCAGTCCATCCCACCACGTTCAATTGTCAAACTATTAACACCAATTCTTTCACATCCTTTTTATTTTCCGGGAAACTGATTCCTATCTTTAGAGGTCAAAGGTGAGACACTCTTTTATGGGGTTGCAAAGCAATTTATGAGTATGAAAAGCAAACTGGTTTCCTGCCCAGTTTTGCTGTCATATCCTCCTATCAGCAGTGAAAACATGGAAGTGTCTCCGCGAAGAGTTTACTGGAAAACATTTAAGGGAGAACAAAGCGAACAGCACCTCTAGATGTTATTGCTCAATTTATCAAAGTGACTGCTTTTGGGTGAACTGACTCTGACGACGTAAGTAGCTTGGTCAGATTTGGGACCAACAAAACATCAAGATGACATAAAAACACCTCTGACCCATTGTTTCCAATATATTACAGAGAGCACCAGTTGCACCAGCTGAGCAAGAGTAATGTACCTGCAATTTCATTCTGGCTTTGTAATTTTTATGTTTTTCCCCCCCCAAACACAATAGAGACAGCTTGACAACACTAATAACAGATAGTCTGCTGTGTCATTGTCTTTTGTGTTGACTGACTGCAGTTAGAGGCAGTTCAGGGGTGCTGTGTTTCAACAATGCAGCACAACCCTGCTGCTGTTTTTATAGAGAGAGGAAAATTAATTAAGGGGGAAACAGTGCCGCAATTTTTATATTTATTTTAAGTTGGAAACAGTATATCTGCATAATGTTCTGCAATGAAGTGGGGGCCTGTCCGGGGCGTACCCTGCCTCTTAAATAATCTTTGTGAAATCAAAACTCGCCCCTCATGAATATATGTTTTACTTACCTTCCAAATTTTTGTTTCATCAGGATTAGAGCTCTGAACCTCCACAAGTTTGGTTTGTCTTTGGCAACAATCTCCAGATCGCTGAAAATGGTCATTTGTATGCAAGTACAAACTTCATATTGTCAATTTCCTAAAAAGATGGCCTACGTAATTTTTGCCAAAAGTGATTTTTGCAAAATTAGATAAAAGAGTAAATTAAAAAAAAAATAACTTGACTCGGCCATTATTTTAAGAAATTGACCATATGAAATCCTAATCTAACAAATCATTTTATGTGGCTGTAAAATGCATAATACTGCCCTTTTAAGGTTTTGTTTTAAAAAAAAAAAATTGTAAATTATTGAAACTTTGCAAGCTGGTCATAAGAAATGCTTCTGCCACAAATAAAATCATCAACTTTTAAGTTACCTTTAAATTCAAATCTTTAACATCAGATTTGAACTCAACTTTTACATCGAACGGGGAAAACCAATACATTGTTTCCAATGAAACTAAGTTGACCACATCAAGAAACGCAATTTTGTCCTCTTGCATCCAACAACCTGTTCCACCACCTATTTCATGAACACTGTGTCACATGAAGGGCTCTTCCATCCGCGGCCTGCCGCCACTTGGGAGTATTGTGTTGTGTGTTTTGCCACCGTGCAGCAAACAAAAAGATCAAATATCGATTTTCCTCCATGACAATTCGCCTGCTACCAGAGTAATGCGAAAAATCCCATGCGCCGCACAGCTCTCTAATAAAAGAAGTTAACAAGAGCAGATGTGACATGTGCAAACACACGCACACACTTCGATTTGTTCACATAAACCAGCCACCCATCATGAAGCAGAGAACGCTGTTGAGGAATGATTTTTATTTTTTATTTTGTCAGACCAATGAAATGGAAGTTTAATTTGACAAAACTTTAAAACTTTTTCACACAGCGCTTTTCAGTCCCACTTGCGAACAGAAGTGAAATTAAATTGGACACTTTTCTGTTCTAATATACATTGTCTTTTGTTTTTTAAACAGAAACGGAGTTTAGAAATCTTTTAAGTAAGTCTTATTTTTTTTGTTTTTTTTTCCCCCTTTATCCCTAGTATCCTCCTCCATCAGGTTGTGCATTAGCTCACATGTAAATCACACAGAAGAAGACAGACCAACAAAACTAAAGTCGAAATCAGAAATACATATATATATTTTTTAAATGGACTTTTTCCCAATTTTTTTTGACTAAAAGAAGGTTTTTGCTGTTTTTGGAAAGTCGTGAAGTCACTTTTTATTGTTCGGGAGTTTTCTTAGGGACTTGTCGGACTTGTGTTTGTGTGTGACCTTGTTCATGTTTCACTTAAAGCACCACTTCTAAGCACAGAGGTCATTAAAGAGTACTGTGTTTCAGCAAACAAAATCTTAGTTTTTTTTAAGATAAGTTTTTTTTGTTTGTTTTTTTTATGAAAAAGTCACAATTTGCCCTCAACATCAAAGCCATCATGACTGCTATGCAAGGGCATCAATATTTATCCAGGCTTTTATGGTGTATTTATCAAGTGTGCTTCTCTCTGACTTTAAATTTAATCTCTTTAAGTTGTTTCTGCTCATCTGTTCCTGTTGTTATCGTGCAGACTTCTATCAAAATGTAAGTGGGAGAGGTAAAATGATGGTTTTTGAACATGAATTTTCCCTTGTCTTATGTTCTATTTCTCACGCATGAAGTGTTTGCACAGTTTTTTAAAGCCTTCAGTTCACATCGAAGGGAATTATTATTCTTTTTCAACACTGCAGTTGAAGGGCCTGAAATATCTTGTTTGTAGAGCAGATATTTTCAACCTTTACTTAAAGTCATCCGCCCGTGAAACGCATCTGCATAATGCCTGCTCAGCGGTTTGTCTGACAGGTGAGCAGCTTATTTACACACCACCACTTTTATCCAACAAGCTGACCCAACAGGACCCCACTGGGCTTTTTGGGAAGTTGGTATGAAACAGCAAAGCTCTAACATGGAGTCAGGAGGTCCTACAGCACACAGTATGATTATTTATTATTGTTATTTTTGGTGTTACAGCTACAAGATGCAGTTAGTCAGCGAGGTGCGCACCGCTGCTCGGACGTTACAAACAAAGGTGGTGTGAAGAGCCGTTCAAAAGGCCGTTGTGTTAATCAGCTGTGGGTTTTCCCCACGCCGCGAAATGGCGGGGAACAAATTTACAAATTTGTTCGTGTAAACAGGCTTTACTCAAACACAACGTTCACCATTTTAAACACTCAAACTGGTATTTAAAGCATGGGGTGTTTTCTTCATGGCTTCAGTTAGTGTATTCTCTTGGAAATTGAGATTCTTGCTTCTTTTTTCTTTGTTTGTACTCGTGGAAAGTCGTGCCTACTTTTCCCCGTAGCTCATCACAAATGCAGGAAGAAAAAGTTTGCAGTGTAAAAATACTTTTGCAAAATGCTACATAGTGGTTGTAAATACTCTGTGGAAATTGAAACCGTGATGGATGGCGTCCAGGATGCCCATTCTAACATTTCAAGGTGATATGAATGCCTGCGTTGCAACCACTTTTTTATTTTTTAACTTCGCCTCGAGAATAATTGGTCTAGCCAGGCCTGTTCATCCAGGCTGCATTGATGCCATCCAGCTTCAGATTTGCTCCGTTTCCTTTCCTCATCCAAACTCTTTCCACATTATCTCCTGAAGTTATTTCAACCTCGCATATTATGCACCTGGAACCTACAATCCGTTAGCCGCTTTAACAAAAAAAGTGCCCGGCAGTCTTTCAGCACATCATTTACAAATATTAGCATTAATTCAAGAATGTATAAGGAGTGGAAAAATGGTGACGGGTGTGTTGCTCTTACGTTCTGGAGACTTTTTACATAAAATGTCTCAGCAGAGTATCGGGTTGAATGGAAACGACAAACAGAGAGCGATTTCTATAAGATGGAGTAATTGGGAAATCTGAATATGCCTTACACCGAACATTAGGTCGAATAAAGTATTGTCTGCTGGAGTCTGTGGCGCGATGCAGCGATGCAGAAAGTAAATGTGATGAACCCCGACTGTGACAGGGACGAAGAGGTGACAACTTTCATTTGGGGAAAAAGCCTTCAAGTCTAAATCCACATTTTGCCGCGCGTCAAAGGCGAATCAGGACGCCACGGATCCGTGTTTACCTGCGAGGTTCTTAAAACCTTCCTCCGTGGCAAAACTAATCACTCAAAAAAAAATCTCTCTTTGCCTTTGGAGGATGAGGATTACACATCTAATCTATAATTATCTCCCACTTAAATCAGTCGCAATCTCATCATGAGACGCGGACGCTTTTGCTTCCCTGCACCCTTTTTCTGTAGCGCTCTAATTAAGCACAGAAAAATCACTCCGGGAAGGAAAAACAATAATACACTGATGGCAAACATTCAGGTGAGCTCTTGTAACAACATAAAACAGTTGAAGAACCTAAAGTCACATAAAGAATAGCCATTTAAATTTAATTTAAATATGGAAAATAAAGTACGGATACATTCCCTGAGATCTTCAGGAGTTAAATGAGCCCAAAGACTTTCCTCCTGACCTTTTTGCATGCAGCGTGTGTTTGGCTACAGGCATGAGCAAAAGTGTCAGCCAGATATCACAAGAAGGGAAAAATAATGAGTAAGACGAACACATTTGTAGAAACCAAACTGCTGCAAAGTTGGTTAAAAATTAAAATAGGTACATGCATTTTGCCAGAAGCTTGCAAAAGATTAAAAATACTAATACTGACATAGCTTTCCTAACATTTTGTCATCTAAACTAACTGTCTCAATTTTAAATATATATTTTTTAGTTCTCCATATTGACTATTATGGAGAGCATTTCCAGGAGAAACAGCAGAATCATTCATTGTCCTTGAATTAAAGGTTTGCCGCTGTCAGATTTTTATGTCTAAAGGACAGAAAGTTTTGCTTTACAAAACCGTCTGAGTGGATTTATGTTGAGTGTCTGTGGACGTGGGGATGAAAAACAATATACAAAAGACAGCCTGGCTTTCAAATTTTCACCATGTGAAATGTTCCCTTTGCATTATAACTATGCTGTACTTTGTGTTGGTCTAGCAAACAGGTCCCAGTAAAAGAGAAGTTTGTTGTAAAAGTTTCCGGTACGGCATAAATACTTTATGCAAGACACTCCATCTATGAGCAAAAACATGAACATTAGTTGCATTTGAAATTACAAGTCTTTTTTTTTACTTTATGAGAAGAACAGAAAAGTGGAGACTCTGAAATCGCTGTATTTTTGCTTTCACTTCGTCAAGTAGACAATACGCTGCTACATTTTTTACAATTGTCTTATTTTTTTCTTTTTAGGTTGCTTTTTTTTCCAATTTGGAATCCCATCAAACTGTTTACAGCGGTGAGTAGTGTGGGTTGAGGAGTAAGAATAGTCCTATGAAGAAACAATCTGGATTTGATGAAGAGGCAGGACTAAAGCAGCTGAAAAATGGATGGGTGGAAAATACTTGGCTGGCAAAAGAGACAAACACTACACAACACGCTTTGTGTGAGGGGAAATTTATTCTCTCTCTCTCTGTCTCTAGCTCGCTCTCCGCCTCACTTTAGATAGTAAGTGCAAAGCATAAAACTAAAGTTCACAGAGTGAACCGAATCCATTGCATTCCACTGACTGTCCATCACACCAACACAACTAGAACAGAGTCCAGTGCGGACTCAGTTCAGTCACTGGCTGTTTTCTCCTTTTCATTGCTTTTGTTCGAAGAGACTTTAATTTATAGGTACAATGCGCGATTCCTTAATAATATATCCCCTGAAAGTTCAGTCCAATGTCAGTGAAAATGACATTTTACATTTCCAAACACTTCATTACGAGTCTGTCAATCTTCATTCTTTGTACGCCCAGTGCCAAGGTCACTGTGTTTAGCCTTTTTTTCCAAGGAATGTTGCAGTCCGGGTAGAAGGACCCTTGTTGAAACCTGACCCGTTTTCCATTCATATACATGTCGTCCTGTAGTCAGTCAAGGTAAACCTCAGTGCTCTGTTAGTCAAAGCATGGACTGTGTATAAAACAAATTGTCTTGGACGAAATAGAGAGAACAGCAACACAAAATTTAAAAAGTGTTCACGTTATCAGGCTCTGGTAACAAATTAAGGTTTTAATCATCTTACTTTGAATAATTAACTTTAAGGAATCCAAAAGTTCATTGTACTCAAGGTCCTTTACAGATCTTTATTAAATGCTTGGTTTGGCAATGTTAAGTCATAGCTGCAATTTTTGAAAAACAACAATTTTACCTTTCACCTTATTCAATAAACACTTAAAGCTGCAGTACATAACTTTTACAAAAATTAGATTTTTCCATATTTGTTAAAACTATCACCATGATGTGACCGCATGGTATGAGACAAATAATCAATGAAAAACAAAATCAAGCTACTTCACCATCTACGAGTGATACCACTGAACCAAAAACAGCCAATCAGAGGAAAGAGGAGGGTCTTAGCGCTGTCTAATGTGCTGTTCATGTTACTCAAGGTGCTAATGGTGGAACAACATACTGTTACAGAAAAAACTGTGCTAACTAGCTTTGGCATTCGTTGTGGTGAATTAGCTGCATAGTAGCAAAGCACAAAATGGTGGGGGTGAGCGGGCGTGTCCATGAGAGTGATTGGCAGCGCTAAGACCCTCCTCCCTCTGATTGGTTATTTCTGACTGAGAGGTGTATTTCTGCAGTTAGCACTGGGAACACTGGGAGAATGCAAAAGAGCTGAAATTTCTCAAGATTATGTGTCTTATATAACTGTCACAATATGACAATTATAACAAATACGTACAAACAAAATGTACATAATAAAAGTTATGTACGGTAATAGTGGAGCAATAGTGCATCACAATTCAATATTAAGAAATGGGATTGTGATGATATTGATATAACAATGTGTGATCTTTGGCATCTTGAGCGATGGATGGATGGATGGATGGATGGATGGATGGATGGATGGATGGATGGATGGATGGATGGATGGATGGATGGATGGATGGATGGATGGACAGACAGATTTAGAATGAATGGAATGAAGGTTTTTTTTTCGTTGCTCCTGACCTCAAAACTATTGTACATAAATCTGGTTTCATGGTGTTTTAGAACGAGTTGAAACTCCAGACCAGAGATTCCTGCAACATCTCCACCTCCCCACCTTTTCCTTTTGTCTTCAAATAATTTCACTATCCAAAACGAAACTACCTTTAATTCCACATTGCAAAACAAAACAAAACAAAACAAAACAACGCCACGAACTGCAGTTGGTCGTTATCCAGCCTTGCCTGAAGACACGTCTCAGCAATCTCAGAACCCCGCACTTTATAAACACTATGAAACTGCTGAGACAAGTTGGCTCTGATGTGTTTGTGTCGGACAGATATTCTTGACCCTTTGACACTTTGTGGCAGAACAATTTTCTTCTACCAATTTCAGCTCACAACTATTCTGCTACTTTAGCATAGGAAGTGAGTGCGGGGGGAGGAGAGGGGAAGGGACTGTAGTGCCTGATGGCAGAGAAGCAGTTTGCTGCAGTGCAACAGCCTGTTCAGGCCTGTCTCTGTCTGACTCTGGCAGCCAGAGCCACGACTATGAAATGTAATGTGAAATCTATCGCTAAGCCATACGAGTTGTTTTCATAATTGGACTGACACATTATGGGGAAAGATGCAGCTGATGCTGAAGAACCACAGTTTGTCAGAGAGGCAGCAAAGCTGTACAGTATTTACAGCGGCGGTTTTGATTGGCAGACCAGGAAAATGATGCTGAGTTAATCTCAGGCTCAAGTTCATCTGTTTTTGGGGGGGAAGATTTGTCACTGCTGACCTAAGCAGTGACAAATCTTGTTTCAATGAAATTATTGAAATTAAATGTTTTTCTTTATATGTTTGAAGTGCGGAAAATATGACTTTTTTTATTTTATTAAAGGGACAGTATTATGTTACTCCCTCATCCAAAACATACTTGAAGTGTTGCTTTGATTCTTTCATGCATGTTTGAGAAATCCTTTAATCTCCTGTGGCAACCATCCAGGTGTGGGTGAACCTAGCTCCGCCTCTGAGGACGAAGCTCCTCCTCCTCAAAGCTTCTTCAGATCAGCCAGCAGCAATTAGAAAGCAGGAGTTTTTAACGAGTCGGAGGGCCAATATCAAGGTGTTCAATTATGATGTAAAATTTCTTTTAAGTCATACCTCATACATATAAAGATTTTTTATAAGGTAACATAGTTACTTGATAGTGTCATTTATAGCACAATGTGCCTGGAAAAAGGTGCCCTTTAATATGTAACTCTTATTTTCTTGACAGTATGTATCTACGTACAGACATACTTCTACAAAATAAAGACTCAGAAAGGCTGAACACAAATATTGTACAAACGTTTGTCCTATTTTCATTTTTCAAAAAAAACTTGGAAGTCATAATTTGGTGTTGGCATGTCTCCCGAAAATACATACAAGTATGTGGCTGCAGTGTGGAAGAGCATTAAAAAAAATTAAAGTCATGTAAATACTTTTACAAGGCGTTCAATATGTTATTTCTCTGATTATCACTATCATCTCCATGTTTAAAGCTGCAACGTAAAGAAATTGTGTTAATTTGGCAAACACAATATCTTGATTCTAACACAAAACCCCGGTCCCGCATTCCCAGCGTCGTCTCCGTGCGGCCACACAAGTTCATGGATTCGCGCGCCTGTGTGTTTCTCCCTGCGTCACGAGCGCGTGTTGCGCTCTCTGGGAGGCCGGCTCCCAGCTGTCAGGAAGTGCATCTTGCAGTTAGTCAAGGAGAACAGGTGTATGTAAGCTGCCAGTCAGTCCCGGCACTACCACTGCTGTCCCTACAGTAACGGTGCTCAGGGTGCACATCCACCACTCCGGGAGCTCATTAGGGGAAAATAATTGGAGTTTGTTAAAAACAACAGCCTTCAGGCTTTGGAGACTGGAGTTTATCCAGATCTGGATAGAGACTATCCCAATCTGACAATTAACACGATAAATAGATTAGATACGACAGATAGAATGGATAGATAAGACAGGATGGACAGATAAGACAGACAGATAGAGCTTCAGCTGCCTCGTTGTGCCTCCCGTCGTCTCTCAGCAGTTATAAAACAGGAAACCTGGCTTCTCTCGCACAATGAAAGCCTCTTCTGATCCCTGCTTCCACCAAAACACCGACAATCACCCTAATTATTATCGCTCCCCCCAGTAAGTGACTCGGCAATCATCTAACAGCACAAGGTGGACACAAACACAGATGCATGGAAGTGCTGTTGCAGAAGGGGAAACGTATAATTACTGGTTGATCATTATTCCCGACTCTGCTGCAAAGTCGGTTTCCGCTGCCGCTTGCTCAAGCCAAGACCTCGCTTTGGCAGAACTCAGATCAGATGAGACCGTGAAGTTTTGTGTCCCATATATGCCCGTTGAGTTCTGATTTTTAAACTCTCCGTGTCGTCGTGAAATATTTATGTCCCGAGTTAAAAAATCCGGCCGCGAAAACACGAATCATGCTAAACTCAAGTCCCACACAGAGACTCTCAAGCTGGCACGAAGTAGACTAATCCTCCTTCATGTCTGGCAGACTGCATGTCATGTAGTTATTATGCTCCCAGTCTCCATGTTTCACGTGCTCCTGCCTGAGCAGGAGGGGGGTTAGATCAGCTCGATGGCTGACATGATGTGAGTTTAAGCCTTTACTTCAAATCATAAGAATAGGACTAAAGCTGGCATAAGCCTCATTTGACATGATTTTTCAGTTTTGACAGGTAACTGAACAAGCAAGGCAGAATAAGGGGATGAAACTTACTCATACCTTGATATTTATACACGAGAAATGGTGCAGGGTAATGGCATGAATAAATACCAAATGCAATGTATATTACTTTAAGGATGAAGTACAGACGCAATGAAGAAACAGGCCTGGGATGCAAGATGATGACTCAGTCGCTGCATTTGCATTGACCTGCTCAATTTGACACTTTGGAAATAAATCTGCTCTATAGAAACACATCTGTTAGAAAAACAAACTATTGTTTTCGACAAAAAGTTTTGACACTAGGATGAGGTGGCTTTTTGGACCACATCGAAATTGGCATATTTCGCAAAACTGCACTGGAAACAGTTTTGCGACGTAGTTGGAAGACCATGTTTTTAATGTCACGGAGTGATTTTAATTTAGTTTCTTCTTTTATGGAAACACCATCAATTGCAAAATTGGGTGTTGTTTCTTTTTAAATTAGCAGAATATTGACAAAGTTTTGTGCACATTTGTAATGGAAACACAGCTAATGTCAAAGTAAACGCTGGCGCTTCTGTTTCTGCCAAAAGAGGCGAAGGAACCACGCCTTTAACGAATCTACACAGTTAGAGAAAACGTTGGTGCCTTCGCCAGTGTTTCAGTAACAATGACAAATTTAAATAGTTTCAAAAACACCATCTTTAGACTTACAATTGCAATTGCAGCAGTGTAATATCTCAAGAAGAATGAAAGACTCCCACATAGTCAGGCGTACTGTGAGTAGTCTGAACCATGTGGGCTAGACAACAGTGGAGATCTTGTAGTCGGACGTACATTTCTTGTGACAAATTCATTCATTTCCTATAATCTGAATGAGTCCAAACAAGTTTGATCAGCCAGTTGGGCGACGAGCCCCGCTTCTTCATCAGGGCAGCAGCCATGCACTTGTTAGCGTAGCACAGAGTGACATCAGGCTGATGCGCGTCCTTGCGACTGTTTGTGGCGTCTCTCCACCTCGATGTCTTTGTGTCACATAAAATGCAGTTCAATGTGATGCGTTTCCCACCAAGCAGTTTACTCAACTCAACGACAGAGTTATGCGTACGGAGAAATGTACTTTCGTGTGGACATGTTCGGCGGATGACCGCTTTGAATCCCCCCCATACTCCGCTTCGAGTAGCTTAGAGGAGTGAAGAGTAACCGAGAATGAGGAGGCTTTGAGTCGGTAAAGAGTTTTTCTAAACATCCATAGAGAAATGAGTAAAGAAACACAACTTTTTACAAAGCACTGAGCATTACTGTAAATCTTAAGCAACTGTGTTTTAAAATGAAAATAGTCCCAATTGCTTTGCTCATTGAATACAGTCTCATTGTCGGTTTTCATGAAATACCTTTTCCATCTCCATAGCAAAATTTTGCCATAATTTTTTACATATATTCAAAAAATATCCATGAAATGGAACTGATGGCAAATCGAGAGCAACTGAGTCATTGGCTTGTAGTTCACAGCATTATTCAGAAGCGATTTGCAAAGGTAACAGTTTGTACAAATTATCACATGCCAGAAACTTCTCTGTAATCCCTGCAAGCTCAAAAAGACCGAAGGCTTTCTGTGCACTTCCCTCTGATCAGATCACAGAGTACAACTCAATGAGAGCCGCTGTATAGAAATAATGACACTAAGTCACGATTTTTGGGCAACAATCATGCAAATTTTTACCCTGAAATGGCGTTCAGATCAGAAAGTCGCTCAATAACACACTCAACATTTCACACAGTTAGCGCACAATATGGCCCTGCACAATAAAGCGACTACGCGGAAGCCCAGTTCTTAAACGAGAATAACTTGTCAACTTGACTAAATCAATCTTACCTGTACTCGCCAACTCATGCGTGATGTTTCCGCAGATGGCGCGTTTAAATGCAGGTTATGAGTTCATTACGCCAATGTCATGCAGGTTATTCTCGCTTTTCAGTGAAATCATTACCTCTGGCTGCTTTTCATTTGCACTTGGAGCCAAGTTTGGTTCCCCCCCCCGCCATATAATTGGCTTATCCTGCTTTCAAGTGGAAATGTACACAGCCACGTTCGTTATGTGCAACTTTTTAGTGCTGTGGGAATTCACTCTGCTTTAAACTGCCCTTTTAGCTCCCATTTCAGAGCAGGTTTTATTTTGTCTCGGTGGAGAAAATGTGACTCACATCCGTATCACTAAAGCGGCGTGCTTCGCGGCGGTGCGACGCCATTTTTCCTCTTCTAAAGCTGTTATGTACAAATTGGTCTCTGCGCCACGTCAACACAATTCACTCCACACGAGGAGCCTCGCTTTACATTAATGTAAATGGTGAGTCAAGAAAAGATTATTTGCTGTTTTGTCAGTGAAAGGCTGACAAAGGCACAGGCATCCCGCACTCAATGCTGGAAGCAGCAAACAAAGCAAATGTCATTATGACGCGTTCAACAAACCACAAAGTGTTTGTGAGGAGAAAGGAGGGGAAAAAAAAAAACCCAGATGCTGTCAGTGCGAGCCGGGCTCAGATTCCATTTCAGGACCGCCATAAAGCTGATTTCTCACGCCCTCCTGTCGGGCTTTCGCTTCATTCTTTTTGGGTCGCTCATTGTTTGTGCTGATATTCACTGCATGGCCGAAATGTGAAGTTGTTTTGGTTAAAGTTAGAGGAAATATGACGGCGCTATGTCGCATCATGTCATGTTTTTATTTCAAGATTTTACAAAATACTATGAAGCCAGGTCTGCCTTTCTTCCGATGTTGAGGTTATGTATGAATTAGGCACAAATCATATGGGATTGTCATGGGATAAAATACGATTCAGTTAAAAAAACTATAAATAAAAAATGCTTTTAAAAAATATTCCCTTGTCCTAATGAGGATACTGTATTTAAATTGGTGTTTCATTTTTTTAAAAATATATTTTAAAGTATTGATCACCAGGTCACCTTTAATCATGTTACATTTATATTTATTGTGTGTCTGTCAAGTTTCTTGTTTGGCAAGAAAGCTGACTCACCTCATGCAACCAAATCTACCTTGTGGTATAAATAAAGTTCATTGATTTGGTTAGTAAATATGGGACAGTAACATGGACACTAGCATTTGGTATCAATGATGCAATCCTATAAAAACGTATTTTATCCATCAGATTTTTAAATGACATTCAATTGAAATTAATTTTCATTTAATGTTCAACGACCTGATCAGATGAGCCACATCACGCCATAACATCAAGTAGAGGTAACTTGGTCTCTGACGTGACTAAAACCACCGACTGTATCCACAGCAACCACACATAAACACAGAAGTTAAAGGATTGCACTTTTAAATTATGATAAATTCATCTGATTCTGTGGCATATATCCTCAACACTTCCTCCTGAACCTAAATTGATTCAGATTGTCCATAATACCACTGCAACAATTCAAAGTACCTTTATTAAAATGCCAGAGAAAGTTAAAATGACTGGACTTTTGAATCAAAGTAATTTATTTCACTGTTTTGGACCCTCCTCCGCAGCTCTCTCTTGTTTTGCTTCTGATGAAAAAGGCCACAAAACTCCTTCAAAACTTGTTGGCTACAAACCAAAGGATGCCACCCATCACTGTTGATTATGGTTATGCTTGTTGAAAGTAAACCTGGGATGACAGAATACGACTTCAGTCTGTCTGTTGAGCAGAGTACAGACAAGCCTGACTAATTAGTCAGCTAATTATAGCTGAGTGTTACAAAACTGCAAGGAACAATACTAACTCTGGGTGAACTGAACAGAGGGGGTATTTATTCCATATATTGCTTTATTCTTTCACTACCGTGTATGTCTTTTAAGATACACACTTTTAATTGCCTGCTGTTTTTATCTGAGCTAAGCTTATGCCACTACTCGGAACTGAAGTAGCATTTCATAGTTGTTTGGGGGTTTTTTTTTCTCTTCATTTGAAAACAAAAGCAGATTCTTACGTCATACTTGAAACAGCAAACCGACCTTTTCTGTGACAGATGGCGTCATAGAAAACTCTCATCACATAAAAGTATATCTAAGCAATCTCTACTTGCCACTTCCTGGAGACCTTTCCTGTGCGAAATATAGGAAATGACTTTAATTCACATGCTGTATGTTTACCGGCAATGAGTGGTAATTTGTAACGGTACAAAAATGTGTGCTGTCCATCAGTAGTTTAAAGAGGAGAGTAATCTGCTTCTGAGTCTCTTAGCTTGTTGGGCTTTTGACCCCACGGTATTTGTTTCGCTTGCAGGATGATGTTTAACTCAAACCGTGGCATATCTTTGCAGGCGAGGGTGAAGTAGAAAAGAGAGCCTTGATTTATGATTGCTCAAGTGACGAGAGAACACTGCAGTGACTACAAATAGGTGAAAGTAAATATGTACTTCTAACAGTCAATTTACTATTACAGCGAGTTGACTGTGGCTGCCCTAGGGTTTGTTTTTTTTGTTGTTTTTTTGTAAACAATCAGATGTGTGCCCAGTGTGTGGACTATTAGTCCAGGTTTGATGACACAACATTTGTTTTTAAAGAAATTGGATGGAATCGTGCTTTAATATTGTGATCTTCTAAAGCTATCTATCTTTTTTTTTTCTTGATTTGGAGTTGAACTAATTGAACGGTCTTTACTGTGAAATCATAATTCAAGATTTAGAGATCCGGAACTCAATTTTTAATAAATCGCAAATCATTTCGAGGCAAAAACGTTTGCCAACAACCCGACGAGTGGAGTTCAAGACAACGCGCTGTTAAACCCAATCTGTTCAACTTAAGAAAGAAGCTGTTCTGGGAAACGTCGAAACTCTCCGCCCTCTTACAACGTTAGCAAAAACCAGATGTTTAACAGTCTGTTCAACTTTGTAATAACAGTAGTCTTTAAAGGCATTTTTCTGTGTCATGGATTGTAATTCTTTTAATCAGAGAGTGGCCAGAGGTCCGGAGGAGACTCCACTTCCTTTGCCAGGTTTCGTGTTATCTCGGGATTTCACCACAAAGGTAGATTAATGGCTTTGGAAAGTAGCGTCCGGCTTACACGTGGCCCGGGGATTTCATTGTCTGGTTCACTTTTTTTTTTTACCAGGGGTGTATTGCCATAGCAACTTGTGTTGGAAACCCAGAGATCAGCCCAGCCACCTGCACTGACTACATCAAATACTGAGTAACAGGCAAAAAAAAAAAAAAAAAAAAAGAGGCATGGTGTGTGGAAAGTGTCAAGAGTGTTAAAACAAGTTTTTATTTTCAGATTCATTTTCTGAAACCCTGAAGCTAAAATTTAAACATTAAAAACACACCTAATAATCAAACACCTGTAATAACAGACGGTTTAGTGAGATGGTTTGATGAGGCTTGAACTGCTTACTAATTTACACATTTGAAAATCTTCCACTCCAGGTCCTTCCTGCTGCATGTTGACATTAAGCTGAAATGCCATCAGCCTTTGTTATGACTAGAAAAGTGCTAAGTAATTTCAGTTCATTTACCGTTTGATATATCAACATCTAATGAAGTATTCACACCTGGCCCTATTTAGTCTGCTTTAATCGAACTTTGTTTGTTCCCCAAACGTGTGAATGCGAACTGAGGTCCACCTACAAACCTGGGTCTTGGTTTGGTTGAAGTGAACTCTGGCGTGGTTCGAATGCGTACATGGATGCAAAGCGGACCGGAGACCACTCCCAAATTAGGAAGTGGACTATTCAGGGTCAACTTAGCTGAAATGAATGGGCGAGTCGAACACTACAGGGGGAAATGGGAAATCCCTCCAACCTCTAAAATCTGACGCTACTCCATTTTTATTGACATTTTGTGAAGGAGGAAGTTGCGCTCATGTCTTCTTCAGAAGATTTTGTGTCGTTTTTTTCGGCAGTCTTTGCAGTGATCCCACAGGCGATAAGGTGAACAGTTTTTTCAATAAGTTTCAGTCGTTTGACACAGTGCAGTGCGAAAGCAAAGCGCACCGGCTAAAAATGGAGCAAATGTTACAATTTTACTCCCCAATTGTACAAAATTCACCAGACTATCATCTTTACATCCCAAAAAAACTTCTATAACTTAATCTTCAGTTCACAGAAATGTTACTATTCTTCATGTACGGGCTGCAGTACTCGGTCATACAGTTTGTTCTGTTGTATGAAAGATAAAATAGAATATATTTACTGCTTCTAAAAAGGGACATTTCATTCTCCTAACAACCGGTGCATAAGCTTGTTTTAAGGCCAGACTTTCTGCAATGACTAGCATAAAGACATCCCACGCTACACATTGTCATAAAGTCAAAACATACCTTGAACTGAATCTATGTAAAAGGACAGGCATCCCTTTGTGTGGTTCGTTTTTCTGCACACAAACTTAGGCTCTTTTTTACTTACTTACAGAAACTCTCCACCCACTGATTCCAGTATCTGCACCACAGTAACAAACCAGATGTTTCACACTGCTGTAAAATAACTAGTCCAGCAGATTTCATTATGAAATTGAACTTTTAGAAATAATGATTAAAAACTATTATACATTTCATTTAACTTTTCTATTTTGTTCACTCAGTAGTAAGCATCATTATTACTTACCTACTCTATACGTATTAAGCTGAAAAATGATTATAATGGAATCTTGGACTAGAACAAGGAGCGTCAACATGCTTGTGACAAAACGTTTTCTTACAAATAACTATGGTAGTTTTTAGAAATACTGTAAAATATTCATTTTATTAATGATCCAACGAGGTTGGACACATTGCGACTCACGCGTCTCCACTGACTCCGCAAGAAGCCTTATGTTATTTTCCTCCCTATTTATGGAAGAAAATTAAGAATAATTTATTCCGTAATTTATTCCAACAGCCGCATAGCTTCTAACTTCCTTTAGCAATGTCCAAATGTTTCACGTTGTCCACAACCGCATCTTTTTCTGCCTTTTTGGCACGTTGACAGGTGCCGTCAATGCAGAAGGTTTTGTCAACGCTTTGTGGTGGAGAAAATGGGCAGACATGCAAATTTGCCGAGCCGAACACATTCTGTACTGGACAGAGACGAACGAGATTAATTGACAGCTAATCAGGACACAGAACACAATGATTGGTTAAAATAAAACATAAAAACATAAAAAAAACTGCACTAAAAAAATTGGGAGGCCACAAAAGATGAAGGGCGTTATAACTTGGGTTCTCTGTACTTCAGTTCCTTTTAAGTTTTATGGAGTAAATTAAATAAAAAACTAAACCTTACTGAAAGTTTAAAAAAAATAGAAAGTCGTCTGCAAACGAGTTGAGAACACAGAGGATCAGATGTTTGTGATATTTAACAGGGGTAAATTAACAAGAACTCCAGCTTGTGACATGAGTAATTTCTTGAACAGAAGGGCTATACATAGACAGACGAACGGCTGCGAGTGTGAGATGCCGCCGACACGACATGAGTGATGTAGTACTCCCCAAAGTTATGGGGGAACGACAGATGGCAACGTAGTCGTAGAGAGGGAAGGCACACATGCTGGCAAGTCCTGACAGCACAAAACAGCAGCATGCAGCTGGAAAACAAAGTGGGTTTGGAGGAATATTTATCCTGGGTGCCATTTGCCATTTTTAGTGATTAAATCATCGGAGTGTTGCTGTGGAAAAGTGCTGTTGTTACCTTAACCTGCTGACTTCCTTTTTGTGTTGTTAGGAGCGTGATTTATGTTAATAGAATTTTATTTTTTATCTCTTTCTCCTGGAGGTTTTGCTCGAATTGCAGCTTGACGTTCACACCATAACTCAGACTATTAGGCCTGAAACAAAGCTGGAGACAGACGCCTTCTGGAAATTTATGCACAAATTATACAATTCGAGCTTTCTTAAAATGCAAATCTTGAAGTGAAATTTATTCTAGATTACATATTGGTAAAAAAAAAAAAAAAAAAGATTATGTTGATGTGTTCTCTATATACAGATGTAGTTTTAGGACAGAAAGTGTTTCAGGCAAGTGAATTATTCTAAATCTTTTTAGGATTGTCCTGATTAGCATTCGTTTTGTTTGCCCTAGATACTAACCGGAGTCATTCAAAAAGAGAGAAACTCAGATTATTAGAGCTGTGTATAATTGAAGATTCTGTAAAATAGCAGACTACATTTTATAAGTTTTGTAATGGTTTACATTTGCCTTGTTTTTGTGCCATAATTAAAGGAGCGGTGTTATGCATTTTGGTGGAGGAGCAGCCCGTGCAATTTCAGAGCACTATCAAACAACTATTTTACATTCAGTTTTAAAAATGCTCTAAATATCAAGTGTGACTTAAGAGAAATTTGGCTTAGTAATTTAACGCCTAGAAATTGGGACTCCGTCTCTTTAAAAACTCCTGCTATTTCCGAAATTCCACCTCCAGGACGTCATAATGTCTCTCCTCTGTTGACCCTTTAACAGTTTTGTACAAGCTACTGACAAGCTACTGACAAGTAGCTTGTATAATGAGTGCAGCAGTTCCACCAGGTGTTTCCTAATTGCTGCTGGCTAGTCTGAAGGAGCAAAGTGGGGAAGTCTCATTTCGTGAGGTGAAAACTGCGAAACTGCGGCTCGAAGAGCGAGGCAGAGCTCGGTCCACCCAGGCATTTGGCTGCCATTAGAGGTGACAGGATTTCTCTCTGAAAGAATCAAAGCAACACTCCAGGTGTGTTTTTGATGAGGGAGTAATAGAAAAGTCGATTTTACATAATAATGCCCCTTAATTGAAAAAAATATGTATCCCTACTTCAAACATGAAAAGAAAAATTCCACTCTTCATCTCTCAAGACATCAGTAGCGTTCCCTACGCGTTACAGGTCCATCTCAATTTAAAAAAAAGTTTTTTTTTATTTATTTTGTAAGAGAAATAAATTAAGTAGCAAATAGTTTTGCCGCTACTATTTGGAGGAATCCAGTGGACGCGTTCCCAGAGTGCCACGGTGCACGTCAGAAATGCAGCGGCAAAAAGAGTCTGGGAAGGGAAAAAAAAAAGACTCAAGTCTTAACAGGAAATAATTCTTTTTGACTGAGAAGCATTTTGTGGCACGGGTTTTTCATCATCACTGTTTCTCAAACTCCTCTTGTGTCATTAGTCTCCGGGTGGGGGAAATAGGTTATTTTTCTCTTTGCTCCAAGTACAGGACACGGCACATTATCTCCCTGCAGATTTTCACTTTCAAACACGCCGGCTGTCATTGGTGGAGGAGCAGCCTGAGGATAATAATGCCGGGGCGGGAAATGCAATAAAAGTAAAGCCATTTGCTGCTCACTTACTCATTCACTTAATGACAGCTTGTGGCAGACACCATAATAAAATTAGCTCCCAACCTTTTTCATATGCAGCATTAGAAGCAACGCAGCAAAAATAATTAATGCCCATTTTCGCATTGGTATTGTATTTTGGGACGATAACACAATTACACAATTGAACAAACATTATGTGTCAAACTTCTCGTACGAGGTAATGACTTATTTCATTTTCCGTGTGCTTTTCCTCACCTGCTATCATTACCGTTTTATTCTTATCTCGTTGTGAAGACAGCTATGAATATTCCAGCTGGCATGCTTAAAAGTCTAAATATTTCAGTTTGTGTTTGTGAAAACTCACAAAGACGTTTGTTGTGAAACTAAGGTGGAAAAATCAGCAAACATGTCTTTCGTTTGACAAATTTATAAAAGGAAACTCGAGTCTCACAATCTAATTTCCTAATGATGGTCGATGACATCATTCGCAACTAAACTCTCTGTTCGTTGATTGACCAGGACGAAATGAATCCGGAGAAATCAAGTCCAATGGCGCAAATCCAGCTTGCAGCACTGAAGGGAGATGGGAATCGTGGGGAATTGCATAGGAAAGCAATGGCCAGCCCACCCAAATCCCCTTTCTTGCCCATTTTGATGTTCACTGATGACTATCAACGAGTTCACTGTTAACAGCATTGCTGTTGACAAGCAACCGAACGGGTGTGCCTAATAGAGTGGCAGGTAATAAATTGTGTTTCTATTGTCTGCCAGTCTGTCAGTGTGAATCTTTCCATAGACATTTATAACCAGACCACACCTTTGTCATAGCAACTTGGGTTGTGTTTTCCAGCAGGTTTTGTCTGCATACACAATGGTTTCACTCTGCATAAGACTGCGAAAGCAACAAAAAAATAATAACAATTACTTTCTCATAGTCACAGTGCACTAAATTTATTATCATTTGTGATACTGAATGAATTTTTGCACTGAACTGATTACGTTTCAGTCCTAAGCAGATAATAAAGAGAGCACGTAAAAGAGAAATTACATTATGTGTCGACAAGAATTAGCAATTATCCTTTACATCCATTGCACTGATCAAGGTAAGAGAAAGATATATTTCAACTGATGACAAATTTGAATTAAAGCCATTTACAGCACAAAGTTGATTAAATATGGAAAGCGACAGCAACTATTACATGTACATCAGATTATAGACTGCAAGTGGTTTCAGCATTGTGCGAAAAGTAAAGCAAGTTTGTTGAGAGGAACCTTTGTTTTCCAATATCGGTAGTTGGAATCACCAGAAAAAATTGCTTGTTTACTAAAACAATTGCTAGCAACTCTGTTTCAGAAAATGTACTTTAATATTAGTCAGTGACTTTGCTACAAAAGGCTACAAACATTTTATTGATGTATTCTTTGAAATAGCCTACATGGTCCACAGTAAGTTTATAAAATCATATTTCATTTACAATTATCAGAAACAAGTGTAGATTTATAATGGCTGTTGCTCATATACAGTGATTTTCAGTTTGCTCTATGTAACAAAAAACCATACGGCTTCTCTCTTTATCAAACATATCATTCAGCTCCGCTACGACTGCAGGCAACACTAAACGGATCCCGACATTTCTGCCTCCATCCCGCCTACGCTCTCACCCACACGACTTATATCCCTGTGTAAAACTGTATGGATATTTCAGCAAGGACAGCATGTCAATGAAAAGCTAAACTCTGCTCGGATAACTGCAAATAAGGTGCGATCCGCTTTTAAACCCTGGTAAGTTTTATTAACTCAAGAGTCTTTGTGTTCTGGTTTTACTTTGCTCAACATACGTCATTAATGGTACAGCAATGTGAAAACCGTTGAGTTTATTGAAAGATTTTAGGTGGATATTTCCCTTTAATACGACTATTATTAAAAATAAAATACTGCAGTTTTGTGATACATGCAAATTTCAATATGGCCACAAAAAAAAACAAAAAAATCACCTCATCATAGCCCCAAAACTTTTTGTCAAAGAGAAATTAAGTTTTTTCAAAACTGGCGTATTTCCCTTAAAAGAAATGTCAAATTGCACAATTATAGGCGTGGATTTTATGGAATATGACAAGGGAATTGGTTCACCTGGCTCCGTTGTCGTACTTCAACTTGCCTCAGTATTTAGGCTCTTGGTTTTTTCTGTTTTTTCGGTGGATTCTTCCATTCATAACTTGTTACATGACCTGATATTTCCCCAAATGTCCTCCTTATTTTATTAATTAATTTCTAACCTCAAACATTACTATTCACACCAACATGCTTCGCATTTGCAAAAATTATGATTTCAATGTTGGGTCCTTTTGCCAACTCTCTAAAAATCTGGATTTCTTGGTCACATGATATACTTTCACTTTCTGATTGATTTACACAAATCAATCAGAAACTTTAATAAGTTATTCTGAAAGACACTGGTGTTTTATCGCTTCTTTATTTTATCTTATTGTTCTATTTTATTCAAATGGTTCAAGTTTAATTTGATGAGTGCTGAAATAAATGTTTTTCTTTAATGATTTAATCTGCTGTTTGGTTTTCATCAAGACCAATGGAACTCGTTTAAAAGTGTTTCGCACACAAAGTTTTGTTAGTATGTCAACAAAGTGAGCTCAACGGGGGGAAGGTAAAAAAGACAGGGGGGGGGGGAAATCCCTTTGGCACATTTGGACTGTTTGAGTTTGTGCTTTCGCCATGATTGCTTCCCATGGTTGACTGGGGCCCAGCTTAACCTCCCAATCAGCCCCACCAGCAACGCTGCCTGCGGGTAAAGAGGAGAATAGGTGGGTGAGAGAGGAGTGACACGGTGAGGAGGTAAAATCTGTGGCGGTGAGAGCAGAGAGGTGTGAAGATAATAGCCCCAGTGCGGAGATATGCAAGGCAGGGCGCTTCATGAGGCTTGATCAGCCTCCTGTGAAGGAGCCCTGCGACGCAACAAAACCAAAAGAAATCAACTTATCCAATTTTTACTTCTCCAGAGTTAGAATCGGGTTTTTGAAATTGATTTTGTTTTTTTTTTCATTGCTTGGTTTCCTTATTATCCAACGTAACAGCGTTGTGATGTCATCCGTGCTATGTCGCTACAAAAAAAGCTGAAGCCATTGGACGCCCCACATACGGAGGATGTTAGTCCTTAATGCACCTGTCAAGGTTACAATCCCCCTCCTCTCTACTTCATTTTCCTGTCAGGCTGCTCTATATAAAGGCCACAGCATCTCAAAAGGCGGTGATAATGTTGACAGCAGCTACAGATGTGTTCAAACCTGAGTGTGCACTTTCTCTCAGACAAGTCGCAAAGACACAGCTGTTCTTAAGATAGCTCCGCCGAGCAAATATCGCTAAGCATGCATTATGCACGCCTCAGAATGCCCTCCAGGAACATCTTTTCAAATATATGCATTTTTATCCACGTTGACAGACCAGACTGTAGCTGTGTTTCCATTACCCATGCGCTTTGTAAAGTTTTGTGGGTATTTTGTTAAGTAAGAAACACAATTAAAAATCACACGTGAATAAGTTTGTTCACATAATGAGTTAGTAAAAAACATACCCCCTACCACTTCCTGTCATCTTCTTCGTCTTTTCCATCATTAGACACGTTCGGTTTTTGATCACGACTCATGTGATGCAAAACGACGTTTTTCCTTTGCAGTCTTGCTGAAATACTGCATCACTAATTTTGATACAGCCGAAAAATGACCTCATCCTAACGCAAAAACTTTTTTTATTGAGTTTTTTTTTTTTTGCCGTGTTTTCATACAGCCGATTTATTCTTGTAATTTAAATTTGCGCAACGGAAAAACAGCTTGTGCTCGCAATATGTTGAAAAAATACCCGCTAATGAAACCTGGGGGTTAATTCTGGCCATGAAAGGAGGAGGAAGTAAAAATAAAAGATTTACTTTCATTTAATAAATGAATATTTCACCAGCTACTACAGTAGGTGGTGTATATTTTGATCTGACATATTTTTACCTTTCATTGAATCATTTTTACAACTATAATTTTTATCTCTTCCAATTAATCAGATGATAAATTGCATTCTTTTTTTTCTCATGCAGCTGTGCCGTAAAAGCGTCCGCATCACTCTTTATTGTACAAACACCACCAACACGGTTCCTCTCAGGTAGTAACATGTTCTTTCTAAGGTTTTTACCAACACCTCAATCTTGTCAGAACTTGGGGCGCACTGAGAGGAAAATGTCTGTTTATGTCTTTGATCACTGCTGCACCTGCTGTGATGCAGCTGACGAGAGGACAACGCGAACCTTGTCCAAAAAAACAAAAACAAATGCAAACTGCTGGTATCTGCATCCTTGTTCACTCCTGCTTTTTTTTTTGTATTTATTTTTATTTATTTATTTATTTATTTATTGCTTGTGCATCTCCTGAGCTAATTAAACCAGCTACTTCTCACTGAAACTTCAGGCAGACCTTCAAAAACAGTGGGAGCGCCTTAAAGAGACAGAGGCCTATTTTCAAGGCTTTAAATTCCATCCATCCATCCATCTTCCGTCACCCTTCTCCCTAACGGGGTCGGGAGTTGCTGGTGCCTATCTCCAGCTGCGTTCCGGGCGAGAGGCGGGGTTCACCCTGGACAGGTCGCCAGTCTGTCGCAGGGCAACACAGAGACAAACAGGACAAACAACCATGCACACACACACATAGGGAGAATTTGGGAAGGCCAATCAACCTGGCAGTCATGTTTTTGGACTGTGGGAGGAAGCCGGAGAACCCGGAGAGAACCCACGCATGCACAGGGAGAACATGCAAACTCCGTGCAGAAAGACCCCGGGCCGGGAATCGAACCCAGGACCTTCTTGCTGCAAGGCAACAGCGCTACCCACTGTGCCACTGTGCAGCAGGCTTTAAATTACAAAGTAAAATTTCTTTCAAGTCATATTTGCTATATGACACATTTTTCTAACGACTGAATGTATCATAGTTACTAGATTGTGCTATAAAATGGCAGAATATGCCAGAAAAAAAAAAAATATATACTGTTATTTTGCTTTCATAAATCAGACTCTTTTAGTTTTATGCTGAATAATTTGTTTGAAATGGAGACACATTTTAATGAGTCAGCAGTTGGACCTTCTCGCCCAAAGGCAGAGGAGTTTCTGACTTCCTGTTGCGTAACGGCCCAGAGATTACCTGACAAAGGTGTCTGATTTGTTCCGAAAAGGATGGATGTGTTGACTTTACAGCTTGTCTATAGGAAGCAGCTGTGATTCAAGAGCCGAAGGTCTATTGAGTGAACCAAACGTCTATCTGCTTTTTCTTTACATCTGCATGCCTCTACCACTGACGAGATTGGATCGCAAAGACCGCACTGAGGTGGTTTTGTAGTCCAGCCACTCTTCCAGATCCTAATTAAAACATGATTTTTGCTTTAATGCAGCCCAACAACCATTGTTTTCCTTTCCTGTATTTTTCCTCTGTATGTGTTTACGCCGTCTTTCTGCTTCCCCCCTCTATTCTCTGCCTTCTCTCTCTCTCTCTCGCTGTCTTTGAAATAGCACTTTCCCTATTGCTTGTGTAAACAAAACCCTCACTGGTTCTCTCTGTCCTTGACTTTACTTTTCGTTATCCGTCTTCAAGGAGAGATGGAGGGGACGTGGTGGTGGGGGTCGGGGGAGTGGTGGCTGGAGGGGAATCATGTTTCATCATCTGACAGTATAAACTGAGATGAGGGCTGATATCTTCTTCTTTTCGCTGCCGCTCATCTGAATATCATCGTGCGTTTTATGACTAGCAGCAGTATGCGGGAGGAAATGCAGGGCCTCCCAGCTTTTTTTTCCAGTCACATACAAAGAGAGTTCAAGAGACCAAGTCATGACATGTGACAAAAAATTTGTCTGAGGCCCATTGCCGTGGATGGGGGGAGGGAGGGGTAAGGGGAAGAAATAAACCACTTATCTGTGAAATGTCTACAGCGAGGCCCTTGGCTTTATGAGGAGAGAGAGGATTGGGAGCACTCACTCGTGAGCAGCGGTTGCATGCAGACAAGCAGCTGCGAGGGAGGGGAAAGCACTCACAAAGCTGTGCGGTTCGCCTCTGGAGGGTTTATGTTTACAATGGAGACGGGGGCATGGGGGAAGCGAAAAACCCCCCAGAAAACTTCAAATGGCCAAATTGTGGCAAGTGGAGAGGCTCTCTTGGCACGATGGAACAACTGAACATGTTGTTAAAAGATGCCAAAAATCTTCGTGTTTCACGTTTTGGGAAATGGGAGTAAGAGGTTTTGAGCAACTTTCAGTTCGTCTGTATAGCCAGAAACAGGTGTATTTAATTACAGCTGGACTTTTGTTGATATATGAAAGGGTTATGTTTTACTGAGAAACACATTAAAGATGGTGGACATGGGGTGGAGAAAAGACAAAGGAAACACAATTTTCTTGGAAAAAAAATAAAAATATTCAGACCATGTTCCACATTTTGAATTGTTACATCCAGACACTTGAATGTGTTTGAGGATGCATTCACACCAGCCCTGTTTGGTCCGCTTCAGTCGAACTCTACTTTGATTGGCTAGAATCAATGATGTGAACGTTAATCAAACTCTGATGTGTAACTGAAATCTGATGCCACTTCATTTTTGTTTCCGTTTGCAAAGGAGAAAGTTGCGCTCATGTCTTCTTCAGAGGTTTTTGTGTTGTTTCCTCTGTGGTTTTTGGATGCAGCGCCACCATAACCCGTTGGTTGAACGGGCTTTTCAAAGAGTTATGCTCATTTGATACAGTGCAGAGTGAAAGTGAACCACACCGGCTGAAAATGTAACAAATGTTGCAAAAATTGGTCCCCAATCGAACAGAGTCTACCAGATTATTAGGTGTGAAAACACCCTTAACAACCAGATCAAGATGAAACACAGAATAATTGCATATGGAAAGAAAAAATAATTCAAGATGTTCCAAACATTTAGGTCCTCCATCCTTTACTCTGGCAACTTAAAATATGGCAAGTGAAAAGCTTTTAGAATAAAATGTGTGTGTAACTGAAACTCAGTATAGGTTAGTTAAGGAATATTATGATAGTTCTAGATACTTAATAAAAATGTGATTTATTGAAGAGTGTGCAAGAAGAACCCATGTGTTGAAAGAAAGCCAACATTGTTCTGCTTAATGTTTGCCATAGGTCAAGTTGAACAGCAAACGTGGAAGAAGGTGCTCTGGTGAGATCAGAACAGAATGTAGCTTGTTGTCCTGCATTTTTTAGTTTAGATTCAAAGTCCAGGGCAATAATCCAGTTCTTTTCATAATATTATTCTACTTGACTTGCTTGTGGTTGTAGCGTAAAGTTCAAGGGGTGTGAATCCTCTGCTGCAGTTAGCAGTCATTCAACTTAATGTAATTTAATCAAGATCCATTAAATATCACATGTAGAATAAAAAGTGGCAGTTTCCTAAAGTGTAGATGTGCTAGAAGGAATAAAACGTCGAAGGTCAACACTGACATGGGGCCATGTCATGATTATAAGTTATCTTTTGCAGATGGATTTTTTTGATGAATGAAACTAAAAACAGACTGACGATAAAGAAAAAAAAAACAGCTGGGATGAAAAGTGAAACAGATGAAAAAGATCTCAGTTTAAATTGATAAGAACTAATTTCACTGAGGGAATTGCTGACTCTTGTGAGACATGGTTATATTACATTAAATGCTTCGCTTGTGTGTGTCTGGGTGGAAGTCCTGAAGGCCTTCAAGGTGATAAGCCGCTGCAAATTAATGAATTGGCGTTGCACAAGGATCAATGGTGAAGCTCTGAGTGTCTGAAAACTACTCTTAATGAAAAGGGATTACTCTCTGAAGATCAAGGTCTTCCCACTTCCTGCCTCATCCCTTATGCTCCGTTCCTCCCGCTCTTTTGTATTCTGTGCCGTTTTAGGTCCTCAGCCGTGTTTGAAGGAAGCGTACGTGAACATATGTTCTAAACCTAAATCTCCAAAGGTATTTCCAGTCAAACGTTATCCTGTCCAACGTCTGACTAGGTGTGGGAAGATACAATGAGTTATTGTTGCTTTCAAGGTAGCATTTTTGACAAAATTTCAGTGACCAGCTCTTTGTGGTCTTCGGCCAGCAGAACAATTTATCTTCAGGGAGACGCTGCAGTTTGGCAGAGTACTCCAGCTTTTTGGGCACTTTGGAGAGCATGAGTAGAACTCATGAAACATAATATATTTTATAGATTTACATAAAGTCAATGGAAAGTCCCCGCAAAGACAGTGAGACAAACATGACATTAAGTCAAGTTCCATCGTGAAATTCGTAATTGATTACGTTTCAAATCCAATTCTAAACATGTGGGATTTTAGTTGAGATTTAAAGGAAGTCAGGGTTTCAGCTGTTTTACAGTTTTCAGGAAGTTTGTTCCAGATTTGTGGTGCATAGATGCTGAAAGCTGCTTCTCCTCGTTTGGTTCTGGTTCTGGGGATGCAGAGCAGAACCAGAACCAGAAGACCTGAGAGGTTCTGGAAGGTTGATACAACAACAGCAGCTCTTTAATGTGTTGTGGTGCTAAGACCTTAAATGATTTACAAACTAACAATTTTAAAGTCTATTCTTTTAAAGTCTATTCTTAAAAACTGGTGTGATGTGCTCTATCGCCTGAAAGAATCATGCTAGATCTTTTTCTGATTGCAAAAAAAAAAAAAAACCTTTAGGAGGATTTGTTGCTGGGCAGTGTTTTATTGTACTGCAGCATCTGTACAGATATGACCTCCATGGCAGAATCATCAGAAAGAAACCTTCACAATCCAGAAGGCAAATGAATATGTAAACAATAGCGTCTTTTTTACCAAACTGTTTTGACTGACAATATTTTACAAAGCATTCCAGTGAGGGGGAGGAATGTTTGGAGAAATCTATGTGGGATTTTCCTGAGGAGAACACCTCCTCAACACGGGGGCGGATCTATGACGCTTTAGAGCCGTGTTTGCTGCCAACGTTACAGAAAGAAGTACGAGCAATGAGAAGAATAACGCTAGATTTTAATTACAGGGGCCTTTGAAGAATCTCAAGGTTACCTTACATTCTGGGCAACAACTCAAAGCGACATTGACTAAATTATTATTAAATTATCAAAAGCAAAGACAGAAATGAACAGGATACGTTGTTATTTATATATGTTATATATATGTGTATATATGTATATACACATATATATATATATATATATATATATATATATATATATATATATATACACACACACAGATATCGAAGTGAGTATTCTGTTTAGCTGTCATAGCAGTTCTGCAAGCTAACAGCAGTCCTTTATGGAAAAGTAAGTTTCCCTGAAACTAGAGGTAGTGAAAAATCAGTTTCCATGACAGAAGTTGCTGTTGCTGAGGCATTTGAGCCAGAGCTGTCATTCATTCCACCAGCCGTTCCATTCAGTCCCACGCCCTGTGGGTAGGACACCGCGTATGCATCCCTGTATATACCGCACAGACCAATTTCATCGTTCTTATGCCTTTCTGATTTTTTAGGGCCCCCCCTCCCTTTTTCACATCCCAGACATCTTATCATCTCTTGAACCTAATGAGCCAGGTTGCGTTTCTGTACCCTCGCGCCGTCTTCTTGCCTGATTTCATATTTCCCCCCAGTCTCCTCCTCGAAGCCATTAGCTGAGAGCGCTGAAGTTTGTGTGTGAGCCTTTATGTACATAGAAGCAACCAAAACTCTCACCTGCTATGAATAATTGATCTTTTGAATCTAGGGCGCATGAGGTTTGTATGCAGGAAGGTAGCTACTGCTGCTGCTGCTAGTGCTGCTGCTGCTGCTGCTGCAGGAAGGCAACTTACACAGCTTGCTTTAAAAAGAAAACGTGAGCGTTTGTGGGGTAGAGGGGGTGCAGGTCGGTGAAAATGCCACGTCTCGGTTCGCCGTTGCATTATTTGTGAGTAAATGTGTTTAGCTGCATGTGTTTGAGCACAGAGTTAGTCGCCGGTGTGGATGCACACGATGCAACTTTCATCAATTTCAAGTTGCTAAATCCAAACAATGCTGGCTTTGAAACGGCCCTAGTCGGAACTCTGAAGGACGGAGGAGGTCGGTCGCCATCTGCAGAGACAAACAGAATACTCAACGCCGTTCGATCCGAGCGTCGCTGCCACAGGTCGTCGGCTAAAACGACGCAAAAAAAAAACGAATAAATAAGCGTGTGGGATAAATAAAAGGCTAAATTATTCATGTTTGCACATGAGCTTGCACATGAGCTTTGTTAAGTCATGCAGTAAAGTGCTCTCAAGCCGTCTAAGTGATTATGGTGTTTGAGCTGACAGGTATGTGAAATGAAGGGCACTGATAAAAAATGCAGAGATGGAGACAAATTGTAGGGTACGGCAGCGTGTTATTAGACTGATTGGAATGTTAGCAGTCATAGCTTATTTGATTTCTGTTTTGTTTTGTTTTTTTGTTTTTTTTGCTGTTTGAAATCCCAAAAGGAGAAAAAAGATTGCTTTTTCCTTTAAGTTCCGACTATTCTCCTCTGCTTTTTCTAAACACTCTTATTAGTTTATGTTTTCCATAGGGACGATAGAATATTTTTGCTTGGCCTCTTCCCCTCCCAGCATCAAAGCATGAGGTCAGTTACAGGGCATCAGCCCTGCAGCTGGCAGTGATTCAATGTCTTGGTTGGGTTCGTTATTGGGTGCGTGTTTGGCTCGTAACCGGCCTGTCTGGTTCACAGCGTAACCACGGCACCGGGCCCCCAGACGTTCTCCTTCGTAGTTGCTTTCTAATATTCCAGCGATGATATATATATATATATTTTTTTCACCCTACCGAATCTCTCTATTAGGTAGGGCAGCGAGTTTTTATCCGAGACGTTTCTTTGACGCTTTCCTTTCGCTCCTTCCGTCCGCTCGCTGTCACCCGTCGTCACGGCCGCTCAGCTGTCACACTGGAAGACAAGTAATGATCGGCTTTGCTGCACTTTGTCGGTGACAGAGACGCATAAGATTGAACAAGGTAAAGTCGCTGGACAAGCTGGGCCGACTGACAACTGCCCGGTCAGGAGCAGAATACAAAAAAAGAAAAAAAAAAGGAAACAACTGAGAAGAAAATCTCAGTTGTGTCACTTCAGCGCTCGACGTTTGGCGATATGGAGAATGAGACTACTTGGTTTAAGTTCAAGTTTATGTACTGACCTATAATCTCATGTCATGAGCTATTTTCCATCGACAGGTTTAAATACACAAAATAACACAATTGAAACGACCTTAAAATCCGTGTAGCCTTACATATAATCAATGTTGACATTTTTGGCAATAGATGTTCTTTAAAGGCGTTTTTAAATGAGAAGAGAAGTGAAAGTTCCCTTATGTCACTCAGAAATGTATACCAAGTGTGAGAAGCACACAGAAGGAGTTGGACCCACAGCAGTTTTCCTGAATGGAATTGAACAGCCAACCATAAAAAAATAGGAAATAATTTGCAATTTGTCATATGACAGAATTCAGGTGTGTTTTTGTTGAGAGAACAACATCATAAGAAAATTCAATTTCACCTAATACTGCCCCTTTAAAAGTCATCCATGACCCAGACCATCATACTACCACCACCATGTTTGGCTGACATTCCTTTAATGAAATGATGTGTTACTTTTAACAGCACAATTTTGACTGCCTGAAGTTCCTTTTTTCCTTCCCCAACAATAATAATCAGGTCTGAGTGTGGCCGTGAAATTTAACATAACACTTTAAGAACTGTGCTTGTTTCATAATTTATCAATGAGTGTTATTACTTTTTACAATGAGCCTCTTAATAATAATTTATTATTTAGAAAGTGTTCTATGTACTTACTCATGCTGTCTGCAGTGATATTAAAATTTGATTAATGATCTGAGGCGGTCGAGAGTGACATAAAAGCAAAAGAAGAAGAAATATGAAGTGAAGCCAACACTTTTCTAAAGCATTGTAGATATTAATTCAAGAACTAAATTGAGCTTTTGGGCCGCCAGCATCAGGCTTTGGTTTTTATCTCGCCAACAAACACAGGATGTGAAAAGCACCTTTTAAGGCTTGGAGGAGAAGGTAAAAAGGTTACGTTCCTCAAGGACAGTATTACGTTAGAGCAAATACGTTTTTCAATACGATTACCAAATAAAACTAGACCATGTGTAGCTTTTCTGACCTTATTATCGTTCAGAGAGAACCCTCGCCAAGAATACATTTTCTCGCATTTCCTTGGAAACAACTGACTATCTCAGAGTCGTCTCATCAACAAGAGCTCCAGCCAAGGAAATATGCCGGGGGTGACTCCATGTTGCACGTATCCATTCTTATAACCTTGAGTGAATAAACGGTTTCATGGGACAGCATTACGACACAAGTCTAAAACAATATAGTGCATGGCTAATTTCTTGAAAGCTCAGACTAGCTGAGGCGCACAAGGGTGCTGTTGGCATGAAGAAAAAGCAAAAGCTATTGTGATTTTCAAAATAAAAGCCATACTACCATCATTCATCTAAAAGAAAGCAATGGGATTTTACACTTTTATAAATTCACATAGCTGGTCAAACATTGTCAGCTGGTGGCCTTCAATCTGTTTCACAAATGAACAATTCTGTGCTTTCTTTGGTTCTGTCTAATTTACTAAACTTGTTAATTTACTAAACGCTAAAAGCGTATCTATGTTACATTTTGAAGAAGACAGAAAACCATTCACACATGGGTTTCTTTTGTAGCTGACTAAGAGCATGTCAACCAAGATTACAGAGTTTGCCTTAAATAGGGATTTTTTTTTTTTATTCTTATCTATCATTCAGTGCCCTTATGTTGCTGTTGTTGTTTTTTTCCCAACTAATTTGTCTTTTTTGTGCCTTTTGGGCCTCTGTATCATGTGTAGTGTGAAAAAATGCTAATTAAGCTGCTGTTAAACAAACATCCAGGCACTTGATTGACTCATATTCACAACTCTGTCGAGATTAAAGCTTTCATTGCTGCGCTGGCTTCCACAGGCAACGTTCTCTGACTGGTGTTCGTGTCAGTCAAAGCAAATTGCTTTTTTGTTGCTGCTGCTGTTGTTGTTTGGGCAGGATGTCCAACGAGTCTGATTCAACGAAACTCGTGCGGAAACCTTTTCAAAGTTGCCTTTCAAATCTCAGGATTCCCATTTGATGCAGTCAGTTCTACTGAAAAGCTGTGAACTTTATCTCGACTGCTCAAATATTCGCCCATGTTGGCAAACAGCATGTACACGCGGAGCCTTGAGGCTTCTAAACGCCTCCGAGAGTCATTAACCGTCAACGTGAAGCATAATTATTGGCCCTGCCATCAATGGGAATTGCATTATAAATGCCCTCTATGACTTTAATAGAACTGCCGCATATAAACTACATATGGATACACTTTGGATGATTTACACAGTTTTGGCAGACCCATTACTTTAGCTTAGTCCTCCCGCTGCAGTACAGTATCGCCGAAGGGAGCGCAATATATTTGAATCATTTGGCTTTTGTCCTGCCATGATAAATGGATATAGTCGGTGGCTGATAGTGCTGCTCCCTCCGGAGGCGATTTGGCAGATGTAGCCAGGTATGTATGTGCTTTACGTATGCAGAGTTTGTGCATTTGGTTGCATGTGAGAAGGAGCAAAAGATCCAGCAGGTGCAGATGGGCATCCGAACGCCAGTGGAATTAGCACAGAAGTCTGGTAATTAAAAATGTGGAAATCAAACATATGTGGCTCATCTCGTGCGTGCGTCACCCTTCCACCATGCCGCTCGGATTCCCAAATACTATTTTTAAATCAAATCAGCTCTATCCACTTCAACACTCGGTTTGCTTCCTTTTGTTCTGCTGTGATCCTTTTTTTGTTTTTTTTTGTTCTCAGCTATTTTTACACTCTCTGAACTGTCACCTTATGAAACGTGGCTGTCACACAATCATGCCAGGTCGCTTTATGTTTAACTTCATCTCGGTTTGCTTGCTTGCTTTTTACGTGCTTGTGTGTTACTGCAGTTTTGAGAGAGAGAGAGAGAGAGAGAGAGAGAGAGAGAGAGAGAGACTTCCATCGATGTTTTTCTCATATCCTCCAGCTTATTCTTTTATGTCTTCCATTTTAAATTTAAAGACTTTTGGTGATCAAAGGGACAGACAAAGTCCTAAGAAAACATCGCGGCCGAGGCGCGGGTCGTTTTAACCCTGGTTTAAGTAATAAAGTTTGACACCGTAAATAATCAAAGAAAGTTACGATTAATGATGGAATATTTCTAATAAAGGCTTTGCTCAAACCAGCTGATAGTTTGGAAGAGGTTTGATTAGTCAGGGTACGGTTTTGCATCACTTTGGTGGTAGAAATAACACAGCTGTCTGTGCTTGTTGAGCTGTGAACAAGCTGTTGCAACTGCTTTGTCAAGGATGAAAAGGCTGCTACCTCGCCTTTTTTTTTTTTTCTTTTTCTTTACTTTAAATTGGAAATATTTTCATTGTTAACTCATCGAGCTTTCAGGGGAATTCTCCTCTACCAGGCCAAGAAAGGTTTTGCATGCCACGCAAGCCTCCGCATGGCTTTCCTCTTCCTTTGAAGCAAAGCCAAATTGACAGAAAACTGTGTCATGGTTTGTGCTCTGGGTCTGCTACAGTCTTTGTTTGGTAGTTGTGTTGTTTTTGAAATGGCTTCAATTCTTATGTATGCAGCTTTAGGTACAAATACGGCTACATTCGCATAGCGGGCAAAGGCGACTTGACTTTCTTTTTTGTCCATATAAGACTTTTTAATGGCTGCCTGACCGTCCCGATTCTGATCTTTTCACCCAGACAATGTGAACTGTGCCACTTCCACACGTGGTACTGTCTGATTGTTTTCAAAACGCCTGAAGTCTGACCGGACATGTCGCATTTAATCTGACTTACTCATCCTTAATGTGAGTTGTCCATCATAATTCGACCCCAGAAGAAGCCAGACATGGTAAACCTGGACATAAACAATGACTTACGTCTCCATGTTTCCTTCAGCCTCCTTCATTTCATCATGTGAATGTTTGTCATTGCAAATCAGGGGTCCTAGATGCCGCATGCTGGAGCCTGGTGGCGCCAGCGGTTGCTTGTTCTCGTGTGGCTTCCACACACCTGCATGGTTTAATAATCGAATCAATCTGAAACAGTAATGGCCGTGCTGTTTCCACTGCGACCCAACCACGCCCATACCAGACTGGCAGCACTCCAGGTCATTTATTTGAAACGCTTTCGGCTCTTCAGCATGTGCACAGCGTCTCAGGCACAAGGACATCTGTTTGCACTGCACTCGCAGTGGTCAGGTTCCCAGGTTCATGGGAAAACGTGCACATCTCCAAATTGTGCTTGTGATCTGAGTGCTGGGACATTTTCCGACTTCAGAGTCCACAATCTGTTTGGGAAGCTAGCAAAGAGAAGCACTCACATTGTATTTAGAAGTTATGAGGAAGGAGATGTACATTTATGCACAAGTCCATGTAAAGGAGGCCTTACCACCAAGTCTCAGATTCTAAAACCTGTCAAAATTTCACGTCTTAGCTTATGTCACTGATAATGAAGTTTAGTTGGCGTTCCGGTCGGAAATCCCGCTGATTTCGCCTTGACTACTTACTGCGACAGAGCGATCGTATTCAAATTAATGTCCTGGAAGTGGTGATACTGCCACAGTGTTGACGGCTTACAGTTTCACAGGACATGTTGTGCTGATGCAGAGGGAACAAATCACAGAAACAAAGCAGGAGATAGAACAAGCCCATGCAAATCAATTGCAGAAGCATCGTTGGCCTAAAACTCACTTGGAACATAAACTACAGTCTTAAACAGAAAGGTAGATGTTGACCCTATCATTATTTAGATCAGGGGTGTCAAACTCAAATACACAGAGGGCCAAAATGTAAAACTTGAACAAAGTCGCGGGCCAGCATTGAACAAATGAACCTTTTAATATCAGAATATCTGTTTACATATGTAAAAGACAAACAGGTCTGTCTTTTACAGATGTAAACAGATATTCTGTCTCCCACCTGTCCAGAAAGCTCCTGTTGTCTGCCTTTCTTTTCGGTTCTACAGTAACAGTTATAGCTTGAGATCGCTATAACTGCTGTCACAGAGGAGAGGGCGTTTCTGGGACCCGTCCTGATTGACGCGCCAAAACAACAGCAAGGCATTATGGGATTTGTAGTATTAGCGATGAATGAATGCGCTGTATCATACCGGTGGGCCAGCTCGCGTAGTCATTTGGTATAGCCTCGCGGGCCAAATATATTTACACTGCGGGCCAAATTTGGCCCGCGGGCCAGACTTTGACACCTATGATTTAGATCATATTTTTACCATCTATAGCATCATTTTCTGAAATATACTCTTGGTTTTTGAATTTATTATGCACCATTTCGCCTCATCTACATTGATTTTCCTTACATACTTTCTATGAAACAACATTTTCTTCGTTACCAAGAATATATAAAAAATATAAAACTAGTTCAGGTGCTTTCCAATAAAGCACAAACAGCCAAAGCAGTAACAATTTTTTTTTTCTTTTCCACCAGAAGTGTATCATAGTGACATAATGAATGTCTTTATGCCGCAAATATTTCTATTCTGCTGCATTTCTGCACAAACTCCATTATTTCACCCATTTCCCTTTCATTGACTGCAAGAATATTCAGAGGCAATATCGCCGGCAGTCATACCGAGGAATGCCAAATGAGACAATGTCTATAACATTCTTCTGGCAAGTGTGAAAACAAAAGGGGAAAAAAATAATAATAATAATAATTTGGAACAAATATTCCGAGCTAAGCGTTGTTGGTCGCAGCTGCTGGCAGCAGCGTTCATCTGCGAGTTCTCTGCTCCGACGGAAAATAACGGGGCGAATCTGAGCCTTTAAACAAGCCAACGGAGAAATTCTTTAAAAATGCTAATGAGAATCAGCCTGAGAGAAAATATTATCATTATTTTGGTTCTATGTGTGGCCTTGATTGCCGTTTTTTTATCCTCAAAGAATAAGTACTTGATTTTTTTCCCTTTCTTTTCCGCCCTTTCTAATTAAAAATAAATGTGCAATCACTGACCCGTACTTACAATTGTCAGAAGCTGATTTGCTGGCATTGCTCAGCTTCTTGTGAAATCGGGGCTTATGTAAATAAACATACATCAAAAGAACAAAAGGGTTTGATGCAAACCGCACTGTTCACCCTGCAAACATTAAGCTATTTTTATTTTATTAGTCATTTAGAATTGTTAAAGACAAGGCTGTCAGGCATTTACTTTAGAAATGTGTCATAGTATTTAATAATTTAAATAAAAATCCCTGTGTTTACTCTGGAATCACAAAGATGAAAAAATAAGCATCAGAAAGATCAGAAAAGTTGCAGATTTTTAAAAAAATGAGTTTTTCTTTCCTGCTGTCAGCTGACAGATGCCTCTGGTCGTTTTAAAATGCAATCGTCTTAATAAGAATGAAGACTTCCACGTCACAAACGTTCTTTTTCCAAACAGCTGCATTTCTGCTTCCCGTAAAGTACAATATTCCTTTTTTCAAACTGTAACTTTATCCTTCGATGCCTGAAACCGACTCTACACATCTGGGGTGCGTTCAGACCAGCCCCGTTAAGTCTGCTGTAATCCAACTCCAGTCTGTTTGCCTGGAAAATTCATATCATTTGAAGAGATATGAGTGCGCAGTCAAACTTTGAAAAGTAACAAACAAGCAGCCCTTCGTGTTACTCAGTAACCACGAAGTAGCTCCCAGTCTCAAAAAGGTCAGTGACCCCTCATAGTACCTACTGTCCAACGTATATCCCTCGAGACTGGCAAATTAAAGCTGCCAGCTGCCGTCAACATAACAGCTTGCAGACAACAACTTTATGATGTCCCAAGAAAAAAAAACATGAAATGTGGGGAAACAGTCAAAGATAAAACTGAAAGGCCAGTTTTAATCAGAAGTCACATTTGCGCATATGTGAAAGTTAGAATAAGAAAAGTGGAGCGCTTCAAATTGGCTGAAAGGCGAGAATAATTTAGTGGCTGTCAAGATATTTAGTTCTGATCCATCAAAGATCCCCTGTCTTGACACTGTGCACCCTCCCCCATTTGTTTCTGAAGTCAACCAAATGGAAATATACATACTTTCCATCAATTCAGAGCCGTTAATTAAAGAGATATATAAAAATTCTGCGACAATGCAACGCGTCCCTGTGAGCTTTACTGCTGTTATCAGCCAGTGCATCCGCGGGTATTATTGCAAGCGGTGCAGAGTGAGGATACAATTTAGAGTCTACTGGTGGCAGCAGCGAAACAACAAGACTGTTTATCGGGGTCTTTGGAGAGACACAGGAAATTGAGTTTGTCCAGTCTAATGATGGGCAGAGTCACGCAGCTGTACAGGCGTGCCATTTCTCCTCTATTAGCGAAGATGTGTTATTCATGAGGGCAAATCCAGTATGAACTATCCGTCATTGACATTCTACACATTCGCGTCTCATTGTCTGTCCGGGTGGGAGCGGAGGGGAGGGCTGATGAGGGGACCCCAGCCATTCTGTTTTATTCACTTATTCGTCTACTTTCTGAAAATCATGGGAACTCGGTTACCGCAGGAAAACTTCACGGAGCGACTCGGAGCTCAACGGCTTGCGACGAGGGTGTTAGCACGCGGGGCCAGAGCACAAATAGCGGCAAGGGGTTTTTATTTTCAACAACACATTATCTCTCTTCCTCTCTCTGTATCTGAGCTTGTATCTTTATTCTGCCAAGTTCCAAATAGGCACAATTGGCATATACATGCTTGCGTCCAAAGCTATTTATATAATACAATCTGAAGCCGAATGGCTTTCTTTTTGTGCGTGAGCTTACAATGCAGCTATGACAGACATTGATTTTTTTTATTTTTGTCTTTGTCATCCATTTTTAAGAACAGCCTTCCCACACGATTCGTCATTTTCTTTTTCTTTTTTCTTCTTTTTACGGAAAACCAGTCATGCCATTGTAAGCCGTGTGAGCAAACATCAATTAGACGTTTTATGCCTTCACGCCGTCGTGAGCTGCGTCATTTACATCTCAGCCCGAAGCGTCACAGTGCGTCCCCTCCGGCCCCCCATCCAGACTGAAACCCGAGTGGTGGAAATGTACGAGGTGTCTTGTTGCGCGATTGCGTTTGTGTTTACATCTGCGTTTAGTGGTGCAATTACACGGGGCGAGCTGTCAGGTTCTGAAGTCAGAGAGGAAGGGAACGCGATGCCAGCTGCGAATGGAGAGCCTCTGAGTGTTGCTGTAAACAAGGAAATGGGTGTTTACTGCTCCCCTGCCTCTCAGCCAGTGTGTAGAAAGAGCTTCCACATTATATATTCATGTTGTCTAAAGCCTCACCTGGGAGGAAGGTAGAAAAATAAAAAATAAAACATTTCCTCCACAGAGAGAAAGGGAGTTGTGTTGCGATGGTATTAATAGCTATTCTCGCCGCTTTTGGTGTTTTAACATTCAGTGATGTTACAGTTAAAAAGTTGAATGTGTTTTATTGGGATACACTGTCAACGCTTCGGCTGTTCTAGTGTATGACTCCATCAGATTTGTACGCTTGGAGACTGAACTTGTTTTTGCCCGTTCTTCTTTTCAAAATAGAACAGTTTCCCTGCAACAGTAAGCTGCATCTTGTTTTCATGGTGTGGATTTTATGTTCAGAGAAACGTTTTGGCCTCCAAAGTCAACTTTCTGCACTGGATTTTATTTTTTATTTATTTATTTTTTTGCGGTTTCAGGGTCAACAGGACACAATATAAATGAACATACTTCCTCTAAAACACTGTCGGATATTTCCATTAACTGTTAAATTGCGCAAATTGAAATTAAGAAAATTAATTAACTTAATGGAAACATGCCAATTTTGAAGAAATATGCTATTTGATCAAAAGTTTTTTGTCCTAGGATGAGGTGGTTTTTCAGCCGTTTTGAAAGAACTGTAACGGATACGCTTTTTTTGACATCGCACAAGTCAACAACCGGATGTTACTACTGGAGAAAACCATGAAGAAGACAACAGGAAGTAGTAGGAAGATGATGGTTTGTTTTTGTTTCTAACGAGCTCCATCAGAGCCCTCACAGAATAGCACAGTTCATAAAAATTTTCCAACATATTGAATCCTTAGCTCCTCTGTAAAATTGGCGACCAGTTTCTCCAAAACGCAGCAGAAGTAGAATCTCGCAAGGATGCCGTCACTCCAACACCCGAATCAGACACAGACATCTCCTCTTAAGCTTGAGAGATGAGTTATAGATGTATCTCATGTGACCTCTATTTTTACTGACTTGCCACGTGAAAAAGCTTATTCACGTGTGATTTTAATTTCATTTCAGATTTAGTGGAAACACAGCAGTTGCAAAACTGTGTTTTTCCAACATAAGTAAAAAATAGCGACAAAAATTTGTGCACATTTGCAATAGAAACGGAGCTACCATTTTAGAGGAAAAGGAAGTCAGTTGTGACGTCTTCTTATTTTTCACAGGCTGAGACGAGCAAGCAGAGAGGAGGTGCATCCTTATGGTGCTAACATGATTAGCCGATCACTGATTTAAATTGTCTCGCTATCTCGGCAACATCTACATTCTCGATCCCCCACGCTCTCCCAGTGTATCAGGCTTATCGCTTTCTGTCTCTCGCCTGCTCAGATAATTCTTGTGTTAGAGATCTGCTACCTAATTCTTATTGAAGACATGCATGAGGGAAGGGTTTAATGGAAAAAGTTTAGGGCCTCAAAAAATAATTACCGGAGTGAGGAGATAATTTTTTTTTCCTTGGATAAACTCCTTGCCATGACAGGTGATTAAAATAAGCCATCGAATCTCGCAACAAAAATAAAAGCAAAAGGCAGCTTAGGTTTGATTTGTGCCTTTTTAAAAAAAAAAAAAAAAAAAACATTCTTGTTAAAAAACCTCTTTATATGAGGGTCAGTTGCCCAAGAAATTGTGAACCACCGAGACCCAAAATTAACAATTAGGAAGCCACATCTCAAATACCAGGTGCGCGCCACTTAATGCAAATTTCTCCTCGTGGTGCTGCTGGAAAATTTACTGTGTCTTGTCTTATTTGTCTGATAAATACAGCAAACTCTTATTTCCCAGAAGAAATGGAAAAGGGGGGGGTAGAAAAAAAACAACATTTTCACCAATTTACTCAAGTCAGCAGGTGCCGTGCTTGATACGTCTTCATGGAAATGGCAAGTAAAGAGGAAAACACCCGCAGAGTGATAAAGTAGCGAAACGGCTCTCGTTAAGGCTTGAAGGTGTGAAAAATCTGAACATGGCTCATAACAGGCAGGGCTATCCAGGTCCTGGGGCTAGCAAAAATCAGTGGTTCTCTCAGGGTAGGACAAGGTTACCGGTGCAACACTTTCCCCCCCCCTTTATCACTAACCTTCCCCTCTTTTGGTAGTGTTGAGCCATGAAGAATCACCTCATTTATTGAGCATTTTTTCCCTTTTTTTTTTTTGGTTTAGTGAGGGTTGCACGCGTTTTCCATTGTCGCCCAGTGGCAGAGCTTAACAAATAGGATTAGATTTGTTGCCTGTGAGAGCACGCTCCCGTTCAGGTGACTCGCAAGCTCAACGTGCGCGCCGGCAAGCGCGACTAGAAAACGGGAGAATTACCGCTAAAGGTCAGCAGAGTCAGACGCTGAATGTCACAGCTTAGCCACAGTTTGGCAAGAAAATACATTCAGATAAATAGGCTTGTCTCCCGGGAAAATGTCTGCGACTGAATTTCCAGCATAAAAGACCTGGAATTACAGGGTGGGTTAAAAGGCAACAGAGGGATATCGATTGGAGGACAACGTATCCAGGCTCCACGTTGCTTTGAATAATAAATTGAGTAGGAGGCAAGCCGAGGGAGGGGGTTTCAGATGGAACCTTGGTAATGGACTGTGAATTGGGCTCGTCTTTGGATGAGACTGTGCAAAAAGTCCCCATCTCCTATCTAGTGCATCTCAGGGACTCGTGTCGTTGATCGGAAAGTGCCTCCAGAGCAGCTGACTGCGAGTAAAGACAAGGATTCCACAGCCCATTTAGCAACACAAACTGACTGATCACAAGCCCTCTCTTGTGGGGAAAGTAGTACCAGCAGACGCAGAAGCAAGGAATCAAGAGTCTCCCGACGGTGGCAGAATATTGGAAGGGGCGATTTCTGGAAGGGCCCCGTCATGTGTCGGATGAGACCAATTGGAATCAGCCAGGCGTCTCGTGACTCGGAGGAGCAGGTGTTATTGTTTGTTGTCTTTTAAGTACGTTCGTTCTGTTGGCAGCAGCGCATTCGTGGGATTAATGTGGTGAAATGTGAGCAAGAGGGTCCATATGGGTACCATGCTCTGTGCCATGAGCTGAGAATATTATGCTGCTTTGTGAAATCGAGAGAGAATTCATAAGTCTCTTGACTTTTTTTTGTCAATAAAGTCTTTTGTTTCACTCTACATACTACATTGTGCTCTGATGTAGTGTTTTGTAGAGATTCATCAATATGATATTAATATCTGTACTGAAAAAAAAATCTAGATTGGGTATCGGTGACAATGTGCCAGATCCATACGGGCAGATCTATTCATTCTAACTCTATACCTCGTGTTCTGATCAACATCATACTTTATTTATTTTCAGAATTCCTAATTGCACTTTCTGAACAATTTGTAAGAGTGTTGCAGTTTAATTTTTTACATGTTTTACCAAGTTAGTCAACCTGTTGTTTTTGTCAGTTTCTTATTTATTTCACATTGGCTGTTTCACTCCTAATTGCACTGGCTGAACAAATTGAAGTTGTTTTAACATGCTAGACCAAGCTTGTGAAGCTACTGGTGTATTTAAATGTGCTGTATAGGAGCTGAGAAATCAAATAAGTGTAGAATTGAGTACATTTATGTCTGTTTGCAAAAAAAAAAAAGATGTAAACCTTGGGTATCGGTGTCAGAAGTGAAAAATGTGGATTAGTGCATCACTAGTTTGGCATTTATAGTACATAATAACTTTTCTTTCAGCTAAACCACCTTCATCCCAAATGATAACCCTAGAAAAATTATAAATTGAGGCAATCTTCAATGTACAATGAAGCTGCGACATCAAGGCAGGACAGACCATTCTTCAGTGAACTTTGATAAAACTGTAAATGAGACAATACTACTTTTATTTTATATTGTGTTGTAACAGGAAATTACATTTTGACACAGGATCAAACATGTGTCTTTTAAAAAACATGTCTTCAAACTGAATTATGTAATAACATGTAAGGCATGTTTTGAGTGTTGAAAGTCCCATATTTTATTATGCAGTAATATATATATGAACACATTTGGAATGATTGTGCAGTAATTTGTGGACGCTTACCTCAATGTGGCATTTATTTTGTGTTCTAATGCAGTAGAAATGCATAATGTTCATGTGAAAAACAAAATGCATGGAAAGGGTTTTCTCATATGTTGTACATATGAAAAATTGGATTGTTTCCCATATTACTTTCATATTGTGTAGTAAATTGTAAAAGCATGTCTTTATCCTTTTCATCACACTTTTATTCAAACCATTTTACTATTGTTTTAGAGTGCAAACAAGTTAAGTTCATTTCAAAGCTGCAGTTTAGCAATGTCAAATTAAAATTCACCAATTGTATTCAATCTTCTTTTCACTTTTTGCATCAGCTTTGATGTTTATAAAGCCCATATTTACCGCAGTACAGTATAATAGACATATTTGGCTTCAGAATATGATTTTGACATTGCTTGAGTAGTTATTCCACTGGTTTTATTAAACCATATATTTTATTCATTCATACTGAGATAGCCAAACAGATTTAGAGTGTGAAGTACAGTGCAGGAAAGCCTTTCTGACTCATATCTTGTTTTAAAGCTGTATCAGATTTTATTCCAACTGACACAACAAAATAAACCAAATTCTGAAAAACGTACAAAACTTGAACGACCCTGTTGAACTGAACACAGAAGCTGTGACAAAACTGAGCCGGTGTACATACTTTCAAACAAACAAGGGGGCAAAATCTGATTGGGTTTGGGGAACGAAATGCTGCTTGAAATACAGTTGAGCTAATTTTACTTTATGAATAAAATCCTCTTTCCTCCTTTCTAGTTTAGCTAAACATAATAATGACAGAAGAGCAACAAAAAAATTCTTGATACTTTTATGGTCTAAATTCATCAAAATGTTCAATATGTTCGGGTTTGGTTTGCTCTTATTCACTCATATTTTTGTTCTGTGGGACAGCACCTTTGACCTGTCTCTGTCTTTGTTCTCTCCAGGCTGTGGGCTGGAGTTCCTGCTGGTTCTCTGTGGCCTCAAGTTTTCCTGGCCCTGCCCCCGTCACTGCATATGCTACACTGCGCCCAGTACCGTCTCCTGCCAGGCCCACAACTTCCTGTCGATCCCTGACGGCATCCCTCCGGACAGCGAGCGCATTTTCTTGCAAAACAACAAAATCCACCGCCTGCTACGAGGGCACTTCAACCCAAACACAGTCACGCTGTGGATCTACTCCAACAACATCACGTACATAGAGCCGTCCACCTTCCACGGCTTCACGTTGCTGGAGGAGCTGGACCTCGGAGACAACCGTCACCTGCGCTCTTTGGCTGAAGATACCTTCCACGGCCTGAATCGGCTCAACGCGCTTCACCTGTACCGCTGTGGTCTCAGTTCACTTCCGAACGACATCTTCAAAGGCCTTCGGAATCTACAGTACCTTTACTTGCAGGTACATTTCGAACCGACCTTGTTAAAACTTTGAAACCTTAAGTTTATGTTGACGCCATCCAAGAATTCATGTATATATTTATCACTGTTGTGCTAACTCTGTTCAACTTATTTATCAACTTTAAGTCAAAATTATCAAATGGTTAAACTACAAGTTGGAAACAACTACTTAATTACCCTCTTTTCGCCTTTATGAAGAGATTTTTTGTGCAGTCGTCTGAGGTTGCTTTTGTTATTGTACATCAACTCACATGAAGTAGATGACAAAACACTGAATCTATATAAGATATGAAGAATGTCTGGTGCAGGGAGCCAATCAGATTTCCAGGATATCCTGTAGTTTTGAGACGCGCTGTTCAGTGGGGTTGCAATGTTTCTATAAATGTTTTATAAATGAGCCGTCACTGACAGTGGGGTGAGGCCATGCAGCTGTTGACAGAAGACTCAGACTGTTTTCTCTTGAAAGATAAATGAGAAGTAAAGACGCTCCAAAGATCAGAAAACAAGAGCTAAACTACCCAACGTAGTCATCGACTCCAGTTGTCCAAATGCTGTTTCTGTTAAAGTCTGGAACAGCTAGTATATATGAATCAAGGTGAGCTTTGTCTCCACTGGTTAACGTGGAAAATGTAGAAATTTAAAACTTGTTCATGTACGCTCGTGGTAAAAACGAAAGCACACCCTCTGTCAAGTCATGCCGATTGTAGATTCTGAAATTATCTATATCCAACTCCAAATGTACAAAATCATGTGTCACCCAGAGTTACCATACCAAACTCTGGGCGATTACAAACTATGCCAATTTTGTATTTATTATGATTTTGTGTTAATTGTGGTCATTCACATAATTATCAGCTGCCATTGAAACCATATATTTATGTCTGAATAAAATAATAAATAGCTCATTGTTTGAAGTCAAATCAGATCAAACTTTCTTGTTTTAGTTGAGTTAAATTACCAAAATTAGTTTTATTTGTTTGATCCCAGAAAACTTGGCAAAAACTTTTTTTTTGGAATGTACATATATTCTTTGTCACTTTCCCCAAATTCAAAAGTTCACATATATTTTAGTTAGCATCAGGGATTATTGTCTTAAAATGTAGGACTTGGAGCATCTCAGTAAAATGACTTTTGGTTTTTTAGTATTCTGATAAAGTTACTTTTTCAAAGTAACTATGCCATCAATGTATTGAGTACTTGTTGAAGCCTTGTGCCATGTGGACATAAGTTTAGGTTTTAATATCAACAGCAAAGTAAGACATTACAGTTATAATCCATCCACTATGTGTCTTCACAGGATAATCACCTGAAGTATCTGCAGGATGACACATTTATGGATCTCCACAACCTCAGCCACCTGTTCCTCCACGGAAACCGTCTGTGGAGCCTCAACCAGAACACCTTCAGGGGACTTCGAGCCTTGGACCGTTTGCTTCTGCACAAAAATCAGATCGAGTGGGTCGACCATTTGGCCTTTCACGACCTGAAACGCCTCACCACCCTCTTCTTGTTCAACAACACCCTCGTGGAGTTGTCCGGACAGTGCCTGGACATGCTTCCTGCCTTGGAATACTTGCGCCTCAACGACAACCCCTGGTCATGCGACTGCAAAGCCCTCTCGCTCTGGGAATGGTTGAAAAGGTTTAGAGGTTCGACTTCTTCGGTCGGCTGCCAGGCCCCAGTCAACATGGTTGGGAAAGACCTCAAAGAGCTGCGCAAGGAGGACTTCTCCAGCTGTTCCTCCACGGTTTCTGAGTCCAGATCGCAGACTAACAATCTATCTGGCACAGTCAATCCGTCCATGAACCGTGGAGTCGCAGTCGGCTCCGGAGATCAGACCCACATCGTGGATCCCTCGAGACCCGGGCTGCCTAAAAACTGTACGAAACCTCGCAATCGAGGGAGCAAGAAGAAGGGTGACAACGAAGTTCACCACTCAAAGGAGGTCATGTCAGACAAGGAGGATTCCTCCCATGATTTCACAGAGGGACGAAAACATGACCACACATCCCCGGATGGCACAGTCACACAGAGAAAGCACAAGTGTCCTCGGACCACTGTTCGCCCCCCCAGTGGGGTTCAACAAGCCAACAATAAGGCCCTCTCGTCCAAGGCTTCACTACATATCCAAGCACTCTTTGTGGCCTTGATAGTGACAAATATCGACCACATTCTCCGCTGACCTTCAGACGGTTTAATAAATCTAACAGACAAAAAGAAAGGCAAAGCACAGCCCTCAAGACCTCTCTCTTGCTCCTGCACTACAAGGCCTGTGTCTCTTATGTATGTGTGTGAATGTGATTATATGTGTAAATGTTGTAGGGAGCTTTATTGTTCATACTGAAGACAATATCAAAAAGCATCAATCATCTGTAGGGGAAAGATTCAGAGCACAAAAAGTCTGACTGAAAATGATCGGAAGTCAATGCAAACTAAGCTTGCACTGCCAATGCCAGTATAATTTCTTCACCATACATTTTGGCGATTTATTTTATTTTTTATTTTTTTTACTCGACCAGAACTTTGATAACCAAAATTCAATAAAAAGAAAGTATGAGTAAGAGACATACAACAACTCAAGCTAACACTTGCTGGCTAAGTGGCTCTGAATGTCTTCAAATAGTTCACTTAGCTTTAGCTTTTAGCTTGGTCGTGTCGAAGATGGTGACGTTGACAACAAGGAATCAACAAATAATTCTGTTTGAGACTTTTTTGCTTTTAATGTCTTTCTTTTCCAAATTTTGTAAAGTGCAAATCCTTGTTTTAAAGCGTTGGAATGCCAGCAGTTTCTCAATGAATATCAAATTGAAAGGTTTTGAATTAAAAAACCCATTGCCTTTAGATTGCATTGGCCATAAAGAGAACAGCCATTAAACTCACACGGAGTTACTAAGCTGATAGAAATATATTTCCTAGACATTTTGTTACTTTTTTCGTGTGCTAATCTACCTTCAGCCTGCACAGTATTTCTGCACACTATTCTCTATTCCATCTTCATTAACATCTCTTCTGTTCCGTGCAACTGAAGATTAAGCTGCTAATTGCTTCATGATGACAAGGATTGCCATTTTCTATTTTCATCTGCTTGGAAACGTGCGTCTCTTGGGGGGCTCAAGCTGTGAATATCGAGGAGTCTGTCTATATCTTGTATAAGATGTTGTTCATTTGATTGTTTGTTTGTTTTGTTTTTTTCCTTCGGCACAAAACGGACCTATCGATACGCCTCCTGTTGCAGGGCCAAGAGGAGCCTTAGAGGTCAGAGGTGAAGTTTCTGGGTTTCTTCGTAAAGAATGCCAGGAGCCATTTTGCTTTTTTTTTTTTTCCCCTTGATCGCCCAACCTCAAAAGGTACACACAAAACAGGACTCCTTTAAAAACACAACAAAAAAAAACACAAAAAACATGAGCATACCTTAAATGACTCAATGAACAGTTAAAGGGAACCATTTAAAAGGAGCAACTTTGCAACTCGGCTCAAGCAGAGTTGAGGCTCTTCATGTACCGTTGCGGTTCCCCGTGGAGACGAGGATTTCATGACGAGACAGTCAGTCTTTGAAGAGGGAAGTGCAAAACTGTTGCGGGACGACTCGCTGTACCTCTGGAGCTTTCGTGCCTCCCTCCAAATATGTCACAAGTTCAAATAAAAGTGTTTGTGTCGACGGTGTGAACTGTATCAGTAACGACGGAGGCGAGAGGACATCTCACAGTGCTGATAATAATCATTTTACTGTATTACTACAAGAAAAACAATATCAGTGACATCGACGATGATAACAGGGTTTTCTGAATCCTCCCGTCAAGGGGAGCGTTTGAGTTGTTCTGTTGACTTCTTCCTTTTTCATGTTTCTATTTTTAGAGCCGTCGTTTTGAATCGTTCCTCATCCCTTTCTTTCTCGTTCTTGCTGTATGGCTGTTCATCTTATTTTTTCTTTACCATGGATAAACTGTTCAGTAAGTTATCATTGAAAACAGCACAAAAATGTTTATAAAGATATTAAAATCTATATCTTCTTATGTCGACCGTTGTAGTATGTATGAATGTTTCTTCCTGCTGCATTTGGCACCAAGTTAATGGGGGGCAGGGGAAGGACAGAAAAAAAACAATGTTCCCTTGAATCTATACTAAGCAAAGATATACTCTGTCAGCATATTTTAGGGTTTGCTCTCACTCAGTTCTCTGTTTGTGCACTACTTTACCATGTAGTGCACAAACTACTGATTAGATGAACTATTCCTGCCTTCATTAGCTAGACCTCCTCTTCCAACACATCTAACAGACTGTCCTACAATACAAAGAGTAACTATTAGCATTATTAACCACTGGGGGGAAAAAAACTAACTGAAATCCAGACCAACAGGACATCAGGAGAAAGCTGTTCTTTCATCAAAGTGGTCTTTTAAGTTTTTCTGTCGCTTCCTAGAGCAGTTCTTTGGTGCAGCTGAAGGGGTGAACAGGTTTTTTTAACTCGTCTGGATTGTTTGATAGAGTTCAGTATGAAAGAACCAAGCAAAGTGAAAATGTAACAAATGGTGCAACTTTGGTCCCTGATCGAACTGAGTCAAGCAGATTATCAGGTGTGTAAACACCCTTAATGGCCCTTCAAAGCAGTTTTCTATTTAAATTCTAATTCCCGTTGAAATTATGATCACAGGACAGAAAATAACCCTAAATCAGGAAGTTTTCGTCTGATTTAATGTTTGTCATTAAATACAACGTATTTACATACGTTGTATGTAAATATATTGGTTCAACTCTACATTTAGAATTCAAATTATTTCTTTGCAAAAGCCCACCACCACCAAAGCCCATGAATAAATTCACTTTTGCCATTTTACTCAGCTTTTGTGTTTTAAAGTTTACAGGCTTCTAAAGGGAGATAATTTCAGTACTTCAGTATTAATGTTCAACTTGGAAACCCTGGACTTGAAAATGTATACAGCATTTTAACTTTTAGTTTAACTTTTAGTAAGACAGAACATTCAGTCTGTTCCAGTTGAATGTTTTCAGGACTGATGCTTATTTTGCCATTATTAATAATTTATCACTCAGGTTGATAAGCTAATTTGTGATGTCACGCCACAACATGTCTACAGTAACTTCATTTAATTGCAAATGATTATGTAGTTTTGTATGAAAGCTCTGTGACAAACTGCTCACCCACAATAAGTTGTTCATGTTGCTAAACACCCACAAATTTGTGAATAATACATTAAATTTAAAGCTTATAGAAGGAACCTAAAGTCAGGGAGAAAGTGCTCCCTCAGTCACTCTTTCAATCTCAGTTACCAGACTTATTACAAAAGCCAGTCCAGAGAAATAGATGTTCTTCTAATCTTTACGATTCGAAGAAATTCTAACAAGCAGTTTTTGTTGTTCATATATAATGGTTGCCAGGCCTAAATCAGCTGCATAACAACTGGTGAGAGAAATTGCATAAAATAGTGAAATTGCTGATGTATTTTAATTAAAAGGCTCAATGAAGTGAAACTGGTACCATAAAAAAAAAAAAAAGCTGAGCAGAACATTGGCAGAGGGAGAGAGACTACAGTCTGACTGTAACAGAGCAGTTGGATAGAGAAGAAATACATATCTGAATTGAATTGGAAAGAAATTAAACACAGATAAAACATAATCCAACACTGTCTCTCTGCAATGAAACGGAGAGGAAACAAACCGATAAAGAACAAACACATTATAAGTAAATACAATGCAGCACTCTGGCGAACTTTTCTCAAACAGATGCCTCCTGCACAAACATATGAACATACATCCCTCATTGCCATACGAAGCCCGTCTCAACGTGGAAAAATTCATATCACTTATTTATACAAGACAAATGCTTTTTTTTCCCCCAACGTTTTGTGGGACCAAAATCCCCAACCGAAAGCCCACCCCCTCGTAAGGCAACCTTTGACTATCTGTGCCCGTTTCTTTGCTTTTTAATAGACTCACTGCCATCGCTGTGTGGCTTTAATTAAAACCATGCAATTAGAAAATTGAAAAAGAGATGAAGAAAGTGGGGGTGAGCCAGGAAGAGAGACAGCACGCCGAGGGACATGATAATTAAGAGCTGGAGCGCCACGGAACGCCACAACGCTCGCACCTAGTGTGACTTTTCTCCACCGCCGCTTTGTTCCCACCGAGTCCCTCTCTCCACGCTCCATCGCAAAGCTTATAGCCCCTCTTTCACCAAAAAAATAAAAAAAAAAATTGCTTTTTCTTATGGCAGCTCTTTTATTTTGTCTATTTGTTTGGCTGAAAAATCCCCCCCGGAGCAGTTTTGTGCTCCAGTTCTTCAACAGCAGCCAGCCCGCATGCTGAAGTGACAGGCTTGAGCGGCTCCAGGCCACGCCAGCACCTGCATGGATTACAGGCTCACTAATCCTCTGCTTCTTGACCTCTGGTCAAATGAAATATGAGGGAGAATGGCTGAAAGTCAGAGTGGAGTGTTCCTCGATGCGACGCAGCTACAACGTTTAGGCTGGTTTAAGGAGGGGCTCGTCGTCTGTCTGTAAGGAGGACCGAAGCTGATGCAATGGAAATAAAAAGTAGAAATATACTTAGATTTTTAGTTTTTATCTAAGTAAAAACTACTGTGAGAACAGTAGTTCTCACAGTGAGAACTACTGTTCTCACTGTGAACAGTAGTTAGGAAGGCAGAAGATAACATAAGGCTCACAGTTTGACAACTGCAGCCTTTGGTGCAGAGAAAGATGATGCTCTCTCAACAATTAATGAAATCATTCAAAAGGCTTCGAGCCCATCTTCCCCAGGGTGCCAATTGGGAGTACATTCTTGGTTTGAGAAGACATTTTAACCTTTTCTATAAAAATATCTTTCCAGGCCTTAAAATTCTCCCTAGGTGTGAGTGTGTGTGTGCATGGTTGTTTGTCCTGTTTGTCTTTGTGTTGCCCTGCGACAGACTGGCGACCTGTCCAGGGTGAACCCCGTTTCATGGTAAAATAAGTACCAACCAGTTCTCTTCCAATCACCCACTTGGGATTATCATGACCCGACGCCCTCAAACCTACACTGAAATACCTCTGGCTAAAAAATGTTGATATCATGGTGCTACTTTTAGAACAAAAACACAAATGTTGATGTCATCAATTAAATTCAGCTCCAAATCTTCTGGTTCCGTCCACGGCAACAACACTCTGCCGCTTCCTGTGAGCCGGGAGCAAAAGAAGGGAAGTTCTATTCTCTCCCTTTCCCCTGCCAGCCCTTCTGTTAAGTGTCAGTGCCCAGATATATCTAGTTTTTTTTTATTATTTGAATAAAACTCCCTTCTGATCTACTGACAAAGTGGCTCTCTGGCTCTCTTAGCTCTGGGTACAAAAAGAATGAAATATGCTGATGCCGTAGCGATTTTGTCACTCACCTTGAGGCGAGCCAGTTACAGAGCTGCCCGAGTTCCCTTGATATCACCCAATCTGTTTAAGTGCAAAAAAAAAGAAAAGGGAAAAAAAGTAGGGAGTAAAGAGCAAGAGAATGGTTTGGGCGCTCTTCTGTTCTGCATCAAGGCTCTGTTTTTTCTTTCTTTTTCCTTTTTGCTTTTCTTTTTCATAACGAACCCGATAATGTAATGTTTTGCACACCTTCTGTCAACACTCCCAAATCAAAGTCTTTGAAGTGTGTATTAATCATACACAGGGATGAAATCAGAGGAAGACTGATTCTTAAAAAAAAAAAAAAGAGAGATAAAACTAAAAAACAGAAGCGGAGAAGCTGAATATGGACACATTCCAGAGATAAAAACATCAAACGGCCTCCTGTCCATCAGCTGAGCGTCATTACCGCGTTAAGACATGCAGGAGTCATGCAGAGGAGAGGCTTTTCTGCTGCCTTTCCCACATCACACGTCTACGAAAGACTTGCACGCACGCCACGTACCCCTCGTTTAACTCTGCGTCTCCCATCAGGAAGCTAAGTTCGAGCTAGTCTTGCACAACTAAACACAGATCAGCCGGAACACGACATTAATAGCATAAATATACGCCCGAAAGTGTTGTTACATTTCTGCAGGACACACACACGCACGAACACACACACATCCCCCAGCATCGCGGGGGTATTTGTGCGTTTGTACGGCTTTCAAGTAGGTTCGTGCCGCCCACGCGTGTTCTAGGAACCAGCTGTGTTTACAAAAAAAAAAAAAACCTGCCAATGAACTCAAAAACCACCGCCAAGTGCCAATCTTCAGCAACTTCTAATAGTTTGTTCTACTTTGGAGCTTGCCGGGGGTTTTTTATTATTATTATTCTGAGCATACAAGTGTTGTGGACAGGTCAAGAATAATTATACGTTTAATTATTAATGTTCAAAAATCGCATTAATAAGCTGGTAATTTACACGTGCACAAGTTTCCCTGAGCTTCTAGCAAAGCATAAAGCCTGCAGACATTTCAACCAGGACTTTGGTCTTTCCATGTAAAGCTTCCATAAGGAAGAGGACTACCAAGCTGTTGGAAAAACGAAAAACATGTTTGGAATTAAAATTGAAAATCCCCTTTTTCCAACGTCCAAAGAGAATATTGTGAGAGATTCGGGGAGTCGGTTATAATCCCAGTGTGAAAAGCCAAGATGAGGAACCTCTCTTGACCTTCTGTTCCTGAGCTTCGGCGCATCACGCTCGCTCGGGCAACGCAGGCTCGGGGGACGTCAGGGGAAAGTCTTGTCGCTCAGTCCTTCGTCCCATTCAGAAATAAACTTGAATGTTTTCACTCGGTCTCAGATGGACAGGCCAGACATTCGACATCTGTTCAATTTCACCTTTCAGATCTGCTTGGGAAACTCGGCAGTCGAGTTTCAGACGAGAAGACGGAAGACACCAGCGAGAGCGCTGTCAGCAAAGTAGCAAGGCTACCATCTGTGGTGATATCAAGATACAACAGGCAGGATTAACTTGTGTATATATGAAGTGTAATAATTTTTTGGGGAAATAATGTCATCGAAGCAGGAACACGTATTAAAATGTTCGTTGGCTAGGTCTTTACGCTTAAGGTGACTATTTCTCAAAAAGTGTTAATGCTCAAACTTTGTCACATTTTCATGTTACAATCAGAAGTGTCAATGAAGTTAGTTTTATTGGGATATTACAGTGTGCCCCTTACAGTGTGAGTAATACAAATAAAACTAGAACATTTGCATTGCCTGCGAAAATGCGGCGCAAATGCTGTATGCCGAATGATTTTGGTGAAAATGTAAAAATCCCACCCAACTACTATTAGAAATTCCATCTCTTGCCATTGCTTGTCTTACCTAGAAGGAGAACCACATCATGGCACAGTTCCAAAATTTCTTCTGTCTGGATTTTTAAAAATGAAACCTTATAAAAGTTAAGTTGTAGCTAGCCTCGATGTTGATTAACAGATTCAGTAACACTTTGGCTAAGCTAAGACTGGACAAATTCAAAAGATGCGTGGACAGTAAAACAATGCTGCAGGGTTGTACCCTTCAGATGTTTTTGTTTCGTTTCATGTGGATCATCCCCAAGCATCATGCTACCACCACCATGTTCCATAAGGATGTAGTGTCGCAGTGTTACCTTCTTGCTGCAAGGCACTAGTGCTAACAACTGTGTCACCATGAATCAACATTTCCAGACAGATCAAATGTTGCACCAGCAAACAAATTGATGTGCTTTTCCTTCAATGCATCCATGTTTAACAGAATCAACAAGAAGGAAGCTGCGCAAAATACTTGCCTGTGATTCTAATTGCTACAACAGATAATTAACATCCGCCAGACAGTCCTTCAATACTATTAGCCTGCTTGTACCACTTTCTGTTTGCAGAGGGAAGCAAGATAATGGCAAAAAGTAAGAAAGACATCACTTTGTTAGCACTGTCTCGGCGCGCGCCGCCTCCTTTCAGATCCACATTGATTTTGTGGCAAGAGAATCAGTCTCTGGTTTTATTTGGTTGTGTGCATTCCAAGTCATCCGAGTTAATTGCTCAAAAGAGTGGCTTGCAGCAGGGATTGAACCGTGGAGACGCATGTTAATTTCACCTTGGTTTCACGGCTGCCGTCTATCGCTACACGTCATGGTGCAGGATCACGCGTGTGACAGAACTTTCTAACACCGATATCCGGGGAAGAAGGCGTTTTGATCAACGCCTTAGATCACATAAAATACTCCCTTTGTTAACTTGACTGCCGCAGGCGTCGGTTGGAAGGCTAACTTATGGCAGGATTGACATTCCCATAAAGCAAAGTTGTGCCTATCCATTCAATAACTTTTTTTTTTTTACCTTAATAGGAAGGTGACATGTCTGACAGCCCCCATCAGTGGAGGACTTTCAACCTCTAGTCTCCCAAAGGCTGTTCAGCGATGAGAGCCGTCATCCTTTTCTATACATGCGGAGCCACAAGCATCAACGTAAAAAAGGATTCGACTCAGCTGATGTATTTGGGTATTTTTCTGCATAAAGATACTGACGTTGATGTGAACCTCTGTGTGTAATGTTCCATTTCTATTTTTTTTTTTGCTACCAAAATGGCCCATTTTTTAAGCTTACAGAGAAAGTCTTTCATCGAGGTGAAACAAGAAGTTTCTTTTTTAAGTTTCTTTGCTCCTTAATGAATGTGAATTTCTTCTTGACATTTATCTTCTTGCCCTTCCACCACAAATAATGTTTCTCTTTTAAAAAAAAAAAAAAACACTTGGTATTTTATTTCATTTTATTCTATGTTGCATGACTTTGTATTTTGTGTTTATGATGTGAAGCACTTTGAAATGCCTTGTAGCTGAAATGTGCTATACAAATAAAATTTGATTGATTGATTGATTGATTAAATAAAATGATTTTGTGTATGTGTGCATGTGAATTTGAAAGTTTTCTCCTTGTGTTTATTTATCTTTTGCAAAATTTATTAATTCTGCTGCATCAACCTTCCAGACCACAGAGGTTTTTTTTTTTTTTTGGTTCTAGTCGACTCAGCATTCCCGGAACCAGAACCAAACCAGGAGAAGCAGAGATGGGTCTATGCTCCTCTGATCTGGAATGAACTTCAAGAAAACTACAAAGATGCTGAAACGCTCAGTTCCTTTAAATCAAGGTTAAAAACTCATTTGCTTCGAGTTGTTTTCGATTCGTAACTATAACATCATGAGGTTTTCCTTTCTTTTCCACTGCAAACTAATGCTTTTGCTTGTTTGCGGCTGTATTTTCCTTGAGGTGGAGAAAACAACAACACTTGCGGTGCTAAGAAGCAGCTTTATGGAAGACCAACCTGTTCCGACCTGTGACCTTCGTCAGGGTCAGGGTCAGGCCGCGAGCCGAAGTGCATCGGTCGACAAATAAAGTTGTTTCTTTGCACTTCAGGTGCCGTTCAATTCTTCACCTCAGCAGGTTTTTAATCCTTTCTATGCAGTTGTTGGTGAAGTTGTGCCAGAAAAGTTTCAGATTTTTGCTTTATTTTTTGTCTAATAATGTAAAGCCTTTTGAAATGCTTTGCCTAAAATGTTGAAATGAAACCTGTCGTCACTTTGGTTCGAAGACGCCCGACAAAATATTGACAGCTGCATTATCTGCCACAAAGTAGAAACATTGCTGCAGATTAGTGACTCCATGGTTCCCCCCCCCTCAATTTGAATGACAAATTAAACTGAAGTGCACTATTTGATAACTAGAATCAAATTGAAATGTATTGACTTTAAAATTGCCTGCATGATTGGACTGAACTGCAGGAGAGAGACTGTTTTTGTTACAGTTTCTTAAGAGCTATTCGCTGCACACTGCCGTCGTAGAAGTGGATAATTGAATTAATTTAAATGTCTTGAATTTAGCATTATTCAATTCAACTGACCTGAAATGAGCATCCTCATATCTGACTTGTCCAAATTTCTGACATAAACACTGCTCAAGAATTTAAGTGTCTCCACAAGAAGATACTCAAAAGAATTTTTCACAGTTGGTTCTTGGACAAAGACCAGGACTTCCTGCATAGTTTTCTTTGGACTGATGGGTCTGAAATTAAATCACGGTTTGTATTGTGGAAGTTTTGCTGCAGCAGAACCCGGCCAGTTTGCCATTGCAGAGTCTACCGTGGTTCAGACAGAAAACCGTCTGTAAAAAAACAAAACTGATGAAGCAGACCTAACTCCTGCAACATGAGCGACCCGAAGCATTCCAGTGCATCCACCAAAGATTGGCAACTATTAAATTGTGATTCCTGGGCCAAGTGAAAGCCCAGATCTCATCGGTATGCTGAGAAATGACTTGAAAAGGGCGGTCCCTTAAATAACTCGCAGTTAATCTTGTTGAGATTCATATGGTGACATCAGGCCTGGACATATTTAATCAATGGAATCATTAAGAGATTAAATGTATTAAAAAATAAAATGCATTTATTTAAAATGTTTTTTCCCCTCATTTCAGCAATCACAAAAATGCAGAAAAAGAAAAATATTTCGATTTTGTCTAAACTGAAATAGCTAAAGAAGCTGATACTCTGTGTGACGGATGCACACTGGGAGCAGCTTTACCAGAACATTATGTTTCTCTGTTCATCATGACGTATTGGTTACTATTTTTCAAACCCCGTCTGAAATTTTGACAAAACAGGTGAAGCCTGACCCACTTTTGGCCGTTTTTGGTGTTGAAACTGTTGGACACACAGGAGAGAAGGGTCTGTCTTAAGATTTTATCAGCGCAGAGATTGATTGATTTATTATGTTAGGAACATAATAAAATAACTTTTAAAGAGTTATTTTTGGGAAATTTAAAATAGGATTGAATTATACTAATATTTTTTATTTTTTTACTAAACTTGGCAGTCCTTTATAAGTTATGTCAACACAAACATATGAGTGTTTTTCAATCTCTTTAAGAACTTCTCTACTTATTATTTTACTATTTTCGGTAACTTTTTCTATAAAAGTGTATCTGTGTGAGGCTGAATTAAGACATTACCAGGAAAACTCATGTAGGAAATATTCGTTACAATATTAATAATAAATAAAAAAGGCTACTCAGAAAATGAGTTGCGCTGAGGATTTAATTTTGCTATAGCTCAACCGTAAAGGCAGAAAAAAAATGCTTGCTATCCTGTGCAATAAAGTCTGCAGGATGTACTGTAAATGTAAAAAAAAAAAAAAAAGAAAAAGAAAAAGTACCCAGCAGAGTCCTTTACCGTTTTCCCCAAAGTGTGAGTTAGAAAATCAAGCCTCCAAATCACATCCCCATAGCTCTGACAGGAACAGTGAGGCAGCTCTCTGAGTGCCACTCCATCACAGGGGACTGGTGGTGTAACGCTCCTCGTGTCAGCATGCCAATCTCTCCTCACAGCTAAAAATAAGATGTTAACGGAGGGGCCGGGTGTGGAGGGGGGAAAAAAATATGGTTTAAAAATGCCTCTCGACTTTCTCAGTTGGCAAAGTTGTTCCACCACAAAGACTTAAAGAGTTTCCACATCTCCTCATCAACTTTCCTGCAACTCTTCTCCATCGCCTTAAGCCCCCCGGGGGGGAGGCGACGACTGGAACCTGAAATAAAAGTTGTTACATGCGGAAATATTACCTCCGCCGTTCGGCATGTGCAGGAGATGCGGCCTTTCAAGATTTCTCTCCTTACAGGGAGTTTGAGATCAAAGAGCTTGAAATCATTTGGAGTGGCTGCAAAGTCATGAATTTATAAACCAAAAAGAAGAAAAAAAAAAAAAAATTTAAAATTGCAGACGTTCGTTGAAAACACGAGGTCTGTTTTCTCTCATGGGTGAGCAGCGTGTAAACCAATCTGGCTGCTTATTTTTTTAAATGTACTTTAAGGTTAATTAATAATGAGTCTCCAAATTGCAATTCCAAACTGCACACTTAAAGATGTCCGATTTAAAAAAAAAAAAAACTAATAATAATAATTTGCTCCGTGTCCAACCTTCTTGTGAGGGAGTCCTCGCTTTGTCATTGAAGCAATTTAGCTTGAAACGTTTGTTTCGCACCCGCGTCTGAGTTTTCACATCATGTGGAGAAGAAATTATGCCTTTAATTCACACTATGGAGGGGGGAAAAAAGACCATTATTTGGAGAGGAGCGTCTGTTCGGCGCTAACGTGCTGTGATGCACATGCGGACTTTAACAGCATCCTCCCAGAGAGTCTTTGATCCACTTTAATGCTCCCTGGACATGACTCAGCGTTTATCTTGGAGCAGCCACACAGTTTCTGTCACGCACATGCCTGTGCTACAAACATGAGGGCATATTGGAAGTGTTGAACCTCAAATTTACTGCAATTTTTCTTCACTGCAGACAAGCTGACCAAAGCATTCAACAAAAGGAAGCTCATAAACTGTCAGTTTGTAGAAGAGGTGCGTTTATGTAGTCATGTGTGAGGTTTTGGGGGGTTTTAAGCATATATGAGGAAAACAGAAAACAGATCGAAAAGCATATTAATGATACTTTTACCAATAATGATTATGCAGGGAAATTCAATGCAAACATTGCAGGAAAAAGGTAAAAACCTGCATTGTTAATATATGAATATTAAGCTGGTTCTTTTCTTTTCTATTTATTGCCAAAGTTATTAAGAGCTCTTGTGGGAAAGTGCAAAGTGCCCCTCGCGAGTTGCACACACTCAAAACATGTTGCGCCTGTTCTGGCTCAACATGTTCCAAACTTTTCAAATCTCAAAATGTTTTATTGAAACATAGGTCGTCTGTTGCTGTAAAAACTTGAACGGCTAAGCAGGACAACAACAGAAAATAATGCAAAACCAAAGTAGAACCAGTTGACCAAATCAAATAGTTTAACATTTTCAAATTAAAGCTTGTATTTAAAAAAATAATAATAATAATGTTTTTTGCATTGGCCTAAATTATTGCAATTAAAGTTTGCTTACTTATTTCTTCACTGCTACTATCACAAATGGCAAAAAGATATTAGAATTAATATTTTGTTATGTTTAAGCACTTCTTTCTATTCAAATGACTAAAATCAAGCAAAAACAAAAAATCTCCATCAAGCTAAGACTAATTATTACCAAAACTGATTGATCTGAGTTAATTATCTGCCTGGGCCTGTGTCCTAAAGTGCAAATGCAAACAGAAACTCACACATTTAAAAAAAAAAAAAAAAATAGACCTTTTACATCTGGAGCAAGTCCATTTCTGACAGAGAGCAGGTCAGATGTCTTTCCTGATACTGGAAGTGCACTAAGCATTTTGTCAGCATGTGTCACAAATACATGGATTCAACATGACAGAGGCCTCCGACCCGGAGGTGAGAGGTTCCCTCTCTGCCACTCAGCCTTCCCAGATTCTCGCTCTCCGTGACGCACTGGGTCACGAGGGCAGCCATGCACGCGCCAACCGCAATTGTAAATTTAATTGGATGTTCGCCACTTGAAATGTACGACGGGACGGGAAGCAAACACAATGAGTCCGAATCCCCACGGGTTCGCCCGTATCTGCCTTTTGTAAATACGGCGTCTTATTTATTATTATTCCTCGCGCCGAAGGGTAACAATGTGTAAACAGCGAGTGAAGAGCTTCCTCAATTCCCGAAGCGCAAAACGAAGTCTTGATTACCTCTCGTGTGATGACCCTTTGCAGCAGACTTCAGAAGAACCCCCCCCCACAAACTCCTTCCTATTTCATGGACTCTTGACAACAGAAATGTGAGGATTAACATAGTCTCCCTTGACGATGTGGGACTGAAATGAAAAGTAAACAAAAACGGTGCCCTCCCCCGTTGAGTTTTCTGCGACAGAAAACTAAGTGTTGCGTATTTTCAATGGGGCGTTCCTTTAAGCCTCACCAGCCCGGCTCATTTATTTGCCGCAATGCTGAACATGGATTAGTATTTGTGTTTTTAATGTGATGGGGAATGCCATTTTAAGGTCGCTGGTATAGGTTTGTAGTTCTTGTGTAATCCCATTGGGTGGAAACCAAGGATTTACGGCTTAAATATGGTTGTATGATTTCTTTCTTGGCCACTGAAGCGACATTACAGAGGGAAAACCTGAAAGGAAACAACTCTGAAATAAAAAGTAACAAGAATTTTACTAGTTTCCTTGTGTTTTGTGTCTTTGGTACATTCAGTCGAAAGTAAAATCACGTGTGGCTCGCTAATCTGCAACATTTCAGCAGTACTTTAAGCGCGACCATTCAAAGTCAAACAAAAATCAACAGGTTTTGTGAAAAATCCTTTGCAGTCAGCGCATAAACCCACCGACATCAGCTGTCTTATCTCCCTGCAAAGACTCGACGGCGGCGTCAGGGGAGTAGAGCGGTTTGATGCTGTTGTCAGGTTACTTTTCACACAAAGAAAACATCTGAATTTGCCCAAAAATTCATAGCCAACAACTCCCACTTTATATGTAAAGTTGAAACATGTGGTTTGCATCCACATACATCTAAAGGAGAATTGTGTATTTTCTTTCTTTTTCTTCTTTTTCTTCTTTCCAGCAGTGTGAATTCAGCACAAAAAGCTGACGCCAGGCAGGTAGAGTGGTGCAGCAGGTACTTCGGAGTTGGGAGAATACAAAATCAGCACTTTTTTTCTGGAGGTCTTGCAAATATTTTATTTTTTTCATGAAAAAAAATGTGAAGGCATGAAGCCGCAAGAGAGCAGATGGAAAATTTTCACCAAAGACATAATGGCCTTGAATGTCATTAACTTTGAGTTAGAGGTTTTTTTTGTTTTTTTTAGCTTAGAGGTTTTGAAGCTGTAGCAGGAAAGGGGCAGTATTATGTTTTCTAGGCATAAATTACCATTTTATATCTCAATCAAGTAACTATGTTCCCTTCAGTTATTGTGTAAGAATGTGCATTGTGTTAAAATGTTTTATATCAAATATGACTTCAAATAAATTTGACTGTGTAATTTAACACCTTGTAATTGGGCCTCTGCCTCTCCTTTGTTAACCCTTTAACATCTTTACCAGCGTTTTACTGAGAAGCGTCTCGTAAAATGAATTCAGTTCCACCAGGTGTTTGCTAATTGCTGCTAGCCTGTGTGACGAAAACTCAAAAACTGTGTCTCTGAGGAGGAGCTTTGTCTCAAAGGCGGGGCTGGGTCCACCCAGGTGTTTTTGCTACGGGAGATTAAACGGTTTCTCAAACATGCATGACAGAGTCAGGGCAACACTCCGGGTATGTTTTTAATGAGGCAATAGCATTAGAACATGATGTAAATATTATTTCACATAGTATTTTAATATTTAAGGATTTTTATGAATATAAACAATGCTCAAGAATAGGTAGAAAAATGTAAAGTTATAGTACTTTTAATATGTTTGTTTGTTTTAAGGAACACCTCCAGTAGTAAACTGACTACGCATTAATTCATTGAACTAGCTACAGATGAGGGCACCAAAACTGGTGTCAACGCAGGGCCCCATCCTTCCAAATCCGGCCCTGGATGGATGGAAAATGTTCACACACCTGCTGTTCCTGTTCCACTAAGAACACAATATAAATAATAGTCACAATAATAAAAATTCAATCTTTGGCTTAATTCACCAGTGTAACAGGTCTGCATGTTAGGCTCTATTTCTTGCAATGACAGAAATCCAATTTAAACGCCCCGTGGCTGCCATTAATAATTGTCTGTCATGTGAGCGGCCCCTAATGAGCAGAGGTGACCGGTGATTTGTACATCTGAAATAGAAGAAAAGACTAAAACTGCAATGATGACTGAGAATCGATTTGCAATTCACCAATCAGCACATATGAGTGCTGTGAGTAATGCTCAGTGCTCCACAGGCTTCCCTTCGGCTGTCAGAAAGGTACTTCACTTCTACTTGGTCAGGCTTCTCTTAACATACTTGTTCAGTTCTTATTTAGGACCAGTTTCCGAGTACTTCCTGTTCAAATCTAACAGCAGTGACTCCACTTCAGCTCGACCGACAGTCCACTGTAAAGCCTTTTTATGTCATAATCAATGTCTGCCAAGCAGAGAGGATGGGAATCACATATTCAGGTCATTTACTCCGTCTTTCTTCTCTTCTGTGAGAGGATATCCTGCTAAATGTGCACATATGGCGGCAAAGCAATCTGTCATTTTCACCTCTCCAGACAAAAAAACCTGCCGAGTTTAATTGCAGCGAAACTGATTTCTGGTTTCTAAAATGCACATTGAGAGAAAAACTAATAATGCGTGACGTGCCACATTATATTTTAGATTAACAGTGTTGTACGTTATCGATCATTTAATAAAATGAACGTAGACACCTGACTTTATAAGTTTAGCTCACCAGGTATATGAATATGTAGTGTATGCATTCGCTCCCCCTGTCCTGATTAAACCTTATTAAGAAGGAAAATATGAATAACAGATGATTTGTTATGACGCATCTTGCTGAGAACGCTCCCCGATGTTACCAGCAGGCTTACTGCCTGCTGGACCGTGACAAACACTAGGAAAGTTTCTTGACAATTACTGGGAACGTGCAACAGGTAATCTATGCATAAAGTAATAAAGCATATCGAATTATTATGAAATATTGAGGCATCAGCTCTAAATATTTGTGTTTGTCTAAAGTAAAACTACATCTCTGCTCAGTTTGAAAATCAAGAACTTCATAGTTTTTCATTATAGTTTAGTTTTGTTTCATTGTGATTCTTTTTTTTTTTTTGTCCAATTCAGTGGGTTTGCTTGTCATTATTAAATATTCTTTATTTTCAGTTTAGTTTTTATTAGTTATAGCAGGAGCTTCAGTTTTTTGATACTTTGGTAAATTTTTAGGCCCCCAAAAAAGACCTATATATATATAGATATATATCTATATATATAGATAGATAGATAGATAGATAGATAGATAGATAGATAGATAGATAGATAGATAGATAGATAGGTAGGGATGATGCGTCTGGTATATTATTTGTGATAAATAAAATATTTCCCCTCTGACAGTCGGTCTGGCAGTTTTTTTTCTGTAGCACTTAACATGCATCAATTACATACACAAACACTTTCTGTAACAATATAGCATCCTACTTGCTTATAGCTGGAGCGATTTACTCCCCGCTGATATCATCACCAACCCTGTGATGCAATAAATAGGCTAAAAAAAAATAAAAATAACACGTTTCTCCCATCACTACCTGCATTCTGTTACCTTTTCTCTGAAGAAGCTGACATGTTGTTAGGCGAAAGAAAAATCTTGTCCCTACAGGCTCAGAAAGCCATCTTTATGGATTAGAAAGGCTGACAGGTATGTCAATATTTGTAAGGCCAATTTCAGCAGCATACAGGGGGTCCCATTTATCCTGTCAGGAGCGAAATTCGCCCCAAAAGGCTGCTCAGTTCTGTGACAACACTTGACCCCCCGCCCCCCCTCAAAGATGCAATTGCTGATTTGTAATATAAAATTCAAAGCGTTTCCCTTCACGGAGATCTTCGAGGAGTTTTGGACGTCTTTTATTTTCAACGGCGTGATGCAATTTCACCTTGAAATCCGACATACTGTGGAGCCTTTTTCACTTAGCTTTTAAGAGGGTAAGGTGGAAAAGCATCCAGATTTTTTTGAATCGCAAAACTAAATCTAAATTCGGTGCAAACTAAACAATTTTCTTTGAGCAAAGAAAGCTGGACGGGCAGCCATTACGTGACGGAAGACGAGCGATTGGTCTGATAAAACAGGAAAAGACGTGCAATCTGGAGGGAAAATAAGCGTCATTTAAAAGTTCCCCGTTTCTCCTCGCTGTGAAAGTCAAAGAAACGGCTTCATTTCATAGGACGGTGAGGACATTAAACAGATTACATACATATGGGACTGAGTCTGCCGCCTTGTATTTGATAAAAAAATATAAATAAATCAATATTCATAAGGGCTGTCAGAGTCCACTTTTGAAAGGGTTTCTGATTATTTTTATCATTATCTCCATACGCAGTGTTGTAAGACGGGTGGGGGGAAGAAAAAGAATGTTTTACTAATTATTTCTCAAGGTGCCCAGCCATGCAGACAGTATTCATTTTATCTCCTAGGTAATAAAACACTCACTCCCTCTCGTACTCATGTCTCACCCCGGAATAATAGGACTGAAAGAAAATCTGTTTGTGAAGGTGATAATGACATCCGACCTCAGCAGTGGCGAGCGTGCCTGACCAACACTGTGGTTCGGCAAACCTGTAGGTTTTGGACTATATGCTTTGAAAAATAGTTTTGTTTTGTTTTGTTTTTTTGTTCTCTGAACGGCTCACAACGGCAGCGGCTCTATTGATTATATGTCTTTTTGTGTGCCGATTGTTCAAACACCATGAGAAATGTGTTCAGTGCTGCCAAACGTCCACACGGCGCGGCATTAATGATTTCAGCAAACGACATCATTGCATTAAAGTCCCACGTCGCGTTTAATAATTGCAGCCGCGGCGCATTGACGTCCTGCTCACGCAGCTGTCAGGATTCGCTGGCTCAAGCCGTTAAATGATGTGGCTTAATGGTTTCCAGTGCAAACCGCCTTTCAAGCAATCTGAGTTATGACTTTCAGCTCCACTTTTTTTCAGAAATGGTTGTTTTCAGATAAATTATTTAATTATGCTTTAATCAACTGATTCAATTAATTTGAGTTCGCTGTTGTGAGCCAGATATTTAACTTGTTCTGTTGCTTTTGCACAAAGAAAGAAGCAAACCCGACTCCCACGCTTTTACTTTCATACAACACACAGCAATTGATTAAGCAGGTCATAATGACAGCGTTTCATTAATCTATTTTATTCTCTTTTTTTATGTTAAATCTTATAATGTCTTTGGTGCCTAATTGTCCAGCAAATGAGACTGCTGCAATAAATTTGAAGTTTTTTTCCCCACATATTTTTTGAAAAGGGTAATAAATAATTTAGATTAAAAAAAAAAAAAAATCTCTTATTTAAATGAAACTTCAAGTTTCAAGGTTACAGCTATTCCAATTTCTGGTGCAACTTTTACTACCATTTTTTTTTTTCTTCCACTCAATTTTCCTTGTATGGAGCACTCTATAGGTTTTTGCTCAGTTGCAATTATCTCAATAAGATGCAGGGCAGTGTGCCTTGGGGTCCAAGGTTAGAAAACAAATCTCAAACTGAGACCAGTTAGAGCACAGGTGTCGAACCCCAGTCCTCAAGGGTTGGCGTCCTGCTGCGTTTCAACGTCCATAACACATCTGGATCGAATGTTTAGGTTCCTGGCAAACCCTGGACAATTTGATTGAATACTGGGGAGGTGATTCAGCCATTTGATTCAGGTGTGCTGGACACCTGTGTCCTACAACTTAAAAGTTGTAGGACACTTGTGCCCCCACCAGGGTTAGCACTGTTTATTTAGGCAATAAAAAGGCAATCATTTTTTTAATGATTGCCTTTTTTTTTTTTTAGATTTCATAGTTGGTGTTTAGGTATTAATCTCCCAGTCTTCCAAAAATGCATAACTATCAAGTAATATTTTCAAATTTCCTGTCAACTTTAAACATTTTTTAAGTCAAAATCATGGCGGCCGGCTAGATGCAAGCACCGGGCTTAGCAAGTTTTCTGGGGTAAACCTTGGACAGTTTTTTTTTCCACTTCTAAAACAGCCAAACATTTCTTTCCTGAAGTTCCATCTACAACACTGAATGATATCAAACTTGGGCCTAAGGCTACAAATCTATCATGAAGCGCACATGGCCTGTTCCATTTTTCTTTATATTCATTATTTTTTCACTTTCTATATATCTTAAGTAAAAAACTGAGGCATTACTTCAAAACAAATATGCATTTATGAGTCTGAGTACTGAAATAAACTCATCCTCTACATCTAGTCAAGAAGGAATATTTCTGATTGTATGTTGTGGTTTTGCCTCTGTTGACCAAAAGGCTTTAGTTGCTCATTAAAGTGGCATAATTTTTTAAAAAAACAAACAAAAAAAACCTTTTGACTGAGTCCAAAGCTTTGAATCCACTCACTGAGGTGCAGCTGGAAGCAAGACATGGGGATGGTTGATGGTTCTGTTTGATAACAGGGAAGAAAGGAGTGCAATTAGAGTTGGAAAGCAGATGAGGGTCACTGAAAAAGCAGAAGTCCGATTCATTAGGAAAATCTTAAGTATTACACAGCAGGTGTACTTTTCGACTAAATGATCATTAAAAAAATCTGAAATTATCTTGTCTCATTCCGAGTCGCCCTTACATTCAATTAGATGAAGGATTAATGTTACAAGCCTCGAAAGGAAATTTTTAAAATTTAATCACCCAGAACGTTTTTTTTTTCTCTCTCTCTCTCTCTCTTTCTCTCCTCCATGCTGTAGTCTCCATGTCTGAGTGAAATATTTTCCCTCAGAAGGGCATCCAGTAACACGCTTAGCAGAAGATCTGGAGCTAACCGCCGTTCTGAAACCACTCGCAAAGCATGATCAGCCAGAAGACAACTCTGAGAAGAAATCCAAGCGAAGACGCTTCGAGTCATTACAAATTCAGATCCCTGTTTGGAGACGCACTTTAAATTTGTAGCTGCCGCTGGATTTTATCTCGTGAAAAATGTTTTCAGGTAAAGACAGTTTATCTTTCAAGGCAACCAACTCTTATTACCCGCTAATTCAATTACTGAAATTGAATAAATTTCAATCAGTAATATCAAGCAGTGGGTGGTCACTCATAAGTTGCACAATAGGTCTGCTTTGGCTATGAAATAAAATGGTAAAGTTTATAAACAAATCTCGAGTCATTTATTTGATGTGCAGTTTTCACTTTTCGTTCTTCTGTGTTTTCTTAAGATAAGTTGAAAAATGCATCCTTCATGACTGCACTCCTGTTGGTATTACAATCAACAGATTTAAAAACATATTAACATTTATTGAGATTGTTTGTGCTGCTGGTTGAGACATCTGTTGTTGTTGGGGTTTTTTTAATATTGCAATACTTTGTACTTCTGTAGCACAAGATATTCACACTCAAGTGTCATTTATCAGTTAATACATAGAGACAGTGGTCAACATCAAGAAACATTAACTTTCTTAGCTGAAAATAATTCAGTAACTTAGATCCCAGGCAGAAATTTACCAAAAGGGCTTTCCATTAATACTTCTAACAAAACTGACAGCTTTTTAGTAAATAGCACACTGCTTTTCTGTTTTTACATGTAATGCTTTGCGAAATGTTTTTTGTCGGTTTTATGATTTTGCTTTAATTGTTGTTCAACATTTTTAGTTCATAAAAAAAAAAAAAAAGTCTGAGAAACCTCAGGGATTGTGGCGGTGCAGCTTGGTGGCAGCAGATCCGGGGCTTTGTGCTTTATCAGGATAACTCAGGGCACACAGCACAGGGTGAGACGCCAGCGTGGCCTCAGTCTGCTAAAGGCGGCACAAACCCGAGCCTTAAGAGGTTGTTGTTGATTTAAGAACCGACAGGCATGAAAAGAGGAGATTTTGATGCGGACCAAAACACCTTTCCTTTCCGGCTTTGAAGGCTGCGTGTCAGGCCCGGTATCACACCGTCCCTCCGCCTGCCTTCCTTTAGGAAAGCTTCCACTGGACAAGCCTGGAGACCCAAACATGACATTCGGCATTTATTTCTTAACCAGGGAAATAAACTAGACGGATCTCAAAATGTATTTTCCGAGAAAGTCATTGACAAAACAATCGACTCGAGTTCATGTTCTACACACTGACGAAATGACAAAAACTGAAATTGCAAAAACATTTTTGCTAACTGAGATAAGTGGCAATGGTAATTAAAGGGAAAAAACTGTAAATGGAACTTTATTATGCATTTATGAAAATAATTAAAATATGCTGAAATTAGAGCTTTGCATTGAGAAATGTACTGAAAATGTTCAATGTGACATATTCCTAATCTTCAGGTATTTCTGCAAACAGGTCCTGACGAGAGAGGTACCGAAATCAAATGACATCCTGGGACTGGAGACTGTACTTTATTGATAAATGTAGGTCTTGAAACATGATAGCAGGCGGACTAAATTGGTTGCATACTTTCACTCGTCAAATTACAGCCACACCTTGTTGAACTGTTTTGTGCAGAAACCGAGAGCTGACATTTTCTGAATGTGCTTTTTGTGGAATTGAGATCAACATTCACACCAATCATCTCGTGAACTTGACAAAAAGTAAATTCTCCAATCGTCCAACAGTATGAGCTGATGGTGCAATCCATTAAATCACCAGCCCTGTTTGGTCCGCCTAAAAATACCTTACCTTGCTACAATTAAAGTGAACTCTGCCCAATGCAAAGCGCACTGGAGACCGCTCTGAAAGCAGGAAGTGGACTTTACCGCAGGGCATTCTGGGTCAATAAAACAAAACAAATGCACAAGTCTTGTGCTAGTGGAAGAAATAGTTTGTGAACTTTTGTCAAAGACAAAAGACTGCTAACATCTGGCGGCTCTCAATTTTGGTTTACATTTTGTGAAGAAGAAAGCTGCATTCCTGTTGTCTTGGGATGTTTTTGCGTCGTTTTCTTCAGTGATCCTTGGTGCAGAGCCACCACAGGAGAGAAGGAAAAGAGTTGTTTTCAAGGGTTTGGTTCATTTGAGAGTGCAGTGTGAAAGCCAACCGCAGCAGCTGAAAATGATGTCATTTCAGTCCCCAATAGAACCAATTCTACCCGACTATCAGGTGTGAAAACACCTTAAAGAGACCAATACAGCCCAGTCTATACTTAAGCAACCTGCGATTCACCAAAATCAGAACCCATTGCTTTGATTCATGGAGCAGCTGCTAATAGATTACAGTCAATAAATTCTTCAAACATGCAGAATTTTACACTCTTATCAACAGCAACCGAATTCTACAACCTCCAAACGAGCGCAGAGGTCCCTCCTCAGCTGAAGCCTGACTTTTTTTCTCCCAGTCAAAAAGATTGACTGTAAGTTGAGGCTACTGCTGGCTTTAGGAGCTATCCCCCACCGCAGTGGCGTTATCTCCTCTGCTGCAGACATGCATGCATCGCCTGCAGCGTCACAGAAAACACACACTTGGCAACGGAGATTCTTGTTTAATTATAGTTCTTCAGACTGATGCTGCACTCTACCTTCAACCCCCCCACTCCTTGCCCCTCATTAACGATTGTCATGAAGCGTCCCCTCAGCCCCCCCCGCTGCTCTATTTTCAGTTTGTTGACTTTATTAGCTAAACGCGGGGCAAGGCGGCTTGTAAATAACGATGTTGCCTCGAAGCTCCGGGGAATCAGCTGAAATAAAGCCGCGGAGCTGGCACGGCGGCGTAGCCAAAGCACCTTGACAGCTGGAAAGTGTGTCAGCGACACAACGCCTCCCCCTCCTTCTCCTGGATGATGATGTGAGAGTCGGTTGGAGGGAGAATAGAAGAGAAACAACCAGGAGACACTGAGCTGACTTCTTCACGTCCAGCTTTGCTTGAAGAGTTTGTGTGAAGCCAGTACTGAGCTCTGAAACTGACACACCTGGGCTCAGAGCAAAGTACGTGACACGAGGCTGTTTTTGTTTTGTCCTTCAGCCTGGATGCAAAGGCAAAAAACAAAGTCCGTCCATCTCATTCGGCTCAGTGAAGAGCTCTGATTGTTTAGCATCTGCAGCTTAGATAGTCATTAGAAAGTCATCGCAACAGCGCTCCTCTGTTAAATATGATTTAAAGTTCTTTTAAAACATATTTGATACTGTCAGCATTTTTATTACAACTGGAGGTAACAGTTACTTGATTAATACAGAATGTGGCTGGAAAACTCATGATGCTGCTCCTTTAAGTACAAATGCACACTGCTGTAATCTAAACTTTTAATTCTAAACTGTCTTGAACACCACATTATCATCTTTTTACTTCACATGTATGCTCTTTGTGTAGGGTTGTAACATAAAAATCACCTAAAAAAACAATGTTTATAGCTGTAACTCAACATAATAAGCGGTGTACACTGGAATTTCTCTTGATACATGCAGATACATACATTCCCTTTAGAAATAAGCTCAGCACATAATATTTACGAGGGAATCCTTTAGATTGGATAAAGCCCAGACTGTAATTTTAAAAAAGCTGCTACTTCTTCTTTTTTTTTTTTTTGTTACACATCAATTGTCGCTCTTCGGCGGCTTTGTCTTTGCATTCGCACGACTGTCTGAGTGGCTTCTCTCGATTTTTTTGAGTCGCGTCTTCAAGGAGTCTGTAAGGGAAATGTCAAAATATCATCTCCAGCAGGAAGAGTTGTAAAGCTGCCTGTGCAGCACTCTGTCAGTTCCTGAGACAGCCTAGTGTCTCTCCCTGACACCTCCCCCCTTTTTCTTCATCTCATTCCAGAAACAATAGACGGCTGAGCTGACATTTAAGTAAGTAAATAAGGCAGCCGGATATTTTGTTGTTGTTGTTGTTGTTGTTGACTGTCCCCCCCTCCTTCCCCTCTCTACAAACCGTGAGAGGGGGTTTGTAGGTTTGTGGCTCGAACAAGGTTTGGGTAAATGGAGCCTTGTGTTTATACAAGAAAGAAATGACTTTGCTACCGCTTTGCGATTACCCTGAGGACGGAGGAGGCTGGAGCACAGAGACGTATTGTGCCGGAGCACAGCCTGAGGCGACGGCCTGGCCTGAAGGGGTCTGCTTGACCTGGAGATGTAGTCTGTATATGCATAAGCATGGGAGTGAGCAGTTTGTCTCTCGTTGTTGTTGGCGTATTTTCCAAAACTGACTTTGGTGTAGCCTAGGATTGAAAAAAGAACTGACTGTTTACCTTTTACTTAACTGAAAGAATTTCTTGATGCTGCCATTGGTGTGAAATTTGTAATGGATGTTGGTAATAACACAGGAATAAACACGTTAGTCCGTATATTAAGTATAAAAACGTAGCGCAATTAATTTTTTATCAATTGCATATTAATCACATGACAAATTAAAATGAGCTTGAAATTTGCATTATGTTATTTATGTTTACGGTTTTGTGTGGTTTTTATTTCTGTTTTTGTTTTATTTTTTTGTTTTTGGTTGTGTTTTATTTTGACTATTTAGGGAGAAAAGTGTTCTTTATAAACGTGAAGTATATTGTTATTACATTATTATGGCATTATTAGTATCTTACTTGAAAATGGTCTTAAAAACAACAATGTTATCGTTTATCGCGATAATTACAGGGACAGTTTGTGGTCAAGCAAAATTCGTCACTGTGATAGGCCAAGCAATATACAGAAATCGTATTGATATACTTACTAAAATTCATTCGAACCCAGGACCTTCTTGCTGCAAGGCAACAATGCTACCATTCTTATTTTCCAGCTGCATATTCAAACACACAAGCTTTGAACGCAGTTGGTTCCACTGGACTTGAGATTGTTTTGTTCAGCGCCAGCGGAATAAACTCTTGTTTTGGAAACTGAGAATAATAATGCAAAAAAAAAAAAAGAAAGAAAAATAATTTTTAAAAAAACACATGGAAAAGCAAATCATTCATCTCTGCGCTGAGAAATTATTTTGGGGAATCAAAATCTAAAGAAAGACGAGCAGAGAGCGATGAACAGCCACGAAGCAAAGGAGAAACTCGTGCGGCCTGTCTGCAGCCGGCGTGTGGCGGCATGAACGTTCGCGTCGGAAGTCAGAAACTCGAACTTGCAGGGAGCTCAACTTGCTTATCCTAACAACTAAAGCAGTAAAAAAAAGGAAGATGAGCGAAAGGGAGCAAAAAGGGCAGAGTTGAAAAAGTAGCAGTAGCAGAAGAAGTGCCCGGTTACATAACTAATAAACCTATCCAAATCCTTCTCCAAGGGGAATATTAAACATGTCTCTGTGTGGAATGCAGCCTGGAGAGAACAGAAAAGTGGTGTACAAGTAAGGAAGGGGGCAAAAAAAAAACATTGAAGGAGTCACCTACTTCTGTAGACGTAACAACAAATTAGTTTGCTGACTGACAAAGCTAATATTTCCAGTTCTGTCGCTGCATGTTCTGCAACATCCAGATCGCTGAAGCCTCTCTTTGGACTGTCTAATCATTTGTTATTCTGACACCTCAATGAACCCGGAGATTATGCCGCCTCTCGGCGCTCGCTGATGAGCTGCCTTTATTCCAAGCTACGGGTCATTCAATTATAGAGAACCCAGACAAGGTCACCCACACCTGTACATATCCAATGAAGACCAGGAGATCTTAAAGCACGGGCTTGTCAGTTCCTTTGTGAGGTTTACAAAAGAGTAACATGAAACTTCAAAGTTATTTTGATATTGGAAACCATGGAGGAATAGTAATTTCAGCGAAGCTTTGATGTTTTTTTTCTCTGCCCCCCTCCCCTTTTATATTTCTTTGCTCTTTAAATGTAATGAGGATGTGAAAATTATTCTTGCAAGACCATTCAGAAAGCCCTCAAAGTGCTGGATCTTTTTCCCTAAAAGACAAAAAATAAAGAAAAAATGTGTGCAGATTTCAGGTGGGGACACACATTCACAGGAGCCATCTCGCCTTTTATCAGATCACCCCGGATACACCATAGCAACCTCAGTGTAAGGTTTTTCCAATCAAATTGCGAGTTTTGATTTCAAGGACTTCTCGACTGGACGAGTCGAGTCGAGAAAACGACAAAACAGAGCGGTAACCTTGCGTGCAGGACGTGCTTGAGAAGACGCGCAACGCCTTTTGAGCAAACTCAGTCAAAGCGGGAAAAACAGGCAGAGTCACATTTGTATCTGTAGCTTCACGGTTCCCGTTGCTGGGGCTCGAGTGACAATGGGCCATAATTGTGGGGACCGTTGGCTTTGCAGCTGCCAGACATTTTGGCCCGTCAGTGCCAATTTTCTGCTCTCGTTTTAAAGACCGTTCTCCCTCACACCAGAGTACCTGTTGGAAAGCACATCGAGAAACCAATCAAAACCGAGGCCTGCTGTTTTCAGAGGGGATTAAACGGCACCAGTGGGTTTTCATACACATAAAGGCCACGTCCCCAATGTTCCTGTTTCTATGACTCGACCCCAGGGCTTCATTTCTGTTGCGTACACCACATTCCCTTTTTTTTTTTTGGCTTCCAAAAAATTCTTAATTTCCTCTTAAAATGCCTCGCCAAGGGAACCAGCTGTCCTTACAAGTATAAATTTCCAACTTTAGGCCTCGACGCTTTATTGCCAACCGACAGCGTCCGGTCAAAGGTACGACTAAAACACGGCCGAGCAAGAAGATGGGATTCGAGAATAGTCCAGCCGCCCAACTTCTCTCGTGAGCGAAAGCAAATGCCCGGTGGCACAGCAAAGAAACAAGACCCCTGGATGTTGAGAAAGCACATGCTCCTTATTCACATTCATAGCAGCGGTACCCCAGGGGTCTTCCTCCAACCCGTTCATCTCCTTGGTGTCAGGGCCACAGGCTTCCCCACAGTCAGCACAACCTCAGGTCAAAATAGAAAAAAAAAACAAGCAAGCAAGGCAAGGCCACGGCCAACATGTTGCTGACAACTTTCCCTAACGATTTGCAGATGTAACTGTTAAAAATAAAATAAAACAGAAACAACAGGCCAGTATCAAACTGCCTCATCAGTTTTACAGGCCACAGTTGCCTGTTACTATTTCTTGGGCAAGTTAAATAGCAAATCAGCTTCAGACATTTATTCATGTCTCAACTAAATGGGCAATTATTTTTTTACAGTAAGTCACAATAAAAAAAACAAAAAAACAACACACCAACAATTAATATTTATCAAGAGGGCGTGGCACTCTAGATAAATTCGTTCCCTTCTGCTTCAACAAGAAGGGAAGTTAAAAAAAATAATAAAAATTTGTCGATCAAAAACATATGACGAGCTGGTAAGACTGAAAGATGAACAATAAATACGCCAATAAACACAATCCTTCTATGGAAAATATTTGTTAAAACTGTCATCATGTCATGACAGCATAACATGAGACAGACAATCTGTGAAAAGATCCCTGCCAATCAATCTCGTGATCAAGCCGCTAAATGTGCCAACGGCGGGAGACACAACTCAACGATACAAGAAAAAAGTTTATCCACCTTTACCGGTGGCCATGGTAACTAGCCTTGGCATTTATAACAGGATCTGCTAATGGGGAGAAGCTGATTGCCTCCTGCCTCTGACTGGTTGTTACTAGATAGCACTGTGAGAAAGCAGACTGTTTCATACCATATTGTCACGACACTGTGACATTTTCAACAAGTATGTAAAAAAAATAAAATAAATACATACAACGGAGTTTCAATGATGGTTTGTTGCGTGTACACCATTGCTTTTCTGGTAAACGTACTATGTTGTATACAAAGACAAAAAAAGGGTTCAACAAATTTCACTGTGTCACACATTATGTCCAGAAAGTTCAAAGGAATTACTCCCAACAAAACTACTTTTTTCAAAGTATTGACCTCATTAACATTTTCTCTATATCCATATAGTTCTTGTCCGACATTTGCATCCTTAAGTGCATTAAAATCCAGTCTAGCATTTTCAAAATGCTGTGGATCATGTCTTAATTTTTTTTTTTAAAGGCAACAAATAGCACAACATTCATGAATTCTTCAGCTAAAGGTCTATTCCAAACTAAATAATTTGTAGCATCTGATGATACAAAGCGAGGAACTGCTGCTCAACATGGAGATCAGCAAATCTGCAGAGAGTTATCCAGCCGACAGCTAAATGCGACTTGCCTCAGGTGCTCCATCTTATTGGCAAGTGTATCTAGAACTTCATTTATATGCATCTTAATGGCAGACATGAAAAACATATGATACTTTCCAGCACGGAGGCATAAAATGTCAAACCAATAAACACCTCAATAAAACAAATGAGTACACCAACGTAGCAATCGATGCATGTAGTTTACTAACATTTGCTCTGCCTGGTAGATTTAAGTGGAACAAGCGTGTTCTTTCCATAAAGTACAGCCACACAGTTTCACAGTGGCAGTATGGAAGTTCTGGCAAAGCATAGGCCTGTGATTTTTAGTTTCTGCAACCTATTAAAGTATTCTTTTTGCAAGAGGTAAAGGGATAGCAAAAAACAAAAAAGAGAGAGATCCAAACATCTGATTATTCTAAAGCTCTCGTGCAAGGAAATGATCAATCATTGTGTCAAACAATTTCAACTTTTGGTGTTTGGTGGAGTGTGCTCCATTTTTTCAGCCAGACACAATCCAATATTTAGTGATTACATGACACACAAGCAGAAACTTCAGGACAGAAGGATTTTCAACACAACAGAATCCTTCTCAGCTCATTGACTCTCAGCAGAGAATCAAATCAAACCAGCACAGCAAAAAGCCAAAGGCTTTGGCCTTCGTCAACAGCTCAGCAACAGCCCGCAACAGCTCTTACTTTGAGACATCTTCTGGATCCACCATCGGAACATTTGCTTGACATAACCTACCTTTGATGAGTTTGCCGAATCCCCAGGCTGCTTGAAGGGATACTCAGCTTGCCTGTAGTGATCGCCCCAGTCTCCATTGTCGATCTATTTCTGGCTCCAGACGCTATTTTTTCTCCTCAGATGTCTTAGGGACGCCAGCAGGTCCATTTCTTGTCTGCTGCTTTGTTTACACAAAAAATACCTTCCATAACTTCTTCAGAGAGAAATTCAAAAAAGGAATAAGGTTTCTGACAAATAACTTACCCCCAAAAAATGCAGTGATGCCAGACCTTGATACCTGGGTTAAGGTGATACTTTTTTTAAACTGGGTTCCAAAGTTGATGAGTATCAGCAGGGGCGCCTGTAGGATATTATCAGACGCTATCCACAACATCAAATCAAATTTTATTTGAATAAGACGCTAAAGCAGTTCAAAATCTTCTACATCATAAAAAACACAAAAATCACAACTGAAACAAAATTATCACTGTACCTGACCCACACATGGGTCAGGTACAGTGATAATAAACCGCATCCCCAATACCCACCATGTGTGGCATTTTAACCAGCGCAAACCTAACCCACACAAATATGCCACAGGAAAGCCATATCCATGTCCCACAAAAGAAGTGGATCTGATCCACACAAGGCCCAACGCAGGCAACGCAAAACACTCACACACTTATAAGCTTTAGACGATTGGATCCTCTGAACTGCTGCGCATGTTACTGGTGAAGCGTGCGGTACCTACCGCGGCCACCAGGGGCCCCCAAGAGCAATTTCTTTTTCTTTTGATCGATAAAATAATAATTTATGCATACATTATCAAATATATATTATTGTTAAAACAAATCACTTTATAGTGAAATTGTGTGTTTTTGATATTATAATGACATAAAAAGTATTACTGAAAAAAAAAAGGAAAAAAAAAGAGAATCAGCTCCACTGAGGGGGGGCCTTAGTGGTCTTGGGGCCCTAAGCGGCAGCTTAATTTGCGTATGCCTTGGCCCGGCCCTGTAAGTGAACCAAAGAGCCACTTCTGTTAGCCTGTGTCTAGAACCGCCATTTTGTTAGCATGTTTTCTATCATTCTTATAGCTGACAGGAAGCCTTATCCAAACTGGCAACCCACATTAATTACATGGTGAAATAATATTGACCACAAAACACTATATTTATAAAAGATATCAATGTTTTTTCCTACACAATCCTAACAAACGTTTTTAATGTTGAAAAAAATGAACTGTGTCTCTTCACAATACTTATTTATTTATTCATCTATTTATTTATTTATTCATCTATTTGTATGACTTGTTCTTTAAATTGCCATTTATATTATTTTTCTATCTCAGGAAATGATGACTGGGTCTTCTGGTTCTTCGGTTTCTCTTCTGACCCACTCTGCGCCCTGAATACCGCCGATAAAATTCTTTTTATGCCCTTTATTACATATAATAATAATAAAGTATATTGTGGCGTATACAATGTATATATTTCACACCCGAGTGTATGCTTTTATTGTGAAGGGGAGAAGTTGAGGTCGTCTTCTTACCTGGTAAAAACTGTTGACTGTCACACCGAGGGCTCCTCGTTAAATAAAACAAAATGACACGGTTGGTTTTCATCCTTCCCGTTTCCGCAGCGTCCTGTGAGCATTTTTAAAGTGAAATAAACATTAGGCCACCACTTGTCTGTTTCTCGACTCACTTTAAAGGAGCACATTCCTTTGTTTTTGCTAGCTAAAGCCTCGAGCCGTTCACAGCTCCTCTCTTCTGATCGTCGATATTCTTAGAAGGACCCGGATGCAAATATTGAAAGACATCTTGGAGCTGTTTGTTGCCAACGCTCTGTTGAGTCTTCCCATCGACAACTGCAACAAGTTGCCGGAAGTCTTTGCCAAGGTCATAAAGGTTGGCGGAGATGTCCGAACAGAACGCACTGACAATCTAAACAATCTGATTGTCCGATATGTGGTGGAGAGAGTCAACTCTGAGGACGAGCCATGCAGTCAAGTTGATGAATTAATCAACGTTATGGTTGACGAAATCAAAGTGATGGTGAAGGATCTTTTTGTCCGATTGCACGCATCGAGTAAGGAATCCAAAAACCGTTGTCCGCCCAGTTCAGCAAAGATCTTTGCTCACAGGCCTGAAAGGGAGGATCCAGGGTTTTTTCACTAAGTTCACTCGGAAACATTCGTCACGGGTTGCTCCAGCGAACCCAACAGAAAACCCAGGAACCACTCACACCATGGCCAAGGCGACGACAGCCTTGATTCCTTCATTGGAAGTGGAGGCCAGGTGTGAAATCTCACCTGTGGAGGCCTACATTCCTCCAGATGATGTGTCAGACATCATAGATCTTGAAAACTATCCAGAGATGCCATCAACCAAAGACTCTCAGGTACATCGATTAGAACTGGAGTCAAGCTTTGAAATCACACCCAGGGAGGCCTTCATTCATGCGAAGACCTTGCTGGGAGAGGATTTTGAGCCAGAACCTGGTTTGATGAAATCACACCTGTGGAGCCGTTGATTGAAGTAGTGGGGTGATTTTTTAGTTAGTTAGTTGTTTTTTTAATTGTTCGCTTAGTTGTTAGTTCATTTTTATATTGTTTGCTTCGTTGTTAGTTTGTTTTTATGTTGTTCGTGTAGTGGTTATAAAACTATTTTAAACAACGAAAAGAGAAAACAAGATCTAGTGATCTGCATAATGTCTGAAACTGTTTTGAAATTACATTGTAACACCGGATACGAAAAGAGCAACTTTGTGTCTGTGTTTTCATTACTCCCCTTTATAGGGGTGTAACATTCGCCTCGTAGTTAGTTTGTTTTTATATTGTTTGATTAGTAGTTAATTTGTTTTTATATTGTTCGCTTAGTAGTTAGTTCGTTTTTATATTGTTCGCTTAGTAGTTAGTTTGTTTTTATATTGTTCGCTTAGTAGTTAGTTTGTTTTTATATTGTTCGCTTCGTAGTTTAGGTCGTTTTTAATTTGTTTAGTAGTTAGGTCATTTTAAAATGATTTGATTAGTAGTTCAATGGATATAAAAAGTCTGCAGTAAAAATAAACTGGTCCTAGGTGAGGAACCAGACTAAGCGCAGCCTGAAGACTCCTTATGATGGATTTTAACAATGGACTTAGTGTTCCCTCGCCGGGACGCAGGTAACCAGGGCCCCACTCTGGAGCCAAGCCTCAGGTGAGGTGGGGCACGTTGGCCGGGCTTTTACGCATGGAGCCCGGCCGGGCCCAGCCAGAAGAGGAAACCCAGTCTATTGAAACTACCAGTAGGATAAGGGTTATCGCCAGCATGTTGACAAACAAAATTAGTGAACTAACACAATTCAGTATGCTAACATTAGTGTATAAATTTAAATGGTCCAAAGTTAAGCTGAGGTGATGCAAGTAGTATCACATGCTACTGACTCAATATGCAAATGTAGCCATCCTGCTAACATTAGCTTTGTACCTAAAACAAGCATTTCACATAATTCCATAATTATTAGCAACATTTAAAGTACTGAATGGTGCTACTAGCGCCTGTGATGTCACAGTGAGTAAGTCAAGTGACACTGACATCACAAGTGCTTAATGGCATCACTGACATCATTCAATATGAAGGATGTAGTGAAAAAGCTACTTACGTCAGTAGCTCATGTTCCTGCGTCTAGAGCAGTGACGTCACGTTCCAAAGCTCCTATTAAACGTCACTGTGATTGTTTAGCCCGGAATGTGCGTCTTCCCACTACCATCTGTATTTTTGCCAGAGGTTTCGCTTGTATCTATAGGGTGGACGTTTTACAAAGACGAGGGTTGACAGCAGCTCACCGTGGCTGGGCGGTGTCCGTCTCTAGGCAACCGGCACAACGGTTGTGTCAGTTCGGAGGAATTGGGAGGGGTCCTATTTAGGTCCCGCAACGTCAATTTAGTTGACCTTAATATTGTTTTGTTTTGGTCATTGTTATTACATTTATTGTTGAGACGTGTGTGACAGGCGTGTCTATCAGACATTTACAGCAATACGGAATAAATCGCGTCCCGTATCGGTTCAATACGGGGCGGAAAACACAGCAGCCACCTGTCATTTTAGGCTAGCCTGGTTAGCCTTAAGCTAACCTGAACATTTACAACTCAAAGTAAAAGAAAGGGAGTAAAGAACGACATCAAAGCCATGTTGGACAACAGGTGTATAATATTAGAATTAAAAAAATATGCATAAAGCAGGTTAAACTAAAGTAATATTGTAAAAGTCCTTAATTATCATTCTAATATATCTAAAATCAGGCATGACATAGAGGGGATTTTCAAAGATGTACATAATGTAGCCTATGAGATGGTTGTCAAAATTTAAATTTTGTGTCTACAGGTTTAAAACTTAATATTGTGTACGAAACAACCAGCTTAGACCTAACGTCACTGACATTAATAAAGTTACGCTTAGTGTCTGCTTCAATGGTTCTTGGTGCAGCGCCCCCACAGGCATGGAGGGGAACAGATTTTTCATAGGGTTTGGTTTGGTTTGACAGCGCAGTATGAAAGCGAATCACACCAAGTACACGAATGTTGCAATGGCGGTCCCCAACGGAACCATGACTACCGAAACTTGGTGCTGTATCTGAACTGTCCGAAAAACATGTCTGACATTTAGTGCCAAATTAACCAGCTTGGAAAACCAAAGGTAGGCAGGAAAAAAACAAAACGTCCCTACTGAAGTGAAGTAAAAGATAAATCCAAATCTACTTTGCTAAAGTTAAAACTTGCAGTTTCTTCCCATTGTGAGACAGGTCCAATGTATCCCCAAACGCTGCAGGCACCAGGGATAGATCCAGCGCGCAGCAGAAACAAGATGCTATCGCAAGAAAAATGGGAAGGTGCAGCATTACTGATGTTCTGCTTTAATACAACATGAAACCTAAGTTTGCAGGGTTTCTGCTGCAAATCTGAGCAAAACCTGAGGAGATGGAAGGTATTATGCGCCTGTCCCTGAATAAATCTTCATAAGCTAAAACCATTTTGTTTTTTTTAAATAAGTCTACTCTGTTCTTTGCCGTCATAAGCAATCCAACTTCCCCCCACGTTTAATAGTTTCACAACTGAATGATCTCCATAAGGCAGCTTGATTACAAATATCTTTATTTTTTAGACTTGTCACAAACAGAAAAAAAAAACTACAAAACAAACAGACATTTCCATGACTTAAATCTAACTTTTTTTCTCCAAAGTCGGCACCGCCGGTGTGCTTGTGGATCGCAATGTGAGAAAACGGTGCCAACACAAAGAAAAAAGGAAAAAAAAAGAAACAGAAATGTGTGAGAATAAATGTTCTTATCAGGGGTGTGCAGGTCCAGCCCAGGCATTTCTGCAAGTGCGTCAGAGGGTGAAAAAGAGTGCTAGCGACTGTGCTGGTCTACGCTTAAACACAGCCACAAACTTCCCCCACAATTCATGCACAAACAGCTGGCTGACTTTCTCACTCGTGGCTTACTGACCTTGTCTCTGCTGAAGAAAAAAAAAACCCAAAAAACAAAAAGGAGAAACTGGACAATTAGATTCCACGTTAAAAGAAAAACAGTCCATCAGAGTTTAGAGTACCCCGTAACAACAGTTACTTTACCTTTTTCATTCATGAAAAGCATACTAAACCAAAATACATAGAATTTAACAGTGGAAAGTGAAACAGGTTTGGAGCCTGTATATATATATATATATTAAAAAAAAAAAAAAAAAAAGCATATCCAATAATCTGCACTGGTGGCGTTTCTACTTGGCTCCCATACTCCGTATGTTCATGATCAGCCTCTTGCTGTATTCTCTGTGGTCGACAGGCTTCACGTCCATCACTGTCGCTTTAATCCTCGACTCGTCCTGTCAAACAAGAAAACTCGATCAATATCAGTTTTGTATTACAATGAAAAAAAATAAGTAAAAAAAATAAAACAAGTAAAAATTGTTCATTTAAAAAAGAAAGATCTCAAAGTTCTTTGGTAGCTGTGTTTTCATTGATGGGGAAATTGCACAAATTGATGCTTCAAAATTTGCTTAATGGGGAACATGGCAATTTTGAAAAATATATTTTTCGACAAAGCTTTTGTAGTAGAATGAGGTGGGTTTTTGGTTGCATTGAAATAAGCATTTCACTAAACTGCAACAGCAACAACGTTTTGCATCTTATCAAAACAGACGAGATCGACAACCGTAGTTTACTACTGGGGGAAATGACGAACGAGTCAACAGGAAGTGTTAGGAGGATGATTGCGCAGGATGTTTGCGCAGGATGTTTCTTAGCGACTTGCCGCATGAACAAAACTTATTCAAGAGTGATTTTTTTATTTGCGTTTCTTGTTTAACAGAAACAACACAATTGGAAAGTTGTATTTTTGTTTTTTTAGATGTTACGGCAATATCGACAAAGTTTTGTGCACATTTATAATAGAAACACAGCTACTGATGTCCCTGAAACTTTTCAGTGTCTGACCTCCAGTTGGTAAAAGTCCAACTGAATTTTCAATAACTCAGGCGATGAGCTACAACAAGCAGCTTTAGCACAGGCAAGAGATGTTTAAGGCAACAACGAAAGGTGCGTTTTCCCTTTCACGCAGCTGTAAATCCGCTAAAAAGCAGATTTAAACTGTGGTATTAATCATGCAAGTGTATTTCTGCTGTATATGATACAAACTAAGCACCAGACTGCTTAACTGACGGGGAAAAAAACCATATGTAAAATGGTATTTATCGCAAAAAGAAGAAACCGGATGCAAACATCTTTCATCCCCAACAAGACATTTGGAGGAGCCGTGTGAACTGCGATGGTATTTAGCTTTCACAGCTGTCTAGACATGGAGAGGTCATTTCTCTCGGGGCCATTCATCCCTGCATTTAAACTGAGGTTACACTCAATTTTTTCTCCATTAATCCTTGGCCGCTGAAGGGGATAAAATACAACGGACTCATCTTCCTTTGGACTTGAGCTCGCTCTCTTTAAAGAGCCATCATACACCTTAGTGTGTTCTGTTTAGAAAGAGACATGCGGAGGTATTCAACAAACAAAATGGGGAACTTTTCATTCCTGCTTTTGCTTTCACAAAAACGTGAAGGTAAAGATGAAGGATAAGATCAGGAAACAGTTGAGTTTAAGTCCCAAAAGGTAAACTGATGTTTCAGTAAAAATATTTTATGTAATAAGCCCAAAACAAATGTGATATTCAACCAGAGCACATAGTTTCCACATCTCCACCCACCATAAACAAAAAACAAACAAACAAAAGAAATCCACAGCTTTGAGATCAAAACCAAATATCTCATCCATCACAATTGTCTTTGCATCCACAGAAGATCTCAATTATTATGATTTCTGTATCCAATCTGATGCAATTCATAAATCCATCAAATGTAGGTCGAGTAAAACTAATCATCTCTGCTCTAAATTGGCTGAATTGTGATTATTGTTTTCACTCCGTGCAGCTGCTGCGTGTGCCGGCAGCAAAAACGGCAGCACAACAGTTTGAGTGGGAGGGTCTAGATAACATATTCATGTTGTCAACATGACTTGGGAGAATGTTTGAAAGGACAATACTGCATTATGTTTGCACATCAGTACAACAAGATGATCCAACAAGATCTCTTTTGTTAAACATAAAACTGAAACAAAGTCCAGGAGACGGGACTAACGATTCAATCCGTCCAGACGAGGCCTTTAGACCTGAGTGAAGTTGGTTGGTCCCCCCACCTTCTTCAAATCAGACAAAGTTGGTGTCAAACGTTTGTGCAGCAAAAATTTTCGTGTGTGCCGCCATCATTTTCAAGATATAAAGGAATGTTTTTAGAGGTCATCTAAAAACATGACCAGCCCCCCATCTTCTTCGAATCAGACGAAATAGGTGTCAATCAACTCGGCTACGTTTGTGCAGCAAAAAATTTTGTTTGTGCTGCTTTGGCTTTGAAGATATTAATGAAAGGTTAAAGGTCAACCAGCCCCCCCCACCTTCTTCAAATGAGACAAAATTGATGTCAAACGTTTGTGCTGCGTTTGTGCAGCGAAAATTTGTAAAAGTGAAAAGTGTTTTTTTTTTCTAGGCCACATCACTTTCCACGTTGTACAAACCAGCACAAACGTAGGACAGTTGATTGACACCAAATGTATTTATTTTTGCAAATGTGAGCAGGGCCAGGGGAATGGTTGACCTCTGATGACCCCTGGAGAACATTTTTCTTAATATCTTCAGAATGATACCAGCACAAACAAAAAGTTTTGCTGCACAAACCAGCACAAACGTTTTGACACCAATCTTGTCTGATTTGAAGAGGGTGGGGGGGCCAACTTCACTCAGGTGGCCTTTAGGTACAAGACATCATCAATGGCCCCAAAGTTTGAGTAATAACAACAATAAGTGTCGAGACCATGAAAAGCCACAACAAGGATGTGCACAGTCACACTGTTGAGTCATAAAACGCTTTAATTGGTGATTCAAGTCAAGAGCCCAGTGCAACAGCAGAATGATGCTATAAAAATGGATTTTGACGATCTGGTGGTGGCTCTGCATTAGGCCCGTAAAGGGGAAAAATAAGGATAAAAAAAAGGATTACTTTACAATTTTTTATTTATTTATTTATTTACACGAGCTCTAGTTTTATGATTTTATGAGAATCAATTTCAGCTTAAAAACAAAGTGTTTCCCTCACCATCAAAATGCATTGAAAAATGAAAAACTGTTGGGTTTCAGGATGAATGCACCTGTGAGCATTATAAACAGTTTCACTTTGAATTTGACTATGAATGTTTTTCCTTTTTTTGGTATAAACAGCCAGTGCTTGTTCTGTTTTTTTTTTATTGCATAAATATCTGGATTGCAATAAATGATATTGTTGTTCTGAGACCAATTTCAATTAACATATTGTAATGATACAAAAATGCAAGTTCAATCTCTCAGAGATTCATAAACGTTAGTTTTGTAAATAACACTTAACACCGGAAATGAAGATTTTAAATATCCAATCAAAACGACCATCAAAGAAAAAAAAACAAAAAAAACATGGAAATGAAAACCATTTGCATGAAAAGAAATCAAATAAATAAAACAGATAATGATGTTTGAACAAAACCAAACACCAAAAAATATCAGAAGGGAAACTATTGAGCTGATTTATACACTAGTTTCAACTTTTAGTAAAATTTAATTACTGAAATAATTTCAACTTCTTAGTACGTCTTACTCTTTAAACCCATTTTTAAATTATTTTATTTTATTTTATTTTTTTACCTTTTTTGGACCAAAACTAGAATTTTATAAGATGGCAAAAAATGCAAAATTGGTTAAAAACAGTCAGTTGACTTTTTGTTTTTGTTGTCAAAAGATGATTTAAGCAAAAAAAAAAAAAAAAGCTCACTCATAAAAAAAATAAATAAATCATACTGGCCATGATTTTAGAAAGGTGATGATATATTAAATATTTGCCGTTTTGTGATGATGTCTGCATAAAGCGACGTAAACATGCGCTTCCATGACCGTCTAGTTAAAACCGTGAACAGTGAGGCTGCAGGTGTCTCTGTTGAGGTGAGCCAGGCTGCGGCTACATGGGCCAATACATGCTTGTAAGCCGCGCCATTGGCAGTTCGGACGCCGCGCTGACCGTGACGGACGCACAGTGGCCTCTTCTGTGTGTTAAAGGCGGATGCCGTCTCTGGCTTGCCTCCAGACTTCCTGCTTGGAGTCCCGGCCCAATCAATTCTTTTATACGTTTTCCTCCCCGAAAAGAAGAAGGAGGGGGGGAAAAAGATCCACAAGCGTCTGTCTGTGTTGCCCGAAGGAAACGGCGGCCGCTGCTAAGCTGTGCAGGAATCCCTCGCGAAGCGACAGAGAAACCTGCTTTTTTGTTTTAGAGGTGGTGATGACAGCAACAAAGCCAGGCGGATTCGTTAATGATTCGGGAAATGAAAATGAACGTGCCGCAGTCCACTTTTTCTTTTTAAGCTTAGAAAGAAATGTTCGAAGAATCTGAGGCGTCGTTATTTATATGTGCTTTACCTGTCATTCATTAACTTTGAATTGATGGACCTAAAACATTTTAAACCTTCGATGAATATTAGGCTCTTTTTAAATTTGTATTTTCTCACATTTTAGACTAACATCAGCAGGAACTGTTGCTGGGAGGTTGAAAGAGACTTGAGACAGAATTGAAGATTTGCCATCACAGCATGATCTTGTGTAAAAATGGCCTAGTCAAAGTAAAGACCTAAATCCCGCTCAAATTAATTTTCACAGATGGTTTCTATCTGATCTGAGCTCCAGACGTTTCGCAACGAAAAAACATCCGACACCAATTCTTTAGATCTGCAAAACTATTAGAACAAAACAAAAGACTTGACGCCGTCATTGCGTTCAAAGTCACAAAGTATTGAGCTGGAGAGCTAAATACTGCAAAATACTTTTTACATTCTTCAGAGAAGATATTTTAAAAATCCATCTATCATCAGGCATATATTGTGTTTTATTCCATCAAATATACTGAAATTAGTTGTAATTTCCATCGATTTCCTCAGAATGGTTGGAACCGTTTTACTTACGTTATACGTTTCCAGCTTCACTCTGTTGCGAAAGACAAAAGTGTTGAAGTTCGCTTGCTGGAAGATCTCGTCGAACGCCGATTCATTCTGAAATACGAGCAAATGTATTTTTCTTAATTCTCGTTTCCCCCCGAACCAACGCAAAGAAAAACAATCAATACTTAGAAATAATCGATGGGATCTCTTTATGACGTACACATGGAGGAGCACAGACACGGCAGCTTTAAAAATGATCTGCATGCGTGTTGGGAAACGGCAAAACTCGAGGTTTACTTCTTCGACTGACGGTTTCATGTCGCTGAAGGACCTAAATAGAGTTTCAGAGAGAAGAGACTCACCGAGTCCTTGAGCTGGCCCAGGTACGCGGCGTTCTGGCCCAGGATGGCCTCGGCGCTGTCCTGGAAGCAAGTCACCCACTGGTTGTCGGCGTGGTCGGCAATGTTGGCCTGACAAATGACATGGCAGAAAGAGAAAAGACGGCACTGAATGAGAAATACTTTAAAAACGAAAACGGCGCAGTCTGTAAAGTGTGATGTTTTGCCCAATATTGCAGCTAGAAGACGGTGTGTTTGTCCTGCTGGTTATCCTGGCAATAAAACCACACAGAATCAGCGTGGAAGCAGATTCACAGCTTCTCCTACTGCTTATGTAGAACAATATGCTAACTGGTGAGAGCTACGAAATAATAATAATAATAAAAAAACATCCATTTAAGATGTCTACCTTTTATAATCCTGCTGCTGACTAAGCTTTTGTAGTTATCTTAACAGAAAAAAAAAAAAAAGTTTATTTTCTAACCAAGCTGGGAAATATTAGATTTGAGTTCATCAGTGAAAATGCAGTAGGATAATCGAGTATACAGAGGCCTGCAGGGGTCAAACACAAATCTGTAAAAAGCCTCAAGTCAAATTAAATCTGCTCTCATTACTGGGTTTCACAGATGTAGCTTCAACATTTCTAACTTTAATTGCAGAGAGCCGTTGGAGGCGACGTTGTGAGACGGAGAGAGGGAGAGAAGCGGCCATTTAAGGATGTAAAAGGACACAGTTTTGAGAAATGAGAAAAAGAATTCCAAGTGTAAAAAAAAAATAACCTCAGCTGAAGAAAAAAAAAGGAAATGGGAAAAGGGGAAAAAAAAAAAACGTATATTGGTCCAAAGTGGGCGCCAGGTTTTAAGTCACTTACGGACAGAATGAGGCGGTACTTGAAGTTGGGAAACTCTTTATCGCACTTCTCGCAGCGGAACATGCCGTTCTGCTGGTCCACCACTTTTTTGTTGCAGTCCTGGGTTGGGCAGGCCTGATAAAGGCAGTTCTCCTTGCGCAGAAACACGATGGTGGCTATGCAGGAGTAGTAGTCAGCCTAAACAAGGAGAGGGAAACAAATTCACTTTATTAGATGTGGAAATCCCTTAAAAGAAAAACGAGACACAGCTCTGCAACCCCGACCGCAACGCCGGCGGTAAAACTGCTTTAGAACAGTATTCTCAGGAATATTGTAGCATGGATACGAAAGGGATGAGAGTGGTTGTTAAAAAGTCCAGTTTGTGTAATTTGAATATTTCAGCGTTCTGCTAAAAATGACAAACTTTGTCTTTAACTCAAAAGTTAACCCATTAATCCAGCATCTACTCAAATTGTGTCCATGTAAAAAATATTCAGTTTGCACGAGCTAAACTGCAATAAACTGATGAATTTGCAGATAAGAAGCAAATACTAAGATGTTGGATTTGCTTACCAAAGCGGATCAGCTCAATAAAACAAACCGATGGACACTAAAACGCCATGATGTGTTCCAACCGGAAGACAAATCGTCTCAATAAGAGCGAATGAGTTTGCATCACCTGCGTCTTTCTTCACAACAGATCTTTGTCGCACCCTGACATCTGTCTGATAAGAGCGGCTCAAACTCCCCCCAGATCCACGCCGAACATCCCCAGCAGAAGAAAATCTGGGCCCATGCAGGGCGCGATCAAAGCATGACGGCCCCCGCCGGAGCTCAGTTTGTGGACATCTTTCTGTTTGACCAAAACAAAATGTCCGCTGCAATTTGCAAAACAAAGAGGTTGTCTAAAATGGGTGAATGACATTGATGCGTCATTTTTGATCTATAAAGGGGGGGAAAAAAACTCTTAATGACCATTTTGCTAAACAAAAACTTCAGAAGCCATTACGTTCCACTGCTTTTTCATTTTTAACGGGTCCACTGATGCAAACGTCTCCAATTAGTGTGAGATTGATCTGTGAGGAGGGAAGATAAAATGTTTTTTCTGGCCTCTTTAACATTTTGCTAAAAAAGCAACGTCAGAGCAGACAGGCGAGTTGTGCCCGCTCGCTCTCAGAAGGGGCACGGCGTCGACGTGCGGACTTCAAGTTGTGGCACAAGGACTTTGCGACGAAAACAAAAAGTGACAGGAATTTGTGCGGCGGGGTCTCGAGAAGCCTGACCCTCCCTGCCGTCGCCTACAGGATGTGGCAGTCAGCGGTGCTTTGTCACGACCGCAGTCTGCTACATGACACGCCAACGAGAAACGAGCAGCTCAAGATTTAAACGGAGAGAAAACTTTCAGAATTCGCCTGACGTCGGCGAGCATCGGAACGGTGAAATATTTGCATTTTGCCACATTTTAAACAAAAACATCCAAAATTAAAAGTAAGGCTAAATCTCAGTAATTCTATTCAAAAAAGTTGAACTGAAAGATTGATTACACATTAAAATATTTTAGGCTTTTAATTTGTCGCTGGTTCAGAAAACTACAAAAGACCAATTCACAGAAAAGGAACAGTTAGCACACTGAAAAACGCAGTTGTGTAATAAATAGAATATCCTGAACTCACTCAGTTCACTTTGTCATACGTCTTAATTTTAGATTTATGGTTTTTACCACTTTTCTTGGCATCTCATCATTTTTAAACTGTGTAGTTTATTTTGGTTTTTATAATTGCCCAGCACTTTGTTTGAAAGCCCTTTATAAATAACGTTACTATTACTGATAAGTTTACGTTACCCACCAAATTGGCTTGTGACAAATTTCGCAATCTATGAAATTCCACATATATTCTGGCACACGTGGGTGCCAACGTTAGGCTAATGTTAGCTTGGTTGCAGTATAACTTCAGCTCGTTCGCTTATGTGTGGTTACTATGATGAGTTAAACATCAGGCGACTCCAGGCTGACACCTGAATACTAAAATACTCAATAATCCCTAATTTGGCAATTAAATGCTGTTGAATTACAGGACATAAAAAAAAACTGATGCACCATTTTTTTTTTTCACTTTTCCTTCTACCTTCCATGTGGGGATTTACATTCATTGCAGATTGTCAACATCTGTTTGTTAAACAAATATTAAAACAGAAGTCTTCCCAATAATTAAGTACATAATAAAACCTCATTGTTAAACCCCTTTTATTATCATCATTATTACTGAAAGACCGAATTTTAGGTTTTCATTAGTTGTATGCCAAAACAGTTAGAAAAGCTTGGAATATGTCCGTGTAACTAGTGTTTGCATTTTGAAAAAATTTCTGAAGTAAACATACTTTTCTTTGATATTCTGATTTAATATCTGTGTTGCTCTACAAGGAACAGAGCAGCTTAGGTACTTTCAACTACACATATGCAGAAATAAAGCAGCATACAGCATGATGGAAAACCACCCTAGCATTAATATTATGACGGGGTCACTCACAGCTTCAAGCTGGTAAATGTACTTTATATTACCAATTTAACAAATAATACTATAATTCACTTAGCCAAAGGTTAAAGACATCTTCTCTTGTGTAACCAATGCATTTCTTCCCCACTACGTTTGCACAACCAAACATAAATCAACAAGGTCCCACAGCTTCACAGTCATCATAATTGGATAAATCTATTCATCCTCCCCGTCTTTATAAAACATTTTTCTTCATACTGTGATAATTGCTATAGTGCAGTGCATTGTAAATTATGCCAAATTACTAAAGTTAACGTGTTGCCCGCACGTCACCGTTTTCTCCTTGGGAACTTTTCTCCACTTCTGTTCGCACAGTTTCCTTCAGCTGCAGATAAAATGGTGGAAGTGAAAGAAAATGCATTTGCCTCACTATTGTGGGGGCAGTCGTTTCATTACAGGTGCAGGGAATGATGCCTATGTAATCTACGTGATCGATGCCAGAGATAAATGTGACTTTCAGCAGGTACGTACACTAGAACGGTAAGTGGACCTCTACAGAGCAGAGGGATTAATGAGCAGCAGGAGATAAATGTCATCTGGATTTGATTAGAAATATATATGTGGTGGTGCAGCGATGTTATACATTATTGATTTAAAAACAAATCATTATACTAAGGGGTAGCTAAAATCCTTCCTGAGGTGTAAATAGTAGAAAAAGCTACAGAACTGGATATTTTAAGTTTATATACATATATATATATATATATATATATATATATATATATATAAAAACCTAAATGTTGAATAATTGTTAAGGATTCGTAACAGATCACCAGTGTGAATATACATTTGGAAAGTAGAGCACTTCAATTTTTCTACATTTTAATGTTCAAGCCTTAATCCAAATTGTATTAAATTAATCTCTGTCCTCAATATTCTGCATATAAATACCCCAGGATGACAATGTGGGAAAGTGGTTTGAAAGTTTTGAAACTGTATTAAAAAGTAGAGGGGAAAAAAAAAAAAGTCTTTCAAATTTACTACATTTCTATCTCAAGACAAAGTTGTGTGGGTGTGTGTGTGGGTGGGTGGGTGGGTGTGTGTGTGTGTGTGTGTGCACCTTGTCACCGTGTCCCAGATGCTCGGACTTCACGTCAGCCAAGGACTTCCAGTTCTCCGTTCTTCCGCCGGCACCTCGCACTTCGGTCAGGGACTGTCCCTCCATGGCATGTCCTTCCTTGTCAAACCTGCATGAATCAAAGTCAGCATTTGGTTCGATTCAGCGGTGAAAAAGATGGAAAAAAAAAAAAAAAAAAAGATTCACATTTAACCAAGCTAGTAAAAGTAAAAAGTTAAAGTAAAAATGTGAACAATTTCACAAAAGTCCAAACTGTACTGATCCTATTCAGTTCTTGAACACAACCCTAATAAAGTGAGAAAAATTGAGTGGTTTCGCATTTTAAACCCTTTTTTTGCAGTGAAAAGTTCAAACCACCTTGTAGTTTAGATTGTACCAAAAAGTACGACCCGACCCATAGACACGGGGATCTGAGCCAGATCCAATCCAAGTCAACTTAAATTATAGGCCCAAAGTACAAAAAGAACATTTGAGGATTTCACTGCTTAAAGGTTGGTTTTCAGAGCATAATTTGAGCAAGCAGTGTAACCGTCTGTCGTCTTTATAGCTTTTGCTAAAAAAAAAAAAAAAATAATAAAAAAAAATCTTCCAGCTCCATTTTGTTTGTTTGGTGCAAATCATCCAGGACACATGGCTGATAGGAGTATGTTGCACTTGTTAACAGTCTAATAAACATCTGTACCTTTTTTTTTTTTTTTCCCATAAACTACCTAATCACCTGATACTGTGAGTTTAAACGTCGACCATCAAGCTAATCATTTCGGCTCGACCCGACCTCCCCGACCTCAGGTGACGACTGCAGTGAACAGCAGGAAAGGAACTAATCAGTAGAAGTAGTGCACACAATTCAGCATAACATTCGAGGGGGAAAAAAAAATGCATTGCATAACAGATCCAATTATGAACGGCGTTAGAATTCAATTCAACATTCGAACCAAAGAATGAGGCACAATAATATGCCGTTGTTTACATGTCTAAAGACGACTGCAAGGTGCCCGTTTAATAACGAACAAACCTTTTTCCAAGCGGGGAATCTTGTTTGCCTCTGTCAAAGCACAGACGGCTCATCTGAGAGCAGAGAAGGCTCAGAAGCTTTTGAAATGAATCGACAGCGCAGCCAGATTAGCTGGACAGGGTCAATGCTGTTATCAGGAACCCATTTTCATGCAATTTTCTCAGAAACTGAAGAAAAAAGAAAAGGGAGAAAAAGAAGAAGGAGGAGGACAAAGAGGAGAAACTAGAAAAACTGAGGTGGATGGAGGTAAAACACAGACAGATAATTCAGGTTAAAAAGGTCAGAGGTCAACGGAGTTCAGTAGTCTGGCGCGAGGCGGAGTCTTATGCGAAAAGAAGGTTGGATTGAAAATGCGCCCAGAACGTCTCCTCTCCTGCAGCCATGACTAATTGAAAATATTCCAGATTAAATATTCAGACTGCAGCCTTGCACAAAGCCGTTTGCCACCTCTGACGAATGTGAGCGATTCTTTCCAGCGGCGCTTGATTTCCCCGCTTGTGTATCTGTAAATATTTGCTTTAATTGCACCAGCAATCGCCAAGCTGCCTTGACGCGATGAAAAGAGAAATTTCTGGACATCCCAGAAGAAGAATGCCTCTAAAGGGGAGAAAGAAAAAACTAGTATAGCAATTTAGCAGAAGTGGTTAATATTGTGCTTTTTTTGTGGGGCTGCAATTTACTACTTTAGGAATCAGATTAAAAAAAATTGCCACATTCTGCAGATTTTTCATTTAACCGCTTAAGCCTTTTATATTCATTAGAAATACAAAAGATGCAAAAACAAATAAATGAGTTAATTCCTTTTTAAAGCAAAATAAACATTTTAATGCCAATAAGGCAACATAGCATTACTATTGTCTATAGTTGATCATTTGTAGATTAATTTAGCTTTTTTTTTTTTTTTTGGATTAACCGATTAATAAAATGGCAAGAAGTTTTTTTATAGGATTTTTTTTTTTTTTTTTTTAACAGTTTTACCAGGTGAAGCTCGCACTTTAGTTCTGGATGAAACATATTTACAGACAAAGAATTTTTTTAACGTTAAATGCAAATGTAATTATTTATCGGCTTAATTGCTTCTCTGAGTATCAATGCTCGTTTAGTCACGATGAATTATTTCAGCCCTGCGATTTAAATCTACAGCAATTTCTTTTTTTAAACTAGTAAAGATCAGAAGGATTTCTCATATTTCAGAGGAAGACTAAAGAAAGGAGGAGGATTTGTGACACTGCAGAGGCCTGACATAGACTTTGATGGGCGATAAAATGGTCCCAGAAATTATTGCGATAAACAACAATATTGTTGTTTGGAGACTATTTTCAAAATGATATTAGTGTAATAATGCAAGATCAGACTTTAATCTTGTGAAGAACACTTTTAACAGCCAAAAAATAAAAAATATAATAGAAAGACAAGAAAGAAAAACTGAAATATAAATAAAAATCACACACAACTGAAAAAAATAGATGAATTATAAATACTTCATAAACGTAATTAATGTTTAAGAAAATGATCATAATGGAAATGATCGAGCTCACCATTTATCGTGCGATAGATTCAGTGTGATAAGTTTCGCCGTGCCAACGCCTAGTTGAAAGCAAACAGGCAGCATCATTTACAGAAAGACAACTACCTGCACAATAAAGAGTTAAAGACCAAGCTATGCATTGCTGCAAACATGTCAAAATGCAGCGCGTTGATTGTGTCTGGCGGACAGTACGGGAGCAGAGACGTGTCTGAGGAACAAGCAGGAAGGGATGAGGAGAAAACTCCAAGTGAGCAGAGTACTCAGCTCCAGGCTAAGACTCTCATGGCTAAGCTGAGAGTGGCAGAGACACAACAAATAGCATTCCTCCGTCTTCTGTGACATTTTGATAGCCCCTTCATCTAAAGCAAATGACAAGCTGTCAAACACAGAACCTGCTTCCATTGTAAACAATGAAGGTTTTAGGATGTAAACAAGGACCATTGTCTACTGGGGAGCCATGGGCTCAGACGTCTGCAGATGTCTCAAGGGATTAGTCAGGCAGATATTTTGCAGGAGGTGTACAGCATCACTAACAGCCGCCCCACTAAAAGTCAATATATCTTGGAATTGTAAATAAACGTTACCCTGCAAGATAAACCTGAATTATTTATCCTTTTTTTTTTTTTTAGGTGCAGAACAAGTTTGGATGAGTTTTTTTTTTTTTCCCTCAACAATTTGGATTAAATAAAAATGCAATGAAAAATGCTAGCAAACATAAAAAAACCCCCCAAAAGGTTATATTCAAACTGCAGGATGCAACTTTGGAAAAGTTGCAAAAGAAGAAAGAAAGAAGTTTTTTTGTTTTTTTTTAAATTATAGTTGTTAAAGCTGTCACTTTGTCATGACAGCATGAGACAGAATCTATGAAAAATAAAAATCAACATCCTCTGCCTCCTCTTAGTGCTCCTATTGCCATCTGTAGAAATACACTGCAAGGTCAGAAACAGCCAATCAGAGCCAAGAGGAGGGTCTTAGTGCTGTCAATCAAGCTTGGGTCAGGTTAGTTAGTACCAATGACGGCAGCTAAACGGCTTTCCTGGAACGGTGAGTTGTTTCTGTGCTCTTAGCAAATTGAGCGGCATGTCCACAAGTGTGATTTACAGTGCTAAGACCCTCCTCTTGGCCCTGATTGGCTGTATATTGGGTTTGATTGGAAGGCTTGAATTTCTGCAGATGGTAATTAGCCACTTGTGTGACGTCACGTGTGATAGGTCAATAGAAGCACAGAGAGGAGGTGGAAGAGTGCCATCTTTTCACAGATAATATACCTTACGTTGTACTGTCACAAAACAATAACCCGATATAAAAAGCATTTTTGTAAAAAGTTACATACTTCTGCTTTAAGCCCAAAACATTGAAATCCTAATGTTAGTAGGGCCACAACAACACATGCATATTTCCAAAGTCAGAACAAAAATGTAATTTAATTATTGAAAACGTTTAACTGCATGTAGCACTTCAGTTTGAGAATAAATTAGCACTACCAAATGACGGTTTAAATCACTCTGTATTAATTAAAGTTGACCCACACCTTCGTAACAACACTGTAAAAACCAGGGGGGAAAAAAACAACAAAGATACTGCATTAATGAGGCATCATATTTACTGGACTACTGGCAAAGCTTGTTTGTTTGCTCCCAGCCTCCTGTAATTACTGCCCCAACTTCATGACTTGTCTGTGGCAAGTGGAAGTACTCCAGCCCTGATAAGAAAGACGGAAAATGTCAGCTGGACTAAAATGAGATAATGGGAAGCGTCTGAGGGTGGCTGCATCAAGGCCTGGGAATAAACCAGATAAAGGACTGGATAAAGAAAAGACTCCCCTGGCTGGAGGTAAGACAAGAGGCAGCGTGACCCTCTCTAAATGTGCTGTTGCCATCTAATGGACAAGAGCATCCGCACAGGCGGATGTGGGGGTAGATTTCACGGCGCTAGCAGCCTTCGTTCAGCAATCAAACAGGAAGCAGCAGACATAATCAAATTACAGCAGCATTAATCAAAGATCAAGATTATTAGTGCGCAAAACGGCATTGGCTTGACAAAGGAACGTATGTGGTTTGATGCCCTGTGAGATGAATCGGGGAGCCATTAAAAGGGCCGCAGCCCAACTTGTCAAATGAGCACTTGAGCGAGAGCAGAGCTGAAACAGCTGATACTCTAGAACAGAACGAGACAACGGCCCACCAAGGATGCACTATTCATTTGAAGAAGTCCCACAGGACTGCGCCAAAGTAGTCAAACTAAAATGCCTCTGCAGCAGAAAGACGGCCATGTCTCAGCAGCTTTGGGTTTATCGCTAAAGAGGGAAAGCCATTATTTCTCAAAGTGGCGGTTTTATGCATTTTTCAGGCACAAAATTGTACTATCAGGTTCTTACTGTACGTTACCTCGAGTTGTAACAAAAACAACATAACTTGACTTTGTCATTTGATACCTTGAAATTAGGCCTCTGTCTCTTTAAGAAGCTCAGCCTCCAGCACCTCATCACAACAATACTCCTCCAGTATGCTGTTAGAGCCTCTTTTTAGGACTGTTGGACAAAGTAGTTCGCATGATGAGCTCAGCAGACACTGTTCTGTGACTGCTGCTAGTCTGTAGGGGCTGTCATTATCAGAACATTCAAAAGATATTTATCCGCAAAAACCACTGGGAGAAACATGGACAGTGCAAGCCCATTTTGTCAGACTAAAAAAAAAACAAACAAAAAAAACAATAAACTTTGATGTATTTTATTAGCATTTTCAAAAATTGCAAAGTCAAAATAGATGTCATTTTGACTGACATGGTCAAAAACAAACAAAAAAATAAATAAAAAAACGAGTGAAACTTCTGCTGAAGGGTGCCAAATAAAAATTCTAGTCGTTCTTTTTCCAGAATCATGCATAATGTTCTTTCCACTATACAACTCTGCATACTTTTGTGTTGATCGTTATGTGGGAAAATATGAAAAGAGGTCAAGGGTCAGAAACATTTACGCAAGGCAGTGTTTGTATTCTACAGCCAACAGTCCTATAATGGAAAATAAAAGCTCAAACAATCGCTATGCTGCAGTCCAAATACAGGCCTAATGACTACATATTCACCAGTGTGTCCACAGCTGCGTTACGGCGCTCAGCTCTTCTAAATTATGATGTCGTCTTGACTGTTGCTCTCGCAAGAATTGAATTGAACAGAGTAACGAATCGGGTCTCGACTCTTTCCATCTGTGACTTTGAAACTGTTCATTAATGACTGCCTGGAAACCTGTGGGAACCCGCGGCTCAGAGGAGACCCTCACGGACCAGCGTTTCTTCAGCGGGGAATTAAACCAACACCAGGATTTTAAGGATCATTATCTCTGGCCGCCCAAGAAGAGATGGAGTGGACAACAAATGTCTGTCATTAAACCCAAGAGGAAACAAAACAGTATAAAAAGTCTTTGCAACGGGGAGTTAATGATGTGCAGGTAAATGGAAAAAGTAGCACCCTAGAGAGATCTTAATTAGATATTTTCAATCTTGCGAGCAAAATGAAATCCTCCTACAACAGAAAACCACAGTTTGAGGCTGAAGTGACAATGTGATAAATGATAATAAATAATCGGCGGCTAATATTTCCTTATTAAAATAAAAGTTGCATTAGTTAATAAGACTTTCTCGCCTGGGAGCTAGGAGTCACATTGTGCAATATTTGACCCAAAATCGCAAATTGAGGAAAATGCATTATTGAAAAGTAAAAAAAAAAAAAATGCATCTTTCTTACATACCAAGAAAATCAAAGTTGTTTTAATATCCTTCATCTCAACAAGTTAACAGAAATTATATCAATAAGTAATATTGCTGTTTTGAGACAATTTGTACGTAATATATTGACAATGGAATAATAATGCAAGTTGTTCTTTGAACTGCCTCATCAGTAAAATGTGCAATAGAAACAAACTTGAGTAGAAATTAGTCATCAAGCTCATTTTGATTCATCATGCTATTAATCAAATAACTGCTTCCTGCCACAGGCTCACCTACTTCTACAAGTGAACACCAACTTTCATTCATAAACTATGTGAGCTCAAATGGCAAATATTTCTGGATAATTTCTACATTATATCAGTGATAGAGGAAGAAAATCATACAAACATAATTCTGGGTTTCAACACATTTTGCTAAAGTGATAAAAAAGGTTTAAAAAAGGAAAAGAAAAAGCACATTTTCACACATTAAGTATGATTTCATTGATATGGAATGCTTCACTAAAGCGCCTGACCATGTGGCTAATGGGAGGGACAGCTCATCTCAATAACGAGTATCTGAGCATGCCCACTTCCAAAATGCCGTTTAATTTCAGCACAATGTGAATCAACATAGACGCTGCCGGCGTTAACATGTTTACTGTATTCAACTCTAGATGTATGCGACGCATCCCCTGTGCAAGAGCAGGAATACGTTTTCCCAGCTGTTATTCTCCAGGCTGGGCTCGACTTACCAGCCTCTGAGCTTGTACGCCTCTGGGATGTCTGGGTTGATCATCATGGTGCTGTTGAAGGTCGCGGAAAGCGAGCGGCCGCCGAAGTCCGAGAGCTTGGCGCCCTTTATGGCTATGATCGGCTGTCCGGAGCCGTCGAACTTCTCCGCCTGTGAAACGAGAAGAAAATGTCTGACAATGGGCCTCAAACACCACTCAATGCTCAACGCTCTGTTTTCCCTCATCATCCGCAGTAAAGCGCATTGTTGCACACATACAAATAGAATGGAACACAAAGTAAACAAGTAAGTAGTTCCCACAAGTTTGTCTGCTTCATAACCTTCACACTTTAAATGACTAAAAGAACCAGAACATGGGAGAGTTAAAGAAAGAAAAAGAGCAGGGAGTGACTGAATACTTCATACATATGGAAAATATCTTTAAAGTTGTTTGATGCTGGAACTGTTCTTAAGCGGCACATTTTGTTTCATCAAAACCCTTTGGAAGTGAAATACATTTAAAAAGGAAGCTGGAAGGGAAGACGCTGCCTCTTAGCAGGAGGAAGCAAAATTGGTCTGAAGCCGGTCAGAAGGGAAAATAAAAAATAAAAAAAATCAACGTTGGGGGTTTACTTATGTTATCACATTTTAGTCAACAACTTTATTCTATGAGCTTAGAATTATTTTCAGGTTTTACAACTCGAGCAAAGAGCAACTGTACAGTTTTTAGCTTAATTACTGCTCTGATTATGTTGTTCTTTCAGCAAAATTGGCTTCTTTATTAAGTCTGTACACGCCAGTTAATGATTAATCGTTTGATCACAATTAATCAGATTAATAGTTTCAGCCCAAATCATTTTTTTTTCCTACCAAAATTGATATTTTTTGCGACATTACGTGGCATTCCTTGAAGAAACCCTTCCACTTAGAAACACTTGAACAAAAACTCCCCGGCCCTTCGTGGTTTTACTCACTTCCTCTCCCCACAGGGTGACGGTCACCAACTTCCCGGACATGTCAATCAAACTCAGCGTCCTCTTGGACACTTCGCGGTTGGACTTGGTCGTCAGGCGGGTCAGCTCATCCACACTCTTGCACACTCCAATCACATCTGTAATGCAAAAGAAACAACAACAAAAAGCATTAAGCATAGTGGGACACAGTGGGACCACCAACACTCTGAACCTCGGTGTACAACCCTGCTACATATGCATGGAAATATACACTGGCTGAATATCCTCTGAGAAATGCAAAGGCATTATAAAGTATATCTAATTTCTAAAGCTGCCTGAGGTAATTCTTCTTGGTTTGGCAGTGAAATAACGAGAAATCAGCTGTTGCATTGAGTGTTGTGTCATATCCATAGCGGCACAAATGTTTTTGTTCTGAGGAATCTACTTAAATGTAGACTTATGAATGACAAAGGATTGGAAAATTACACGTCATCAACGTTTTGATTTTAACTGCGTTAATATACCAGGGAAGACTCATATTCCAGGAAATGCCACGAATCTGGAAGGCGAATTTATTTGTACAGGACTGTTTTCTTCATGATGCTTAAGTCACAGCTGTAACCAGATTTATATTACAAGACAAAAACAAAAAAAATTCAATAGAAACTATGAATTCCTTAAAAAGACTAAATATAAGCGATGAAAAAACTTGAACTAAAAAAATAATAAATAAAAGTGGACTACTTGGAGAAACGTTTCCAGTATCGGATATTCTTTAAATGTCGTCTTAGGCTGATTTAGATAATCTTACACAAAATATGACAGCATTCGCATTGAAGATGTTTGTGTGCGACTCAAATTTTTGCCTGTACATATGCAATATTTTAAACCTGTGATAGACGAATCTAAGGCCAACTAATTTAATAGATGAAATTAGTTGGTATGAAGGACATTTTAGCCTTAATTTTAGATAAATGTAAGACTTTTTAAGGATACACAGACACCTCAAATAAAGTTTACAATTTTCTTAAAAGTTTCCGTTTGTGTGATTATCCAACTCGCACAGTTGCGTGTCCTTACCAAGGACAGTGTCTTTCTCTCTGTTCTCCAAGTCGCCGATGGAGACAAAGTCGCACTGCACCATGGGAACGTCGCAGCTGTCCTCACAGGGAATGACGGTGGACTCTCCGTTGAGAGTCATTTCGTAGTCGTTCTTCACCGACGTGTACTGCTTGTTCGCGATCTTCAGAGTGCCCTTGGAGACATAGTAGACCTGGCAGAGGCAGGAGGGATGAAGCCGGCGTGTTAATCAGAGGTCTGGGGGAGTGTTTCACCTGATTTGAATGGTGCAAACGAGATAGGACTTCAGACAGCAGGGGAGGTGGGAAGGCATCAACAGAGCCTGGCAGATGATCATAAGCTGCTTATTGTATGGGTACGGCGCTGCCAGATGACTCATTCATAGTCTCTGTGGTTTTAACGCGCAGAGTACCGGCAGCTGTTGACGGAGCGCCGCGCTGCCAGAGCTGTCTAACGGCGAAGGAGGAAGGAAAGTTTTCCGGCAGGTAGTTTGGGGAAAACCCGGGATCGGAGGGAGAATCTCACCTTGCCGACCTCGATGAGAGAGAAGAACTTGTCGACTTCTTGGTTGAAGCCGGTGACGCGGATCTCCCCCTGGAGTTAAGAACAAAATCGTTTTTTTTAAAAATAGATAAACTTAGACAGTGATATTGGAGTTTATTTATGCAGAGAAATAATTAGTGATGCACTGATTCACTTTTTTCTTCTTCCAATACAAATATCGGATCAGTGCATCCTTAATAAGAATGGCAGACAAAAACTTACACTTTCATCTACGATCTCCATGGAGAAGAGTTTTCCTTCGCCTCGAGCGTTGCTCCACGTACGAATAGAGCTCTTATTGGTCACACGAGCCCGGATTGTCCACCTTTAGGAGAAACGTACTGCTCACTAAGGCTTTGTAAAGGAAACATTTCCCTTTTCTGAGGATATGTATACATACACTTATGAATGAACGCATTTATTCATTAATTCACAATCTGTTCTTTGCAGCGTTTCAAAACAGGTTTCCAGGACTTGTATTTCAAAATGAAATGAAAAGAAGACAGCAAAGAGGCTGCATTTTTTTTCCCCAATATTCCAGGCAATGTTAGGTGCATAAACTACCAAAGCAAGCTGCTAAAGAAACCTTAAAATTAACAGTTTAGTTTTTGTTTAAAAATATCACTCTACTCTACAACCACCAATAACAGAAAGGCTAGAAAAGAAATACAAATATCCACCTGAGTTGTCAGGAAAAATATCAAACCTGCCCATTTGACAACTTTAGCCACAGCTCTAGTGTTTTATAAGCCTGACGGGCCTCCAGGCTTAACTTGCCTCTCCGCCAGGCTGATCACTTTTTATTTTAAATAGGGTTTTAATACATCAGTAACAGTGACAGAAAATTACTATATTTTCAATGAATGGGTATTAAAACTGTTACAATTCAAACGACCAATGAAGCCGGGATACTGACTTGGACTGGTAGGGGTTGAGGCTGGCGATGGGGACAATTTTGGAGCTTCCTCCTGGAGTATCAGGCAAAGATGAAGGAATCTTCTTTGTGAAGTCTCTCTTCACATTTCTGACTACACATCGAGAAACAAAGAGGGGAAAAAAGGAATAAATAACGAACAGAGAATGGAGGAGTCGAAAGAAAGACAAATACATTATTCATCACAAATCCCAAAAATCTCATTCCTTTGGAATGCAGCCGCTTGATCGGCGTAATTATGGTACTTCACGGGGGGAAAATCTAAACGAAAAGACGCGGCACTTCAAAATTTTACCGACTTGACTCCCGCCATGCGCGACAATTGGAACAACAGATGAGGATGTTATTAAACCAGCTGGCCCCAGATATATGAGCCGGCATTTTAGGTGAGAAGCATGATTCACGTTGCCACAGAATCGGAGCCGAGCGTGAAGCGATGCAACAAACCGGAGCAGTTCATTTGATTTGTGTGCGTCTCACGTGGAGGATTAGAGTTCAAAGTGTCCACTTAAGTCCTCCCACTTTGTAAACCACTGCACTTCTGGTAATTAAGCCCCCCACTCCTCCCCAGATCAAGCAAGCGCACTGAGAAATTGAACAATGACTGTGCTGATGATGACCAGGACGGCTGCCACAATCTTAATTCCCCACAAGGCAGATTTGAGGGATGAATACCTCCCATGACACACGTGGGGGAACACGGCGAAACCACGGCGACGGCTGGATTTCACATGTCTGCAGGTTAAAATTGCTAGAAATTGTGCTTGACGCGACCACCTTGTTGTCTTTCACGGATAAGTTCATGTTCTGACCTAATCCACACTTTTGGACACCGCCACCCAAACCAAGGTGTGTAAAATATAATGACTGCACACACAGGTGCAGTCATTATATTGCACCTATAATGACTATTGCAAGCGTGGATGGATACTCTTGCAGACAGGAAACCAGATGGATAGGGTGAATTTCACGGCAAAACAAAAATATTTCCACAAATTAAAAAGGCAAATATTTCTACAAAGGCTGTCAAAATTATTCCTGTCATGGGAATCTTTAGGTCACCTCTCTGCGACGGACAGCTGCTGCCACCTGGTGGCCATTGTTTGATAGTTATTTGATTTCTGTTGTGAATTTTTTTTAAATCACATTTTCCTCAATTTTATTTCTGCCGAGGAGGTTAAACGCAAGCTTTCACTCACCTTCATTTCTGTTTTGTGGCTGCAGAGGCGCTCTGCTCTCAGGGACTGGAGCGGGCTGCGGAGCTTTGCTCTGGCCTGATGGGGAAATTTACATTAAAGCCATTAGAATTAACTTTATTGTCCAAAATTACATGCACAAAAACGTTTTGAATTTGATTTCAAGTGCTCACTCTGTTACAGAAATGAAGTATAATATAAATATTTTAGTTCTATACATGTCAACGATGTACAGAAACTTTTTTAAAGCGCAGTAGAGCAAAGGAAATGAGAAAGAGAAAACTCAAATGCAGCCCAAACATCATTTTTGTTTACACATTTGTAAAGAATAGGAACGCAGTGATGTCTGAATATGCATTTCCATGCATATTCACTACGTCATGACAGCTTAAATGATGAGAAAATGCTCACCATCAGAGTAAGGAATCGGGTCTCCTATTTTACCAGAAGCGTCAGCACGTTTGATGACGTCAATTTCTAAAATGATCACCACTCGTCTGTAAAGACAGACAAGACATCAGAATAGTTGGGGTGGGGGCGGGGAAGAAACAAACAAACAAACAAACAAACAAACAAAGAAACAAGAAAGAAAGAAGGTAACAAACAAACAGAAAAATAAAGAAACGAAGAAAGAACGAAAGAAAAACAATATTTCCGACAAAATCTATAGCGACAATTTCATACCGTCCGTCTTTGAGCATATTGGTGACCTGCCTCTTCAGGACACACACGCAGTTTGGGGCCAGAATGTTTTCCTCGGCCATGTAGTTTAGCTGAGTGGAGAGCATGAAGGCTGCCAGGGTGCAGAGAGATGCAACAAGAGAGGAAAGCATGAACTATAAATCCTACTGTAGAATCACTTTCACATTTCAGATGAGATTTAAATGTGATTTTTTTTTTTTGGCAAACAAACATTACCTTGAAAACTTAATTAAAAAAAAAATTAAAAATATATATATATATATATATATATATATATATATATATATATATATATATATATATATATATCAACTAACAAGAAAGCTGGGTTTATACCCCTAACCTACTTCCTGGTGGGTCAATGACTTCACATCCAGCTGCCTCTATATTAGACATCTACAAAGTAAAACTATGAGGAACCAACAGAGTAATTGAGTATAATGTTTTTGCCAAATCCTGATCAAATCATAGTTTCTGATCAATTATTGGAAAGCATATGTCCCATCACAAAACATTCAGATGCAGTTCTGTTTGGAAATGTAGCTGTAGAAGCTTACAATTTACATACCCATGTCCTTTCATCCCACGAATGGAAACAAATCGCATTCAAAACATTCGAGCAAAAACTACATTAGAGACAAAATAACTTACATGACAGTGTGTGTCGTCCATCGCTCATCATCACCCTGAAGCGAGAAGGCCCACTGCCGCCATCAATCTTGCGAATGTTCTGAAAGTTAAAGTAAAAACTGTTGACTATATAGAAAAACGACAGTTTAGCAAAAATTATACTTCTCAAGCAGAACAAGACTAAATAAAATAAAAAATTAAAGAAAAAAAAAAGGCATTACAAACACTGCTGCAATACCGTAAACCCTGTAATAGTTACTGACAAGACGCTTTGGACAACCACTGATATTCCCGACTGAAATAAACCTTCTCAGGAAAAAGACGACAAAAATGGTGGATTCAGCAAGAAACAATTAATGGGGGTGGGGAAGCACAAATTTAAAATTTAACTAAATTAGAGGGTTAGTAGGAAAATATCTGTATGCATTGAAGACTCTTTGAGGGCAAAGACTGAGATTAATCAATCTAAAGGCAAAATTGGATAGACAAGTTAACCCATGTCTCCATTAAAAAAATAAAAATAAATAAAACTTTCATTTTTTGAAAGCTCTTCTTGCATGCAAACATATCTACTTTTATTGTGCAACCTTTGTTTGTTTTTTTGATAATGTTGATAACTCATCTTTCCCTTCAAAATGTGTTGTTTACCCACTGATACTGTAGATATGGTTAAGTTAAACCAATCAAATGGCTGGATTTAAAGTCATTCACATGGCATAAAAAGGCTGTTGCATTAAAAAAAAAAAGGTTATTTTTACTCACCACCAATTGAAGCACCGCTTCGTTCCAACCGCTGCCATTTGCTAAAGCCTTAAAAATCATTAAGGTGAGGGGAAAAAATACATTTTTAGAAATATCTCATCACGTAGACACACGTTTCTCACGCAAATTAACTTCTTTCTTATTCGATCGTAATTTGGGTTGAGTTTGTTGTATCTTCCAACATGACTTTTTAAGATATAAAAAAGTATGTCCTGCAAACAAATTAATGTCAGCTTGATGTTGTCTACAACAAAGACAGTTTGGACATAATTCGGACATGAAGAACCAAAACACTCTACAAACACTCGGTTCGTTTTTACAACTGGACCTTACCTCTATCGCGCCCGTTGAAAGACTGGCCATGACTGTAAGGAGGGAGTTTAGTCAGAAAATACGACTTAATTTGACGACTGGCAGACAAACAGGTCTACGAAGCACGAACAAATGAAGCCAAACTCCGTCTGAGGCGCCAAAAGCTTTAAGAAGGGCGCGCGCGAAGAGTTGAGCGCGTCGTCAGTTTCCGTTTCCGCTCGCTGATCTAAGGTCAGCCGAGAATCATTCGGAGAGTTTAAACACAGCTTGGCGTCTCAGCGAAACTGACCTGAGACCGGTCGCGCCAATCAGGCTGTGACGTAAATATTTTTCATGTGGTGCGTTCAAGGAGGTACGGAAACAGGCTACGTTTATTACAACATATTCAAAAAAAGATGTTTGTGCTTTTTTAAAAAAATAAGTAGTAAAAAGGGAGGTGAAACACTGTTACTCGTGATTAATTATAGGTCATATAGAGTCGTACGATGTGGCGTAATAAGTTTACTAATTTCGTGTTAGATATTCATGAAATAAAACGAATCCATTGTTGTTGTTTTTTTAAATGATGTATTTTAAATATTTTGCTGTTCATTTTCATGCTAATTAGTAAAACATGTTTGTTTTTCTGACGATAATATTTAATAACACCAATTACAAATATTTATATACAGAAATAAGACCCTGGTGTTGCCCACGCAATCGTGACAAAAGGTTGCTGGTTTGACAGCAAACAGCAGTTGATAACTTCCACAGTGACAAGACACAAAATGTCACTGCTAAAGAGGCAAATGGCTCACACAATTGGTTAATAATGGAAAATTAATTGGAAGGAAAAAGTGTTTAAAAAAAAAAAAAAGGCAAAGAAGACAGCAGAACCCTTGAGAGATGGTCAACAATCACAGCCCACTCAGTTTGGGGTAGATTCACAAGGCGTGGGCTGCCCAGTGGGCAAAGTCCCATTTTCAGACAAAGGTAAATTTTGCATTTTATTTGGAAAGCCATCGATGTTGATGTGTGTTTTAGCAAGTCCAAAGTCAACTCAGCTGTTTGTCAGCAAATTCTAGAGAACGCCGTGCTTCTTGCTGTAATGGAAAAGCTGATTTAATTTCCCAGAGTGACTCGACTCCAGTACACACTGACCCAATGAAGTATTGACAGAATAAACTCTACAGTCCAGGCGTTTCACTGCAACATCACTGAATTGAAGAACCACTTCATCAGTCTTCTAAAATATAAATCATTTGTTGTTTTTCAGCAACTTTACACAATAACCATTGAAATGAATGCATGTACAATGATTTGTATAAATGACAGGAAACAGACATTTACAGGATATCCATACATTTTGTACCACATCACTAAAATATATAATTTATTTAGATACAAACTCTTTATTTTATGTAAAATCATAACTCATAGCCATGAAGGGATTCAGATTGATATATTTATTTACCTGCAACATAAATTGAAAAAAAAAAAAAAAAATCCAAGAACATACAGAATCAAGCTGTAACTTTGAAATTGTGCTGCACTGCTAAAACACAAAATCTTAAAGTATTTTTTTTTCCAGTTTCCAGTGCAAATATCTTGGTACACATGAAGTAAGATTTAAAAAAATAACTTATCAGTAACATTTCAGAAAGATTCAGGAGTTTGTTTTAACTCAAAAATTCTGATGGAAAGGTGCCAGTTCCACTGGCAGATTATTTCACTTGTAACAAGGGAAAACGTCTTGGTAAAACTGAAATAATCTGCTACTGGAGCAAGTAGGTTTTCATCAATATTAAGGAATTACTGTCTCAATCCAAACTCCTATGACTCGGTGAAAAGTTACTTGTAAGTTAGTTTTAATCTTATTTCAACTGTACTGAAATATTTGGACTAAAAATATTACTAAGATATTGGTAGGATTTTGTGTTTTTTGCAGTGCAGACATGTTGACATCATAAAGAGTCCAAGTGGTATGAAAGGAAAACCTCAGCATAATATGACACTCAATCATGTATTTACTTACATTTTTCAAATTCCTTGGGATTGGCCCTAGGGATAGGATTATCCTATCCTCCTTCGTGTGGAAGCAAGAGTCCTGGATTTTAGGGATGAGGTGGTGGTTACATTTTTGGCAGATAGAATTGATGGTTTAGCTAATCATGCTAAGGTTTTGTTTCTGCGGAAAGTTTAGACGGTCTGAAAAGTTTAGGAGCGCCACGTGAATGTCTGCGTAAAGGAAGTGGTGAGGAGTTTTTGAATTTTTGGTCCCTGTAATCCTTGTTGTTGAAGCCAAAAGAAAGCTGGACTTATTTTGGCATCATTGGAGGCTCTAGCTTGTTTCAGGATGTGACTGGCGACTTTGAATTGCGCACCAGGGTAGCAGTTGACCTGCATGTCTGGGTGCGTGAGTTTGGGCAAGATACTTTGTTTCAGAAAAGTAATACTGCAGACAGAGGCAATTATCTAACTGATTTGAGTTTTCTTGGTGGGGGCAAATAATTTTAGTCTCTATTTAGGATTAAATTCAAATGAGCCCATGTGATTCTTGTCAATTGGGAATCCTACTTTATCTTTACTTCCAACATCCCCCCTCTGCAAGACAGGGGCTCCGGGATTAGGGTTATTGATGACACCCATGAAGATTGGTATGAGAGTTACATCATCCATTAGCACAAAGAAGAAGGGCTGACTGAGGTGAAAAATAGGATTGGATGCCCTCGAGATGACTGTCGTTGTGGCTGCGGCAGCCCTCGCCCCGTCCTCGTTTATCTCCATGCCAGACTTGTGCATTACACTGGACACCAGCAGGGGGCCGTCTGCAATCCCACCCAAATTGGGATTCAGGAACATCTCCCCAAGACCTGAGATAAAAGCAGCGATTAGAGAGGTGCTTTATCGCACCCTTTGTTTTACCAGAGCTTCCAGATGTGAGAAGATTACGTCTTACCTAGTTTGGTAAGAACTTCCTGCAACTCCTGAGAATATTCCAGCTTGAATTTGGGAACTTTAACTTGGACAGCCCTCTCTTTGGGTAGACGTTCATACAAGTTGGAGATATTTAGGTTCGAGGAAAGTAAAGACACGTTCACTTTCCCCGACTCAGGCATGATAACCAGCAAACTCATGTCCTTTGTGAATGGGAACCTTGCCACCTGCACACAAAGAGAGAAGATATAGTACTTTCTTAAAGGGGCAGTTTTATGCATTTTCCAGGCATTTTGTGGCATTTCATAGCATAATTAATTTACTATGTTGACTTCGGTTGTTTAAAAAAATTCTATATATATCCGACTTCAAAGAAATTTTACTTTGTAAATAAACGCCTTCAAATTGGGCCTCCGTTACTTTAAAAAACCCTGCTCTTTCTGAATCTTTGCCTTCAAGAAGTCATCACAACTTCATTCCTCTATTAAACCTTTATCGACATTTTTAACCACTGAGAAGTAGCTCATATAAAGCACATGCGCATAGTTTTATATGCGCATGTGAGAGGAAGGAGCTGAGAGGAAGAGTCATGGGGGGGAGGAGCTTTGAGGCTCGTCTCAGAGGAGTTGCTGGTGTTTTGCACAGCTGAATGGTTGCCATTGTGGACGAAAGGATTTCCCAAACATGCATGAAAGAATCAAAGCAACACTTTGATGGCAACACTCATCAAAAACAGGTATGTTTTTGATGAGGGAATATCATGAAACTCAAAAAAGTTGATTGTACCAAACGCTGCCCCTTTAAGAGTTTAATTCTAAAGTGAGTTGGACACATTTTTACACCTGCGTCATTTAACATCAACATTGTTTTTGGTTGTTTTTAAACTTTAAAAAATTGAGGAATCCAGAACTGTAACGCAGATTTGCAGTTGTTCTTTGTAACAGTTGGAGGCTCTTACGCAATATTTTCAGTTTTACTATGCATACCTATTAATCAACTTATGTGAATAGACGTGTATGAGAACATACCGCCTACTCTATGAATTACAGAAAAATAGTTCAAATATCCTATTAACGTAGCAGATTTACTTACACCTTTAATTTAAGATAAATAATTGTAAATCGAATCCCCCTAATAATGTGTGGCTGACATGTTTTGGAAGACTAATGAATACATAGAGCAAACAGAGAGGTATTAAAACTCTTAATCCAAAAATGCTTTGGTCCAAATGCCTTACCTAATACCTATTATTGCACAAATAAAATATAGATACATTTTTTTATGAACATTTAATACAAAAACATATGAAGATACAGAAAAACAAAAGATGTTTAATATTAGCATTCTTTTGCATCTAATTTAAAAACAAATTCCCAGAGACCCTGAAACTTCAGAAGGTGTACTTTACCTGAGCCTCCAGCTCACTGTCCATGAATAAACTCAGCTGATGTTTGGCATCATCCATCATGTCAACATCCACCAGGTGCAAATCATCAAGGTAAAAGACGCCTTTGGAGGTGAAGTTCGGGTCAAATCGAGCTTTCCATTCTCCTGTCAGACACACGGGGAAATAGGATTTTCATTTTTAGTCAACGGCATCTTTCAAACCAAAAATACTTTATGAAGAAACAGTAGCATTTTTTGGTAGCTCAGAGAAGGAAAACGTACTTGATTACTCTCTTAAAGGCATACAGACATATATAAAGGCATCAGAATTTCATCAAAAAGTTCATTTTATGTATTGGGATTATGGTCTCAATCACAAAACGTACCAAAAATGAACACTGTGTTAATACGCGCAAGAGTTTCACTATATCGGTCAAGTAAATGAGCTTTTCTGTGATGTTCATACATATTAATACGTCTGTTAGTTTGAAGTCGGCATGTTGGCCAATCACCTTTGAAGTAAATGGCGTTGATGAGCATGAGAAGCAGATTGGGTGGCAAAGAAGACAGGAAGTCCATCATTTTCCCCTCTGTTGCATTCTCTACCCACTCATTAATCTGCTGAAGGCTTTCCACTATTGCTGGTTCAGAGTCGTAAAACCGCAGCGACTCGCTCACAAACTCTTCCTTTGCCTTGAACCCTAAAAAGAAAAAAAAAAAAAAAAGAAAAAAAAGAAAAAAAACTGTCCAGCTTTTTTTCTTTTTTTGCTTGAAATCAGAACAAAAAAAGGGGGCTAACCTTGACGCAGAAACATGCGCGTGGCAATTTGCACGTCGCTGTTTCTCAGCTGCGTTAAGACGTGTCGCAGAGACTCGTGGTAACACGGCACGGTGTTTTCATGCAGGTGGTACATCAGCAGCTCTTCCGTCTCGTTTTTTGCACCTTTAGACAAAACACAATTCCAAACTCAACTACGCCACAACACAGCAGGCCAATCCAGCAGAGGTGGTAAGCAGTTTCTGCCGTACCTAAAGCCAGTTGCGAGAGGGCCAGAGATATGCTTAGAGGAGAAATGATGACATTTGGCTGCTCTGGTGTCGTCTCCAGGTTTTGTAAGAACTTCACCCCCAGTCTCTGAATTGCAGCAGTGATAGTTTGTTTGGTGTCAGGGCGTCGGCTGATAGCCTGACAACTGTCTCCCTTTTCTTCATCTGGCGACGTCTTGTTTGCCAACGTCGCAGTAACAGTTGTTTCGTTTAGAGTTGTTGGCTCCTGGCTTTCACCTTCCTATAAGCAAAAGCGACAAAACCAGGATCGTCACTGAGCGTGCAGCACAAGAACACAACACGTAACAAAGCATTTTTGGTCTAGATTTTAGTGCAAATATCTTAAAATAAGACAAAACTAACTCGGATGTAACTTTTTCAGCAAGATAAACGAGCTCGTTTTAAGTCAGTTCAATTCATTGCCGTTTAATTGTGAAGCGCCAAATCACAACAAATTTCGTCTCAAGGCACTTCACAAACAATAATAAAAAAAATTCAGTCAATCCAGCTGATTTTAGTTCTCAAACAGTTAAAACAAACTCAATGAGTTACTCAAAGTAGTTTGGCTTTTTTTACCCACTTAAAACAATTTCCTGTTTTAGGTGACAAAAATCAGCCAGTGGAACAAAGACAAAAAAAAAAAAAAAACACACACCTTTAATTTTGTTTTTCCTTTTTTTTCCAAATGTACTAAAATGTTTGACTTAGAAACTAGACCAAAAATACTTGGGAAGAATTTGTGGTTTTGCAGAGTGTTAAACACAAATTTCTAAATTCTTGCAGAAAGTTACTTTTAAGTTAGTTTTGCCCCATTTCCAGTTGACTGAAATATTTTAACTGGTCACTAGACCAAAACTACACTTGGTAGAAACTTGCGTTTTTGCAGTGTGTTAAACACAGATTACTTACTTCTATGGGTTGACTGGGGTTTAGGGGAATTAGGGGGATGGACTGATCTTCTGCCACTTCAGCATTCTGTCAAGAACAAGATAGCAGAGGACAATGGTCTTTCAAAGTTTTCCGTGATCAATGCGGATTTTTTTTTTTTAGACATTTTTAGTTGGGTTGTTTACAGTAGTTCCTAGACTGCAGAGACAAATTAACAGGAGTGTCAGGCAGAGGTCCATATCCAAGAAAAGTAACTGAAAGAGAAAAAAATATATATATATTATACAAGGTCATTTTTTCTCAGAGCCTTACATTTCTTCATTTCAGAAATAGTGTTATACAGTAAATCATCACTAATTATTATTTAGTGATAATTCCTAATTTCTCTCTTCCCAATTTCAGCTAAGCATAAAACATTACTAGTTTCTTCACGGATTTGTAGTTTTTTTTCCTACAAGCTGAAAAACTTAGTTCAATTCATTTTAAGGAACACAGAAGCATTTCTCCAAACCAATAAACTGCAGCATTAGTAGTTAAAACCTGAACCAAATCAACCTTCAAACAGAAATCTAGCTAAAGCGCAGAGAGTTTAAATACAAGCGCTGCACGCTTTGAACACACTCAGTCTGAAAACGGGGAGCAAAAACATTTTGAATTGAAGATGAAATTTAAAATACGTTTACCTTTTTTTTTTTGTTTTTTTGTAATGACAAAGAAACCCTCCCTGCTTGTCTAAAACAAGGAGAACCTTCTGTGCGGTGAATGGCTGAATTCCCTGAGAGCAAAAGATTGGCAGTTGCTCAGCAAACGGTTAAATATCAACTAGCATTGATCTGGGAGGCGCAGCTCGTCCAAACCGCTGTTTGTCCTCGGTTAAACGACCACGCGCTTCAAAATGTTTGATTATTTCGCGTGCTAGCGGCCCGCGGATGTGACGGTAATTCGCCTCCGACAGGAAACATTGACACACCTGTTACAAAAGAGTGGCTAATCCCAGCGCGCGCGCGGATAAACAAAACGTGCCGGGTAAAAAAAAAATAAAAATAAAAAAAAATTGGCGACGTTTTTCGCGACGAGGAACAACGCGCGCGCGGTGATTTCCCAGAAGGCCCCGGATTATGACATAGAAATTAAACATAATCTCGCTTCTGTGCCAAAAAGAAAAGCCTCCCATATTCAGATTGCGACCATCCAAAGAAATTATTATATAAAAAAGTATAGCATCAATCATGGGAAAAAAAAAAAAAAAAAAACCCTGAAACACTGAAAAGATGGAGGCAAGTTTTTTATTAAACAAGTTAATAAATTAATGTCACCAACTCTTGTTATTTTTGCTTTAAATTCTGCTCCAAAGGTTATAGAATATAGGTATCGGAACAATTTGATCTTTAGGCAAGTAATTACAAAAAAAAAAAAAAAAAAAAAACTGTGTTGCAACATAAAAGCTCTAGAGTTATATAAAGTGCAGAGCTTTTATAGATTTATGCTACTTCGCTTTCAAAACTGGAAAGTTAAACTACATTTTTGGACACATTTATATAGATGTATACATATTCCTCAGACACCTTTATTCCATAATATTTCTTTAAATTTATATAAAAAGGTGGCGATAAAAAACAAAGTTGTTTCTCTTGGCATTGACTGTTCATACAGTGCCTTAGAAATCTATTGAAACCTCTTTGAGTTTTACATATCGTGACGTTACAACCAGACACTGTATTGTACGGTCTTAGGGTTTTATAAGACAGATCAACATAAAGCAGTTTATAATTGGAGGAGGAAAATAATTCATCTTTAGCAACTCTCAGGTATGGGAAGACGTAAAGCAAAGGTTGTAAAGTCTGGAGCTGACCGCCACATCGTTCACCCGAGACACATTTTCCAAAGTTGTTTTTACAAATTTTCTCTCAGTAAGAGCAGGAAACAAAGGACAAAGCGGCTGAAAAGGTGGTTGGATTCACCTGTTAGATCCTACAAAAGGCATTAAATCGGGCTTGAGGTTCAACTTCCAACACAATAAAGTCGGGAGGGGAATCAACTAGGTCTACAACCTAAATCTGAAGTCTTTAAACTTCACTCATAAAAATTGAATATATATATATAGGGAAGTAATTCATAAACACCTATGAATTACTTTGGGTTGATCAATCACATTAAAATCCTAAAAAACGCATAGAAGTATCTGGTTGGACGTGACAAATTTGGAAAAGCTCAGGAGGAACAAATACTTTTGCAAGGCACTGTGTATCAGGTTTTGAAAGTCGAAAACTAAGGGAAAAAAAAAAAGAAAATGTGGTGAGCTTGGTATGCTGAGCAAAATCAGCATCTACATACACACAGACACACGACATAATGGCGCTACAGGGGTTAAAACATGGTCTTCATAATCCTGAAGAAATTTCAAGTAATCCATTTGCAGAATAAAAACATTCAGCTTAAAAAAAAAAAAAAAAAAAAAAAAAAATCAGAGTGAGACTAAAAATGCTAAAATTCAGGCCTCAATTGTGCAGTAGATTTCAAGGCTGTGTATCTAACATTTTGTCCCCCACCGCTGCCCTCCTCTGATCAGGCACGCCAACACTGTCATCACAGCGGCAGGTGTACGTTTATTATTCAGGATGTACACACACAAACACACACACGCACACAAACACACACACATGCGCGCGCACACAAAGAGCTATGAAAACAGGTCTTTAAAAGAAAAGAAAAAAAATCATGGGAGTTGCAATAACAGAAATCACTTGCTCTACAAATACTGCATAGTTTTAATCAGTGCATTTGAATTGACTCGTTATCGTTGAGGAAAACGGCAGGTGAGGACGATGAATTTTTGGTTTTCTTCGGAAAAGTGTAAACTCTCCGTGAGACCTTCCTGAGCATCTGTTCCAATTTATTTCTTTATTATGATTTCTTTTTCAACAGCTAGCCTGGGTAAAAATGAAAAAAAAAAACAAAAAAACAAATGACCTAGTCAAGACAAGGGATTGCTATTAAATAGTACACATCCACAGATAAAGGGAGTAGATTTTGGTGTGCATGATGAATCTCGACGGCGTGGCACACCGTCGGCTCAATAAATTCTGTGCTAGTAGGCAGGTTAGCATGATTCTGCAGATGCTAAAGAAAGCATTTTAAACCCAATCCAACCATTTAATCTCCCTATGAGTTCAAATGGGGAGAGCTCAGCCTCAGACCGCCTCTCCTCTATTAAAAAGACACAGTAAATACCAGTGGAAAGAGTGTTTAGTGCAGCTACAGTCTACGGTTTTAAGCTAACAGCCTGATGGCGCCGTTGTCGGAGCCGAGCAGTAGCAGCCTCTTGGTGGGCAGCACAGCCAGGCTGGTCAGAGTGCCGCGGAAGTTCTCCGTGCTCAGCTTTGTGCTGCTCACGGGGCTCAGGGAGATGTCGGCCATAGAGTACACCCCGATCTTGCTGGCCACCGTTCCGGTGACGATCTGCGAGCCATACAGGTCGAAGGCGTGGATGTGGTCAGACTGCGACTTGTACTGGCGCAGCGGCTTGTTTTCCAGATCCTTCCACACGCTCAGGGTGTAGTCGGTGGAGGAGCTGATCACCAGGTTTCCCTCTGCTGCCTGAAAAATAAAAAAACAGAGAAAGCAAGTGAAATAATAGGCCCACAATGGTAAAAGCTGCTCCCCTAGACGTTTAAAGCTTAAAGCTCACTAAATTAAGTGGTTTTGTTGAAAGGAATTTGAAAATAAAGACTTTATTTAGCTCGGTCAGTCAAAAACTTCCCTGCGTAAAACATAAACATCTGAGTAATTTCAATGTGCTTGTGAGCCATCTTTCTAATGAGTAACCTATGTCCATATTTGCCTAAACTTGTACCTTTAAAACAAGAAATACAATCCTTGACCCAATGTGGGGTTAAATAAAGTTTGCGGTCTGTTGACAGCATATCTGCTGGGTACAACTTTCATCATCTCTGACACACTACACTGAGACTATCAAAATAAAAGAAACTTGCTCCAATATATCTTTTAATAGGTTTTAGGTTGAGCTTATAAGGAGTATATCAATAACATACACAGGTCTTTTAGAGCAATTTGCACTACAGTTTTTTTTTTAGCCAATCATTATGAAATAATTTTGGAAACTGGTAAAGAATAGAAATAATTTATGAGTTAATACGTTAGAATTGTATTTTCTTTTTACCATGACTAAAATCGTACAAAATAGAGGTTGAATCACAATAAATAAATAACTGTTATATTCTCATACACTAAAATCAGAAAACCACCGTATTTGGTGAAATTATTGAAATATTAAATAAGGGGAGAAAAAAAATACATTATGCCTTTCTACATTTTATAATATTCCCTTGTTTTCTCCTGTATTACTATATGTGAATTTGCTTTCTACTGTATGATATTGTGCTGCATTAAGTTTTAATGTTTTTTTTAAACAGAGCTGTTGAAAATGAGTTTGTCCTCAAACATCTTAATTGATCAAATAAAATTTAAAAACTCCTGCTCAAAAGAAAAAAAAAAAAAAATCACATGTACAAGAATACACAAGAAAATAATCAAAATTTAAGACAAAATATAATAATTAATTAATTTTTTATTTATGCATTTAAGGCTTTTTAAGGACACACAAACATGCTGTTTATTAAAATAATACTAATAAAAACACAACAAATTTAATAATGAAGAAGCTGTTTTAGGCAAAATGTCACATTCACTATTTATATTTAAATATTTATCAGTGTGTGAGAATTTTTATGAATTCTACTGTGTGGAGACCATTTGTTTTATTCATGTACCTTGAAATTGCACTTTAGCAACAAAAAGTTATTTGAATTGAAAGGAACTGAATTGAAATTCAACACAATATACACAGTTTTCAAGCCCAGGGAAATCAAACCAGCTCTGTATCAATAATATTATATAAAGTAATTAAGCGTCTGTGGATTTTGCAAAGCCCTTTTATAGCCTCAGAATCTGCACTTCTCCATTGGCTAGCAATAGAAAGAATAATCCAGATGAAACTATACTGTCAGCAATGGAAATCTACACAGGAAGGTTCACCTTCATTTGGAGAATGTCTCCTTCATGAGCTGGCCAGCCCTTCAGTATGAGGCCTGTGCGCGCGTCGAGCAGAACAATGAATCCCGAGGAGAATCCTACCGCTACCGTGCGTCCTGAGGGGCTGACTGCCAGGTAGCGGATGAGCCCGGCGCTGACGTTGTTGTACGCCAACCGAAATTCGTGCTGCAGAGACACAGGAGAAGATTTGTCACTTTTGGCACTCGAATAACTCAGTCGTGAAGAAGCGCAAAAAAGCCCGCTCTTTCAAAAGGCACGACGATGATTAATACCCGCTGGGCGGTGAGCGGCTCGGGTCTCGAGAGAACGAGCTCTCCAACTGAAATTGCTACCTGCAATCCAGGCTTTCGAGGATCAATGAAGCGGAGAACAGAATCTGCACTGCCAAACACAACGCTGCAGTGTGGCGCTGGCATTGTGGTGACGGCTGTAATTGGATTCTTCCCGTCCACGGCGTCATACAAACGGATTGGCTTGCCTAAGGGAGAGAATACAAAAAAAAAAGTAAATACACTGAAATAAAACAGGCAAGCAAAAAAAGTGCAAACTCCCAAGAACAATTTAGTAACAAGCCAAAATGAATTGCATAAAGTTTCTGCACCTGTATAGTGGTCCCAGACATGGATAGTGCCATCACAGCTGACGACTTCCTGTGAGGTCTCTAGCTGACCCACGTAGAACACGGACTTCCGATGCTCGCTGTATGTCTGCCTGGGTTCCACCTCCTGAGTCCCGTCGCCATAGTTATAAAGGGGCCAAAGCTTCACGGTTTTGTCTTTGCTCCCGGACAGGAAGAAATCCTCTCCCACCAGCGGTGACAAACATTTCACGGTCCCTGAATGGCCTAAGAAGCTCTGCAGTCTGATTTGGTGAAAGTGAAAATGGGAATCTTGCTGGTTAATACCGATCTCATACTGCCAGTAGGCCAACCAGTTGCCCTGTAGAGAGCGGGTGCTACGGGGGAGCTCTTGCTTTAGGGCGCTGTCCTCCGGAGAGGGGCCCGTTATCCAGGCGGAAGAGGACGCACCTGTTGAAGGAGCGGAAAACGTGGCGGCGGTGGTGATGGGAGTCGTGTGGCCGGTGCGTCCCCAAGAGCTGGCCAGACTGTGGTTGGCGTTGCCGTCGAATTCGTTGTCGTGGGACACTTGGATGCGATTCCCCACCAGGTGGCTTCCAAACGTGCCCGACTCGGGGAGGGAGTCTCCCTGCACGGTGGAGCTGTGTGCAGGGGCGGGGAATGGGTTACAGCCAACTTGCCTGCCAAGGCCAGTGGAAGACACTGGCTCCAGCCGGGAGGACGAGCTGAGGCTGGTCTCTGAGGTCCCCTGGCTCAAACTCTGAGGATAGGACTGAGCCAGTTGCCAGACGAGTTCATGATTTGGGACCAGTTTCCGAATGGCAAAGTCACCTGTTAACAGAACAATGAGTTGTACCACCAGAGAACCTATACATTTAAAGAAGGAACATCATGTATTGTCCAGGCACATAGCACCTTTTATACAATCGAGTAACGATGTTCACTTCAGTCGTTATAAAATGTAGTACATATCAAACATGGCGACTTTGTAATTACTACTACAATTACTTTTTCCGACACTCCCTCTTCAGTGAATCATCACAGCAGTGCTTCTCATTATGCAGTTCACAACTGTATGAGCGTTGGACTGAGAAGTAGTTCATATGATGAGCTCAGCGGACTTGCAATTCCACCAGGAGTTTGCTAATTGCCGCTGCTGCTAGTCTGAAGGAGCTGAGAACCTCTCACTTTTTTATTATTATCATCATCAAATCAAGATGAGATTGGGTGTGAGTACTTAATCATATTTTTGATTATGCATATTTAGGAAGAATGTTTTAAATCCTTAATGTTCTGTTGAAAGATAAAACGTCTACCTCTATTAAAGAACAAGCAGCAAATTTTTTCCCCTGTATATTCAATTTTCTCAACGTCAAAATCGGCAAGTCAGACCTCCACAAACACTAGAAATTAGTATCAATACCCTTTCATCTCTGTACTTATGCATACAACTTCAACAAATACCCTTTTTTCTATTCTATTTTCAACTGAGAAATGCGTTTTGTCAAATGCTGAGGAAAGCGTTACCTATGAGACAGTAGAAGGGGATGTAGGAGGCATAGGCCATCTCGGGGTTAAATACGGTCTGCACCTCCTCCAAGACCCCCATCTCGTACGTTACATTTGACCCCTCAGGTGTACAAACATCCACCAGTGTTACTTCTCCCACAACTCTCCGCGGGGCATGATTTAGCTGCAGAGGTAAAGAGACGATGGTGTCAATTTAGTTTTATTTTCATGATTAAAAAAAAAGAAAGAAAAGAATAAAAGCATACCTGAAATTTTCTTTCTTTCTGGTTAAACTTTTATCGTAAGTCTATATACTCATTGAAAACTAGACATTTGTTGGTTGTTGCAAAAGTATTCAGGCCCATTTTCACATTTTATCTCATTACAGCCATAAAATTGCATTTGTTTTACTGCGATTTTATGTGGTGGAAAAAAAACAAAATGATTGTGGAGAAGCAAAATGATTTGTGGTTTTCAATTTGTTTCCCACACAAAGACTCTGGAGCCTCTCTCTTGGTTTCTAGTCCCCTACAGTTTTCTCACTGCCTGTATTAAAACCAGTCTTTTCCAATGTGAGCTGCATATATCTCTAGAGCTACTATAGTTGGCTGCTTCTCCGATTATCATTGCCTTTGTCTGACTTGTCAGTTAAACAGAGACACTAATGTCTTGCTAGTTTTCTGATTGGGTTATAACTAGAGAGACTGACCAGCCCTTCATCACAAGTTCAAAGCTTTTAATATGATTTTATAACCCATCTATACATTTATCCACAGTGTTAATTCCAGATTAAGTTTTATCACATATCTTCTTTAGTCAACTTTTGAAGCAGTTGGTTCCACAGAATTTTGTTTTAGCATGAAGAGTGAATACATAAGGAGACCAGATTTCCAATTGTAAAATTTTATTTCCACAAACATGCACCATGTTCTTCTGACACTACCATGATGTGATCACATCAAGTTCTGACCAAAAGCCTGAATCTTCGAGGAGTTTGAAAACTTTTGCAACATACACTTACAGAGGGAGTTGAGATATAATTTGACTTATTCAAGGGCTTCTGGAGTCTGACATTTAACTTCCATAAAATTGTTGTCACGAATGGCTGCAATGCAGCTGTACCTGGGGCTGGAGAGAATGCAGCAGAGAAAAAACAGCAAAGAAGCGACGCAAAGTGTCAGCCATGTGCTGTTGCACCATCTCCCTCCCAATGCGCAGACAGATGAGAGCCATTAGGCTCAGCGTCTTGAGGCAGACAGCAATGCGGGTTTGTACCCCGCTGGGGAACCTGCACAATACGGAAATGAAAGAATCGATCAGAGGATGACTGATATCTACATCTCATGGTTTCTGATTCTATACTGTTCAATCCAACCACACACACAAAAACAAAAAAAAGTAATTAAACTTAAACAGACTCGCATTTTTTTTAGGAGCAAAGAAACTGTTTTTGGGATATTTTTGCTGTTTAATGTCTGTAACCATAATCTGAAAACTTCTTGATCCACAATGTATGTGTGCTGTGCTTTACCCCATAAGCGGTGTTGTAATCAGATCTAGAAGTGGGAGGAGCACATCCTGATTGATTTTCATGAGCATGTCCATTAGCGTGGTATCCGAGAGAAAGACAATGATCTTCTGGGTAAGTGCTACGGCTCCGAGCAGACTTGCTTCCTTCCGCGTGTTAAGACGCTGTGAAGATGGTGGAGACACCTGGAAAACATTTCAGAAGAATAAGCCTTTTTGGGTCCTTTTTAGAATAACTTTAGCTTAAGCCTGGGCAATATCTTCAAAAAATAAAACCTCAGGTTTTTTTTCATACCAAAACCGGTTTTCTTTTCTTACAAAGAAATTATAAATGACAAACCTGCTTTTAATTTAATCATCCCTTCTAGGAGTTGACTTGAATTCAAATTCCAAATGAATAAGTTGTAAAAATTGTTTGTAAAACAAGAGGACAAAAGGCCCTGAGTAACATCAAGAAATTATGGAAGTCCAAGGAGTGGGTTGGTGAAAAATGACAAATAAAATAATAAATAATAAGATCAAAATTGAACTTGTCATAAGAAGAAAAAGCCATTAATCAAGAAAATGGATTAATCTCTTAGCACTAGTTGTTTTTTTTCAGTGTTTTTGCTATTGTGCTTGTTTTATTTAAAACCAAACCAGGGTGAGGGGTTGCAAACTATCAGTAAATGGCATAATATCTACTTTATACTGTACATGGGACTAATATTCTGTTAAATAAACTCATAGAATAAACGAAATATGACGTAATAATTTTGTGCTCTAAAAACAAAAATTCCAAGTTGGAATACAGTATATTATGTATATATATAATTTAGTCTTACCAGATATCCTATGTAAGGCAAGTACTGGTAGGTGAGAACAGGTTCTCCATAGAGTTGAGCTATGTAAATGAGACAGTCTAAAACAGGGCCTGCTGTTTGATCACCAACAACAGGCTTTTTCTCATACACACTGCCCATTCCCACACTCTCCAGCAGGCTTTCCACAAATGGAGGGGAAACAAACTGGTGATTTTCAGGTCCTATAAAGAAATAGTAGTTGATGTAAAACAATGTTTGAAATAAGGCAGGAAATATGATTGATATGATCAATTCACACACCAATGTAACAGTTTGTAAGTAGTCTCAGCAAATTTCTGGCAACATATCGAGACGTCACTGTTGGTCCGAGTTTTGCTGATAGCCATCGAACTGTTTTGCAGACTGTATCTGTGAATAGCAACACAATTAAACGTTACACAGCAATAAAAATAAAAAAAAAGAAGTAGGAACAGGTCCATTACTGGCTCACCTAAAAGAATCTTTTGCTCTTTCTCCTCAGACTCCTCTGATGGATCTCTGTCGTCTTCCTCTTCCTCCTGATCATCTCCAATTCCTTTGTCAGTCTCATCAAGTCTCACCCCATTGACAGTCTCTCCTTGAAGAGTTGTGAGAGTGGAACCTGAATCTGTGAGGTCAAGATTTAGGGAGGCTGTGTGACCCATCCCCTCCTTTCCATTGCTGGCTAGCTCTTCTTCCTCCAACTCGCCGATTTCCTCTCCCTCACTAGCATGTTTCAGATCCTGGCTGCTGTCTGCAGATTTCAGACTCGCTCTGTCCCGCATGGAATCATCACCCAGAGAGAGCTCACTTGTGCTGCTTTTGTCACTTAATTTCCCCACACTTAAAGATTCCTGATCTTGATCCTTGCTTACAGAGTTCTGGTTTTGCTGCTTCCCACCACCAACACCATCTCCACTGTTGACATAAAATTCATTCTGAAAGTCCTCAGCTTCTGAAAGAAACACTTGGTCATTGAGACTGATGCCAGAGGAGTAGTCAACTAGTCCGGTGTCTCCAACCAGCCCAACTCCTCCACTCACCCCACTGTTACTCCCCATATTGCCACAGACAGACGCAGATGATGGCCGCCCTTTGCCATCCTGGAAATCCTCTTCCTCTTCCTCTCCAAGGTTACAAATTCCAGTTCTCAGTCCTTTAAAACCTTCTCCACCAGTGCCCGAGCTTTCGAAGCCAGTTAGAACTTGCAGCACATGTGGGAGTAGGCTTGAGAGGAAGGCCTGGAGACCAAGCCTCATAATCAGTTGAAGGACAAAACAGTCAGTGTAGAGATAGAAACGTCCTTTGAGACAGTGGGGGTTTTCATAAACGTTGATCAGCGGCTTTAGTAAATACTTGTTTGCATTTCTGGGACCTAGGACGGTAGAGATGGGCTCAAAAAGGTACCAAGCAGCATAGACCGCAGTGGATTCCTCAAGCATGAGGGCTAAAATGAAGGGCAAGAGAATCTCAAGACCTTCAGCAGTGATGTTAGTCCGCAACAGTGCTTCAAGCTGCTGCCACAAGTGGAAGACAATGTCTCTTCCCTGAAGGCTACACATAGTACCCATCTTGCCATGGTAGGAGAAGATAAAATCATGAAGTGCAGCAAAATAGGAAGGGAAGGGAAAGGGACTAATGATGGAATTCAACAACTGATGAGGGCTTGGAGGAGGAAGGCCATCGTAAATAGGGTCATAATTGAAAACAAGAGGCTCTGGGCAAACTGGTTCTTCTCTGTGTGCTACTTTAGCATGCTTTTCTAAGAGCAACAAGGACTCAAGAGCATGGTGCAAAGACAGAGGCACATCGCGGAGGTTTGTAGAGCACAGCTTAATGACAGCCTGGAAACGCTGTCTGAGTGGAGTGTCTGCTTTCAGGCCTCTAAGTTTGGCAGCGTAGAATATCTCTGCCGTGAAAACACCGAGTGCCTGCACATCTCTTTGGAAGAGGTTGGTGAGAGAAGGTCCAGGTTCAGTTTTCAAACCCTCTCTAATTGAGCCAGAAGATGTTGAAGGATACAAAATTTCAGCATGAAGACTTTTTACCAAGAAATTATTTAACTTCTCCAGTTCTTCTAATGGTTGCAACGGGCTGAAACCTTCAGGTAGAATGATTTTGATTTCTTCTGTGTTGGTAGTAACAACATTTTCTCCATGTTTTTTGTTCATTGTGCCACCTTTTTGTAACACTGAGCTTCTTAAAGCAGGAGCTATGCCACTTGAGAAATCATTTGTAAGTGGACTCGGAGACTGAGATGCATGTGCTATGCGCTCGCTGCTAATTTTACCTCCCCCTGCGCTGATAGTTGGTAGATTGACAGGGCAAGATATAGAGGTGGAGGAGCCAGTGGAAGCTAATGAGTCTATAGCTTCTGTACCTTGTTCAAGATCATCATCCTTATCTACTGTGGTCCAACCAGAGGACTCGCACCCTTTGGATTCTGGTATCATTCCATCCACAGCGTCAACAACGGCGTCAAAGGAAGGGATGTGTAAGGAAGGCACATTAAGAGCAGCAAGCCCGAGAATAGGAGGTTCTGCTGGGGCATATTGGGAAGCAGATAAGCGCGGTGGGTGGGGCTGGTCAAATAGCTGAACTACACCATAGGTGGTCAGATTTGTGTGGTTGTCCACAAGGTGCAGGCATACATTCTTGGCCTTGATAGCTTCTTTACCTGACAGCTTATAGCCAAACGTGAGATCTATCCAGTGATGCAAATGCTGGGAGACATCTCTGCTCTCCAGAAGGTCCCGATGGACCTCAATAAACTCTTCACATGACTTGCACCAAGAAGGCACATCCAGATCGGGCATGTCTGGGTGGATTGAGCTGAAAATGGAAGGATCTGTGTAAAATTCTGGAATGCATTCATCAGGAGTCCAACTCTGCATGCGCTCCATAGTCGCTGGGTATTCATTGGGCTCCCACTGTGACCTAACATGGCTACAAAGCACTGACTTGGGAGTCTGTCTGGCTTTGTAGACATAGTAGGTAATGTCTGACAGCACATCAGATATGTGATGAGGCACATGCAGGTGCTCGGACTGTGCAGCACCTCCAACACCGACACTGAGATCTCCACCGACCCCAATTCCATTACTCGTTGCAGCTGCCAATGCCTCTTTGGTCATCTCATATGTGAAGTCCAACTGCTTGTCCCCCTTGTTGAGCCTGAACTTTGACCTCCTGAGGTCCCGAAATTTTCCAAAAGGGACAGTGAAATCCACGACCCAAGGCAGCACTGGGTGATAGTTAGGATCCCCTTCCCGCCGTCCAGCCAACCGGTTCAACTCCATCAAGTAATGGAAGTTACTGACTCGTCCATGAACCCAATCCAGAACCAGCACCTTCAGCTCATCAAAGCAGTCTTTACACAGTCTGTTGTTCTCTTGGCTCAAACACTTAATTTCAGTTGGCAGGGCATTTTTTGGTTCTTGGCTTACACCATCATCCCTGTCTGCCTCTTCTGATCCCAGGTCCTCATAATGAGAAAGGTTGACTTTGAGATGGCTGCAGAGTTGCTCATCAACTGCTATGTCCTGAAGAGACAGCTCTCCACAAGAAAGGCCTACTGTATGGCATGCCCGCATAGCTACGAGAACCTGGTAGATGATAAACAAGACTTTGGCATGACTGTTGGCAAGCTTTGCTGGGCTGAAGGACACAATGTCGTGAAGCGAATACTGAGTGTATGGTAGAATCACATACATCATTTCTGCCGTCTCCAGCAAACATTCTGCAGGCAGGACATTAGGGCAAAGATTGTCTGACTGAGACTTTGAAAAGCAGGATGAGCTGGGTGGCAAAAAGATGTCTTTTTCCTTCTCTCTAGCTGGAGAGAGGGAAGGTGAACCTTTGTCTGGTGAGATAAACGTCAAATTGAAGAGCTTCTCCAGTGCGTGGCGTACTGCATCTACAGCGGTAATATGCATTTGCTCACTGGGGCCGGTATACGCTTGCACAAGTTTGTAATGAGCTTCTCGCCACAGATTTCTAAGGGAAAAGAAAAAATAGAGAAAAGGCCAGAAAGTCAATAAAAATCCTGTCTTGCAATTGCATCTTACGCCATGAAGATATTTAATTTACAGCTTTTGTACATTTCCGCAGAAAAAATATCATTGCATATATTATTAAAACTGTCTTTAAGTAATCATGCCCTTGACTGTAGGAAAACATTTAAAGAACACATTTAACAAAATATATTAAATTTTGAGTAAACAAGTATGCTAAAAGACAATTGTACATTACTGCAGGACAGCAGCTTACACAAATGTTTAATGACAATATCATAGCTTCATTAGTGGTGCATCTTATTTACCAAGTATATATGAAAAAACAATAAAGGTTACATATTTATAGCTATAAATGTCTGGTTTCTTTGCACCTTGGAACGGGGCTAATAACATGAAATTCAACACAATCATAAATTTAGATCCCTACCATGTGATATTTTTATTAACATGTGATGTATTTACTATTTAGAAATGTATTTAAAATAAAAAAATTACTGCTGATTAAATTAAGTAGGTCACTAAAGGCACTTTAAAAAGTACTAATACTAGAAAATTATCTTTGGATCACAAACTTTTCTTTAATTTAGCTTAGTTCGAACACTGAAGCAGACATGAGTTTTTACTGTACCTGACATTATGCTGCGACACACTCTGCATTGTTTTAACATACGAGTTCTGCGAGAGCAGTTCCATTTCACGATGGCACGGATCCCTGGCCAATCTGTAGCTCAGCTTGCTTTTCCTCAGACCCTGAATGCACACTCGTGTCCAGCCAGGTGGCAGCTTTGTCTGTGAAGACCAGAGGTGTGTGGAGATTTCTGCTGCGCTGCTGCTTTCAAAGCGAGCACAGCGCAAGACTTTCTTCTCCCTGAGGCCCATCACCCAGCGCGTAGGAACCAAGGCTACGAGCTCTCCAGGACGAGGCCCCTGGCCCTGCTGTCGCAGGTCAACTCCCAAGTCTCGCTCCACTGCCTGCATCAGCCCATCCATGGTGAGTCCTTAAATGCTGGTTAGCAGTTGCGCTGTCACCAGTAATGTCACCACAGTTTCTCCCACTAGTTACAGTACCGGGACCTCCATGGAGAAAGCTTTTAGAGCCGAGCTGGTCTCCTCTTACCCCTGCAGAAACGGCAGACAAAAGAGAAATACAATAAATATGTGAAACAGGTACCACTAATTACTTTAAAGATCAGTAAAGGTACCTTAGAATTAACTTTGACAACATATACACACCCTACCATGCAAGCTCTTTACTCAGGTCGTTCTTGGGAAAGCAACATCCAAGAATATTAATCAGAAGTTGAGTGGAAGAAAGAAATGTTCAAAAATTCTATAAAAAGATCTAGTTATACGAGATATCTGTATATCTCATACAATATTTTTACACTACATATTTTTACACTCCTTGCGTTAGCCCAAAAAATCTTGTCAGGGTTAAGAAAAAATTGGTAGACTATCGATCAGTGGTCCAATTTCTTCTTTTTAGATTAAGGTAACTTTTGTATTTGACTTGAAAATCAACCCCCACCTACTGGTGTTGCAGACATTGTTCATACACATGCTTCCAGCTGGTGAGAAGAATTGCAGAGATTTATTTTTCAGCAGGACTTGGCACCTGTCCAGATTGAAAAAGGAACCAATGTCTTCTTTGAATGAGAACCGCATCATTGTGTTTGACTGAACAGAAAGCTTTCCTATTCCTATTGTTAGAATCCATGTGATATCAAATGTCAAGACAGCAAACTCAATAAAATAAATGACCTGAAGGTCACTATTAAAGCAACCTGGGCTTTTCTTACCACCTTAGCAGAGACATCGGTTGATGGTTTCAATGCCATGCTGCCCTGATGTAATCATTTATCTAAAAAAGGATCCCCAGCCAAAAATTGAGTTCATTACATACTTTTGAACAGGGTGGCATTTCTGTTTTGAATTTTTTTTATTATTCATCTCGGCATTCTAATTTCAGCTTAACCCACCACATCAAACGTAACTGAAATAAATTTGAAGTGAATCACTCCGTTTAATGAATCTAATGCATCTTCACTTTTAGCATAAAACTGCTGATCTTGGTGATATTTTAGCCTATTGCTATGCATCTGCATTCAGGTCTTTGCACTTGGCAGTGGAGATAAACGGTCAAGCTTTGCAAATGTGGGGCAAGATACTTTCAGTTTATCAGAGATAAGCAACTTTAAAACACGACCTGATGCCAATAAAAGAGACGAATGAAACTGAAAGTCCAAGGTCTTGTGTTGCATGACTGCAGTAGCTTCTCATTAGCAGAACCATCTATGGGTTTAAATAACCGCCTCAAAGTTTGTCTGGAACAACCTGAAGGTTCTCCTCACTGCATCTGACCCACTGAACATCTCTGCATACTTCAAGTAACATTTACGCGTTGACCACAAGACTATACCCACCAAAAATTACCAATAGTGCCAACTTGATATATTTCTCAATGATTGTAGAGTAAACGTTGAAATAAAGCACCTACAGCGAGCTGAAAGGTTAGATAAGTCTTGAGAAGAATTTTAGGGAAGTAAAGCTAGCTAACACGTAGCTAGACAAAGAGGCTAACGGTACATCAAAATGAGCAACAAGATAACATTAAGTCAGTTGCGAACAATGCAGACGAAGCACTTTAAATGTTTACCCCGCTGTAATTACAGACACCAGCAAGTGCGCGTCCTCCTTGACGCTCAGCTCACCTCTCACCACTTGTAGCAGTTGACAGCTAGTTGGTGTCGAGCTAACGGTGTGTCCCCGCTTCACGCATGACGGCTCTCTGCCGCGCTACGAGCCCGAGACACGCTGCGAGGGGAGCTGCGTTTGCTTCATTTCCCAGCGTTTTTTTTTTTCTTCCAGACGCGAGTTCGGGGCAAACAGACAGACGCACGGACCAGGGCGAGAGTCAGTCAGCCAACGGTGTTTTGTCGCGAGCTAGTCGGAGCCATATTTCAGAAACGGCGCCTCACGTGACACAGCACCAGCCCCGTCTCATGTGACTCCGGCTGCTGCCCTTCAGCAGGCGGGACAACAGGAAGCTGTTCATGCCCGTCTAATTTAGTGTAATGCTGTCTTTTCTTTGTTGGCTTGTTTCTGTGCGTATAATCTAGTTTTATTTTTTATTTTTTGTTTCTTTCACTTATGTGGAAGCAGTCACTGCTGGCACTTTTTCCAAGTCGGGAAGGTTTTTGATATCGACGCCATATTTGTCGATATCAAAATAATAGATATTCTGTGTATATGTATATATTTAAATATATATATATATATACATAGTATATACAAAATATATAGCCCATTTTGTTAGTAATAACTAAATATGCAAACATATAAACAAATAAATAAATCCAGATAATAATAATAGTCATGAATGCATTAGTGATTATTAGCTGTTTGGAAATATGAGCCGCAGTGACAAAATAGCACCGGTGGATGTTTTTTTTTTATTTATTACCTGCAATTAGATAGCGACAAATTAACAGTAGTTAATAGGTCCTTTTATTCTCACCTGATTTAAGATCTCCAGGTTTTGACTGTGCCGATATACGGCTGTAGTTCTTACGTTAAACACTAGAGGGCGCTGCAGGTAAAACCCGCCTGCATTCAACAAGTTCATCTCACGAGATCTGCTGGAGGGACAAGTTATTAGGTAACAAACCTATGTCACTACATTTTATGAATAACATAAATTGTGTTCATCAAGACTGTGGTCACTTTAAAGTCTATTTTGAATTGGATTTTTATTTATTTATTTATTTTTGAATCTTGAACAGAGTGGGAAAATATACAAGAAACCCCCAAAAAATTATTCAAACTCCATTAGGAGGTTAAGAATGCCGAACATCACCTGGTCTTTATTCTTGGAACTATTTAAAGTCAGCAATGTAATGATGTAATGTTTTTTTTTTTTCTGTGCAGTTAACAATCTATAAGGTTTTACGGTCATTCTTACTATAATTTTAGTCTTATACTTACATTTAGCACTTTCTGTAAAAAAAAAATAATAATAATAATAAAGTGTCAAAATAAACAAACAGGAAGAAAGAAAGAAACAAACAATGTGTGAATGAATGCAAACTTTACACTTACTGTACTTTGTTATTTCTGTTAATTCTTATAGCAGTCACTGACTTAATCTTAATTATTCTCTAATTAAATGTGATTGAATTTCATCTTTTTTTTCCAAATAAAAGATGATTGTGATTTCTATTTTTTTTTCTTTTACGTACAATAATTCTGTGAAGTCCTTTTTTTTTATCAATATCTCTGGTCTGAATTTAATTTAAACAGGATTTAAAACCTTCTTGAAATAATGGTGCCTTGGATTAAATAAATAAATAAGCACAGACAAACCTTTACACTTTCAACATAGTGTTTTCTTAAACATTATATGGTAATAGACCCCCGACTGGCATGTTGTGTCGGTTTTGTCCACAAGGAGGCAGTGTAATCTCACACACAAACTTTAGTTAACGTTTCAAAGTGAAGCTTCCTGTCTTCACAAAATGTTCATATCAGTTTAATATTGACTGCAAAAATAATAACTCTCACATATAGACTTTTATTTTAGTGTCCTCTAAATTTAGTTAAAACCCTTGTAAAGATGTTCTAAAGATCTTAAATACGTTTTTTTTAAATGGAAGTAAACGAATGGGATTATAGAAATTGGCTGCACTTCTTTAACAATCAATTTTGGATATTATGTTGATATTCACCCCCGTTGACAGACTGGCAACCTTTGCAGGGTAAACACTGTATAGATCACCATAAAGTCATTTAGTCTTTGGATATCTTTGAAGTTCACACTGACTAATGTTTTCAAACTTTATTTTTGTTGATCGCGATGACCGTCCATTGCCAGCTTATGAAAATGTGATATTTAAGATTAAAACATTATATCAGAACAACAAATGCATGTATGTGTCATTTATTTAACCAGGAAAAAAAAAACTTGTTGAGATAAAGAAAAAAAAAAACTCTTTTCCAAGAGTGACCTGGCTAGGACAGCGGCATGAAACACAACAAATCAACAACCAAACAAAGAGAAATCACATAATTACTCAACAGGGCAGAGACAGAAGCCAAGTGATGGGATCTCATGGTCCAGTTTCCTAAAGGTATACCAGATCATTTCAAATCATTCTGCAAATGGTTTCGGGTGGAAAATTGAAAAGCCTTTTTTTTTTTTTTTTTACCAAGTTCAGTTCTGCAATGGCAGACCACATTTCTGTATTAAAAAAAAGAAACATTTTTAAAGCAGAAACGTGGGCTGTATGGAAATGATGCGTTTTACCATCAAAACACTTACATGGAGACACCCGTGTTGTCATGACAGTTCAGGGGTTAAAGGCTGTTACTTTAAAAAAAAAACAAAAAAAAAAAAACCCATTAAATTTGGTAGACAAGTCTCATCATCTTACTGAACATGAATGAACTTGGTAGAAGTCTCTCAGCATCCCACATGTTGGTAACATTTTGTTGCTCTAACTTCAAAAAATTCTGCAAATCTAACAGATTGCACGAACATCCACAGTCTTTAAATGGGGGCTCTGCTAAGGCCACGGGAAAATTGATGTCTTCTTCTTTTGAAGCCGTCTTCAAGCTTATTTGGAATTAATGTGATGTTGAAAAATCAAATCAAATCAAATCCCATCTTCACAGTAAGGTTTCCAGCAGACACCTGTAGGGTTTGCATAAAGACAACTTCAGACCATAAAAGGTAAGGTAAGGTCATTTTATTTCTATAGCACATTTTCAGCAACAAGGCCATTCAACGTGCTTTACATGAACTAGAAGGAAATACAACAAAACAACAAACCAAAGGAAAGAGCAAAGGAAGAAAAAAGAAAACAAAAAAAGTCCAACCCCACGTTTAAGAAGACGTAATCTGTGTTGATCTAAGGTAATAAGTAGTTTCTCTAGATACAGTAATCAGAATTTCTCTAGATTATAAAGCAGAACAATCCCACACAAGATTTTGTAGGATTTTCATCAAAACTAGACATTTTTTTTACAAACATAAATTGCTTCTCTTTTGTAACCTCCTTCTTTATTTTAGGCACATAGAAAACATATCAGATTTTTTTCTGTTACACAGCACAACCTAAACTTGCTGCTGCATCTTTAGAAGGATTTCATGCACCTTCCCTGACCGGTTTTTGGCTCTGTCGTCCCATATTTTCTCAGAATGCCGAACTCTATCTTCCCTGTAAATACTGAGGATTTCCTGATCTCCTTTTCCTCTTTTCCCTGATACTTTTGTACAGTGAGATTTCTATATATATTTTTTCCGATCGAACAACTTTTATATCAGAAAGTTCTGTGAGATAAAATCTCGTTTTCAGGGGCGATCCAGTGAAGAGGCACATCGCCGAACAGCATGCAGAACAATAATTAAACCAGTACACACATATTAAACACTATAAAATCAAACTAAATAAAAATGTATAAGAATAGCGCACAATAGTAAGACTTCAAAAGAATAATATCTTTATTATTTCACTCCTTCCTAACCTCTGCAAACTGTGGTTTTAGCTACAGCACACCAAAGAGCATCTGTCAGCGTGGCTCAGCCAGGACAGCTGAACCTCACTTCAGATTCATCAGATTCACTTTAATTAATGACAGCTGTTAAAAAGTAACAGCTAAACGCTGAAAAGAATTCAAAATGTGTTTTAGTAAAGTAAAACTTTGAGGGCGTCAAAATGTAATGTTATTGCAGTTTTATGTTCCTACTAGAGAACCATTTTGACAGTAGTTCGTACCGTCTCACTGTGTGTCTGCAAAGAATATAATGTGCACGAGTCAAACTCAAGGCCCGGGGGCCAAATTTGGACCGCCGTAGCTTTTTATGTGGACCTCTATACTCCAAATGACATCAATAACTCCCTCCAGTTTTTCACAAATCCGCAAAGTTTCCGCAAAAAATTCGCACATAAATCAACAGATCCCCACTGTTTTTTTTTTCCTCGTTTTACTGAAATTTTTTCTCAAAATTGGCCAAAATCACTGGGTTTAAGTCTCACCCTCACTTGATGTCAAGTCACAGTCTGTGACCAACGTAGTCATTTATAAAAACTCACATTTTCCATCAAACATCACCGCAAATATCGTAGAAATTCCTTCCGACTATTTTATAAATTAGCACCACAAAATCTGCGATTTTGAATGCGAAAAACCCAACAAAAACAAATAAAAAATGCTGGATGCACTGACCAGCGTGACAAGATCTTCAGCGTTACACTTATTATTATTCTGAAATAGCTATTTATAAAATTTGGCAATTTAATAGGTGTTATCAATACATTCTGGCACAACTGACCCTTTTAAGAACATTCAGATTTTTGATACGGCCCAAAATGAAAATGAGTTTGACACCATGATATAAAGAGGTGGAAAATACATATTTTATTATTTTATCAAAAGCAAAAAGAAAAAAGGATGTTAAGCAGCTTATAAGCCAGTACTATATTCTAGTTGCTACTGACTCATGGAAAATCTATTTTTACTGTGGGGAAGGGAAAGTTCACCTGAAACTGTGTCCCTGTGCAATTATATCAGTTGTGTTTGGATGTAAAGTGTGCTTTACAAGATGAGTGAATGACGGTGTTTTTTTGTTGTTTTTTTTAAACCAAAAAAAAAACCAAGCGAAAGGTAGAAATAAAGCAAATTCTACCCAATTTCAGACAGCAGACCGTGCAAAATGAAACGGCCGGCTGCTGCTTCACATTTCATCTGGCCTGGACGTGGCGTTTATGCACAACCGCAATGGGTTTGAAACCCTGAATTACAGGCGCACAAATTAAAAGCTCCCCTCGTCCGAGCATACCGCCAATGCAAAATAATTACTGTCAACAGTTTTACAGGCAAAGATACAGCCAGAGAACATGACATTCTTTGGCCTGGTATATCATGTTCCTCTTTTCTTTTTTTTTTTTTTGCTCTGCTGCTGGTGAAGTAAAACAAAACGAAAAGAAAATGTCATGTTAAAAGTATATGCAAACGTGCACTTTTCCCCGCAGCCTGTCAAATTTTATGTGTCTCCTGAATCAATCTCCACTGATTCCCTTTGGCTTCCACACATCCTGAATTTGAAAGCTGCGTAAATGATTAAAAAGATATTTAACTATCATAATAGTGGAAGTGTTTCATTTTGAGCAAAAAATGACTTGCGTGTGTCGTCTTTAAATAAGACCCAGAGCAACAGAAATCCTTGTTGCGTTGGTGCTTGTGGGAAAAGGGTAATTAGCATTGTTGTCTTTTACTGAGGTTTTATTGTATATCTCCTAATAGCCAATGTCAGACAGAGCTGCTGTAAACATAGGCAATATGCCCATTTTTATGCTGTCTTTGTAACATTTTTATCTTATCACTTCAGAACATATTGCTAAATTTAACATGCTGGTTTTCTAAAAAAAATCTAATTTTAGAAAAGTAGCATTGCAGTGTAAAGAAGTGGAGGCAACAACGGGACTCAAATCTCCTGGACGGCTTTAAAGCGCAGCAGCTAAGTGTGACCACGAGTTTGTTTCTGTCGACAGGCTGACAGTCGTTTTTAACTTAGATGAACAAATGTAAAATGACGTCTATCTTTTTAAACTTGTTTTCATGCACATGTTAAATGCTCTATGACAAAATGAAAGTAAATTGATCTTTTCAGAAAAAGAACACTTTTCCTGAGAACATGGTACTCGTATTTGGTGACGTCTCGTCCTAAGAATCCTCCCATTCTCCCGATTAATGTGATGATGACCACATGAGTTCACAGCTATTGATGGATTGATGATATTATACCGTGAAGTGACAGAGATGACCTCCCATGTGAAGTCATGAAGTGACCTTTTCATGTTGTGCGCTGAATCTACTACATTACAAAACAAGATGATACTGCAGCATTAAAATATGTCATTGTGTTGATTATTGTCCAAGATTACTTATCTAATAGTTATCTAATAGCTTAGCAAAATGCCTTACTTATTAATTTCTTTTTAATTGACAATTGCTTAGTTTGTAAAAAGAAAATGCTGGTAAAATTATTTGACTTAAAATAAAAAAAAAAAAAGACTGGAGTAAAAAACAAGAAAACATTTATTTAAAAAAAAGGAAGGTAAAATGTTTCTTTTTTTTTTTTACTCTAAACTGTGAGGTCATTAAGGTCAAGGTATGCACATTTCTCAAGAAGGTAAAGGCAGCAGTTTCGGTCTGCCAGGGCCATGTGTTGGGCATCTCTTGCTTTCTGCGACCATAGAAGGCCCAATACTGGGGAGATCAAAAGGTCATTATTTGTTTTGAGTCAAGGTACTCACTCACCATGCAAGGAACATCTAAAAGATAATTCACTCCCTGATAAGATAAGAATAAGATAAGAAACTCCCTGATGTACGTTTAAATCTAAATCACATTTGTTATTCATTTCTAAACCTTTTGGTGTTTTTACCTGAAAAAAAAAATCCTAAATGTGTACTTTTGTCTTTTACTCGCTTGTTTTAGTTGGATCCCACTGACAGGTGCGAGGAGTAAAACCTTTATATGCAGTGACAACTCAGCACACTTGTGTCAAATACCACACTTTTGCTCTATTTGCTCCGAAATTCAAAACAAAAGTGAACGCCATAATCTCACAGAAAGGCAGTTCTTAGTGCACACAATAATATCTACACTACATATTTTTTTAATATTTGGATTTTTGCACATATTTTATTATACCCTTGCTAATTTTGCAGCTTTCAAGGGCAGCGGTCGAGAGGAGAGGAGATGAGTTGAAATGTTTCAAAACATCCCGGATTTTTGTTGTTGTTTTTTGTCTTTGCTGTGGAAAAACGCTAAGCTAAAGTAGGCTCACTTATTTATTGTGATTCATCTACAACCCAAGCCCCTGGCAGCGGCCCGGTACCGGTCCGTGGACCAAAATGGTAGACCAATTGGACCAACTGGTCCAGGAAATAATTCAGCATTTCCGTTTTGTGTATTATTCGAGTCTGGAGGATCTTTTATTTTGAAAATCCTTTCACCGGATTCTCTCGGTTACGTCTCGCGCGCCAACTTTGAGCCCACAAAGCAGCAAAAGGAGCTATAATGAGTAAACAGATGTCTTTGGAAAGTTTCTTTGTGAAGCGGGAAAAGCCCAGAGAAGAGACGGGAGGATGGATTTATCCCGGTAGGTGATTCCCACGTTACAAGCTGCTCTGCATGACGTGGTGACCGACTCGTTAATGAGGGAATGAAGCTTCAAACTCACCAAGCACCCTGAGCATTAGCAACACTTTGGTATCGTCGACTCTCATCTGTCCAAGTTGGGAGAAACGAGCTCAGGGCTCCATTTTAAAATGTTTCGTATCTGACATGAAATCAGTTCACCCGACAGAAAAGAGAAAAAATATTTTTTTAAAAAAACAAAACAAAAAAAAACTCCTTTATCCGCACCGGCAGATCATTTGTCTGAGGCACTGAGCGGAGAAATAAGCATTTTGCACCCGGAAGTCACGGACATGAGCCCTTATCGCCAGTTAAAATTTTCAAAAGTGAAATGTTCGTTTTTGTGGCGCATCTGTATCTTATTTTGAAGGGATATGCAAACGTTGCCATAGCGACCAGAGCCAGAGAGCGTCAGGGCAGCGGTCGAGAGGAGAGGAGATGAGTTGGAGCTCGTGAGCCTGCAGGATGACCCGAGCCGGTAAGCAGGTTCGGTCGGTTCGTGCGTCCAGCCACAAGGCAGGAGCAACACACCACACACCAACTCATTCCACTCGCGAACATCCCGATTCCAGAAGAAAATCCCGTGAAACCCAAACATACCAAACGAGAATTTGGAATAACCAAACACGGATGACGGTGTAGAAGCAGTAGTGATAGTTTGTGGCTCATTTTAAGCGATAAAAGACAAAAGAAAAGGCGTTTGATAAAAGGAGCAACCGCTCCATTTGCTGCACTGTGATTTGGAGGTGAGTTATGTTTTTTCGTAGTTAACATTTTCAACTGAACAAACATAACCACATTTGATAAACATATATAAAAATGACCTTTACGTATAGTAATAAACATTTCCACATGTCACCTCCGATGTCCACCGGACTCTCAGTTGCCATGTCAACTGTTTGGGATTCCTCTCCGTTCTTACGTCACCGCGCTTTCTGATTGGCTCCCTGTCACATTCAACACTTCCACGTAATACACCGCACACTGCAGGGCGTTGAAAGATTGTCGTAAAGAGAAAATCGGAGCAAAACATCTGCACCACAAAATTGATCAAGTAACACCTATATTACTAAATTTCAACTATTTGAGGTTTTTTTAAACCAACGTATCATAGATGTGTGTGTGTGTTTTTTTAAATACTACACCCACAATTAACTTAAAATTGTTTACTCACCATTAGACAATGCCTGTGCAATGGTTGGTGGGGTCTTATCATTATGGATGAACTGATAACATTCAGATAACAACCCTGAATAAATGCATTGTCCTTATTTTTTCTCCCTCTTCTTCTTCTGATTCAACTGAATCAGCACTTTCTCTGCAGGTGATCTGTTTGGAAAGGGGCTTATTAGACAGTGTGCAAAAGAGTGCGCTGATTATGTGGAAAAACTTCACTCTGCTGTTGAGTAGGAAAGCCTTTTTTTTAAAAAAAATCTCTCACTCTCAAACTCTCACTCCTCATTGTGATTCAGCTCGCTCTTTCTCTCCTTTATTCGCTGTGGGACTCTCCTCCCTCTCCTCCCCTCTCCTCCCCCTCTCCTCCCCTCTTCTCCCTCCGTGCGTCAAAATTCTCGACCCATGGTGTTCAGGCTCCTTGTTTCTCAGTTTCCCTCCAGGATGGGTTTCTTCAGGTTCCTCAGTTCTGTTAAGAACGACCTCATCCTGTTTTTAACTCCGTTCGCTCTCCTTCCTCTGCCTTTGGTGATCGGGACCTCGGTATGTACTCATTTGATGTGTCAGTAGATGGTGCATTGACTAATAAAACTGTTTCAAAGAAGAAAAAAAAAAAAGAAAGAAAATGTCAGGACGGAAAGTTGTTTTTGCTTTTCTTTCAATTTCTTTTTCTTTTTAGCAATTTCTTTTTTTTTTTAGCAATTGAATGAATAAAAAATATAGCAGAGATGCGATGGACAAGTTCTCTCCGTTTTTTTTGTTTTTTTGGGAGGGGGATTTCACCTGTTGCTGCGCACGAGCGCTGTGCACGAGGCTCCCGGAGGCACCGCGGTGCACCCCACGGTCCTGTTGTTCTAACTCTGTGTTTTTGTCAGCATCAACTGGCAAGTGCAGCCGTGGGACCACGCAACGTCAACGGGGTTCTGTCCACTTTGCCACCTCCACTTGTGACAGGGATACATAGGGTCTGCACGCTTCTGAAAGCAACAGAGCAAAAACATTTGATGTGTTTTAGTTGCTTAAATTGTCTGATTAATATGTAAAATAATATTAGCTGATTCATACGTGTCGCTTAAAAAAAAATATTATTGAAGGGTTACTTAAATGTGTTCAGTTATGTGTTTAAATTGGGAACAAAACTGCAAAGAGAAGGCAAATGTCTATTTATTGAATTTTGAACTTTCTCCCAAAAGTCAATGTCTTGATTCTAAAACTTTTAGTCCTTTATGTGCGTTTGACATTTTTAGGGGTTTAGTTATATGAATGTTTGTAATGTTTGCCGACGACACAAATATTTTGTGTAGTAATTTAAATAAAAAACAAGTTACCTGTTGTAAAAACAGAGGCAGTTTGACGCTTACAAGTTATTACTGGAACTATATAGAGCTCCTTCACTGACAGTGCTGCATCCTAAGTGCACAAAAGATCATAATAGGAGATCCTTCCTCCCAGTTAGATTCTGTAACCATCACAGCTCCCAACAAACTCAGTATGTGCTTACATCCCTGCTGGTGTTTAAACAGTTTGTTTCTATATATTTATAAAGTTCTTATATATAAATACTCCTTCATAAAAAGAGAAAAAAATATTTTTTTTCTTTGCAAAATGGAAGTTATAATTTGAATAAAATTACACATAAATGACCTAAGAAAGCTTTTATATGTATGTGTTAAATTGTTAAGTATGTATTCAGTAATGTTCAATTTTGATTAAAATAGGGTCAAATATATTACTCTTAATGGTGCAAAGATGGAGCAAGATGTGAGACTTGCTACTTACATAAAAACTTGTTTTTAAATGTGCATACAAAAGGACAGGTATGCATATCTTTTACATTTATGTGTATAAATGTTTAAATATTGAGATATTAGTTCATATACATGTTCAAGTTGTTAAGCATAAGCAACGATTGACTAAATGATTTTAGAGTTTAAATCATTTAGTACGTATTGTAGAACACAAACTTTAAAAAAATACTGATATAATTCAATATATCTTCCATTATTACAATTAGAAACTTGCAATTAGGCCACAAATCTGGGTGCAGAGATGGACTCAGACCTGAACCGTCATATAAAATCAATATGCTCCCTGAACAGACTTTAAAATACTTCAGTTAGTTTATAAATCATCGAATGGCTCAGCATCAAATTACATTAAATGTTTATTGTGATTTAATCACCCTTAAAGATTAAGTCTGCTCTGTGTGTCTCTGCTCATGAAAAAGCAGGATTTGGCTTTTATGGTCCTCTAATCTGGAGCTGAAACACTGAGTTTCCTTATATCAAGTTTGTTTAGAGTTGCCTTTCATTAATTAAAACCTGGAAAATGGATCCACTCTGGTCTGGGTTGCAACTTTTCATTACTTTTTCATTTTTGCTTCGTCAGTTGTGTTTTTTTATTTTTGTGTCATGTGAAGCACTTTGACCTGCCTTGTTTCAGAAATGTTCTACACAAAATAAACTTGACGTGTGTGTGACCAGAAACATTAGAACACTCTGATCTTCACCCTTTGAACCATCATAACATCCGGTTTAAATTGACATGACGTTAACTTTTACTACAAATGTTTGCAGCTTTTTATTGGTGCTATTTGTTTGAGGAGTTTTAAACCAAATTAGCCATTATATTTTAAAAACATACCTGTTTTTTCTCTTGTTTTTGTTGACATGTCTTTATGGGATTTTCTATACAGGAGGCAGAATGTGCGTATGTGATCATCTTAATGGCAGTGTACTGGTGCACTGAGGTACTTCCACTGGCTGTGACATCACTTCTCCCAGCTGTCCTTTTCCCTTTGTTTGGCATAATGAAGTCTAAAGATGTAAGTCAAACAATGGCCAGAAATTTGTTTTTGAAAAACAAAAAAAAAAGAATTAATTTGCCAGAAATTGAATCAACTCCCATATGATCTTCCGTTCCCAGGTAGGCATGCAGTACTTGAAGGACACCAACTTGCTGTTTGTGGGAGGCCTGCTGGTTGCCGTGGCGGTGGAGCACTGGAATTTGCATAAACGCATCGCTTTAAGGGTGCTACTTTTCGTCGGTGTGCGTCCAGCGCTGTGAGTAGTTTGCTGACAGACTCACATCCGCTGTCCTAATCTTTCAGACCTACATACTCAGCTTATCTAATCGACTGTCAGCGGAGCAAATATGCTGAAGATAAGGGCGCTGTGTTCAAGGTTTTTACTGCATGGTAAAACTCTGTTTGTGACACTTTGTCACCTATGGTGATGAAACCCATCATGAGTTTCCGACTTCAACTTTGATTTTTCATTTTTGTATTAATACAAGGCTAAATTCACCACTTAGTGTCTATATGAGCTGCTGGTGCGTCACAGGACTCTTTTACTGTTTGTTTTTTCTTTTCCTTCTTTCTGCAAGGTTGATGCTGGGTTTTATGGGTGTCACTGCGTTCTTGTCGATGTGGATCAGCAACACGGCTACCACGGCTATGATGGTGCCAATTGTCCAAGCCGTGTTGGACCAGCTCAACAACGGTGACAGAGAAGTGCCACCGATCCTCAGTACAGATGAGAATGTCCAGACATCAAACACTGACTGCAAGCCACCTGCGCAGACAGAAAAAGAGGCTGAGGGAAACAGTGAGTAATTGTTAAATAGGGCGGTATTATGTAAAATTTGATTATTTATTTTTTTGTTTACATCATCATACAATGTTATTCCCTCATCAAAAACATACCCAGAGCGTTGCCTTGATTGTTCCTCTTTGGGGCTGCAGTTTCCAAGCTTCTGTGACTCCCCCCACTCAGCTCCTACAGACTAGCCAGCAGCAATTAACAAACACCATAATTACTGATGTATTGCTTTGCCATATTGTTTCTTGTGAAGACAAGAACATTGATGTAGTCTAACATTGCTTAGCATCAAATTCTTTTTTTTTTTTTAAACCAGAGTTGGCAGTTCTGAAAACTCTTTTCTTTCCTCCCTCTTTGTTTAAAGGCCCAGTGGTGGTGACTTTTTTAGACGCCTCAGTCGAGGTTGCCAGGCATAAGGAGGCAATGGAGAGGCGAAGAATGAGTAAAGGGATGACTTTGTGTGTTTGTTACGCTGCCAGCATCGGAGGCACCGCCACGCTGACAGGAACTGGTCCCAATCTGGTGCTTAAGGGGCAAATGAACCAGTGAGTGTGTCCTTATTTCTTTTCTTTTTTTTTTTCAGCAGCACAGCTGACTCTATTCCCATGTGTCTTAAAGGTTGTTTCCTGAAAATGAAGATGTGATTAACTTTGCCTCCTGGTTCGGCTTTGCGTTCCCAAACATGATCCTCATGCTGACACTCGCCTGGCTCTGGCTGCAGTTTGTCTTCATGGGGTTCAAGTGAGTCTCTGACAGAAAATGTAACATCTTTCCTGCGTCGCGTCATGTTTGACAGTAGAGACGACGTGAAAATTCTGACTCCCATGCGATTCCTCTAGTTTCAGGAAAACATGGGGCTGTGGGGCAACCAAGACAGAAAAGGAGATTGCTGCATATAACCTGATCCGTGACCAACACCGTCAGCTGGGGACCATGCGTTTTGGAGAGATAAGTGTGCTGAGTCTCTTCGTTTTGCTGGTAGTCCTTTGGTTCTCCAGAGATCCGGGTTTTATTCATGGCTGGGCTACAGAGCTAAACTCCACAGCAGAGTGTGTACTTATGATTTTCATTTCTGATTTTACACATTTGCACAAATTTGTACATGAATGCAGTTGATGGCAGAATCTCCCTGGTCTTCTAACCTCGCAGATATGTGACAGATGCCACAGTGGCGATCTTTGTGGCCATCCTGCTCTTTGTCCTACCCTCTGAACCACCGCAATTCTGTTCACGTGGGACTCGAAGTTTTGATACGAGTAAGGCATCATTCTAGAAAAAAAAAACTCAAGTTAAAGGAAGCTATTTCTGTAATGTTTTGCCTCTTGTGGGTGTTTTCATTCAATCTGTAGCCACGCAACAGACCTCTACCTCAACACCCCGACTCCTCACCTGGAAAGTTGCCCAAAAGAAGGTGCCGTGGGGCATTGTACTTCTCCTTGGGGGCGGGTTTGCCCTCGCCAAGGGGAGTGAAGTAAGTAGCAAGAACAGTTATATGTCTATGTTATCTGTGGACGTAGCACACCTTGTTGGGGCTCATCGACAGTGGATCTGACGGAGCAGATCTAGGGTCACTTTACAAAATGCAAGCTGGTGAACTCTCATCTTTTTGGGATGAGATGTAGATTTTTCTTCTTTTTCTTTTTGCTATATCATGCCAAATAATAAACAGTACTGCATTCAAAGCAGACCACATATTTCCACACTGTTTTTTGTTTTTATTACTTTATTGTATTGTTTGTGGTTATTTTGATATGTAGTTTAAGAGTGTAATGCATTGAAAGTGCCAAAATGAAAGGATTGCATGAAGACAAATTTAAGAATCTGAGGTTGTGTTCAATGGTTTCTGATGACACTTGTCTGCTCTTCCTGATATTTCTACATCTACTTTAAAAGGACTAAATACTGGTAATTCTTCAACATTAGGGCATCAAGCTTCAAAAGATTAAGCATTAATTAAAACATCAAATACCCACCATTTTGTTTTGTATGTGACATACAGTGTTTTTATGGTTTGTTCAACTTCCTTTTTTTTTTTTTAAATGTAGATGAAACTCAGTCCATCTCACAAACAGCAGTTAATTTGGTCACCCTGTGTCAAAATGCATTGCATTGTGTCATGTTGTGTTGCACCTTAGCTTGCCTTATGTCATGTTTTTCTGCTTTCAGGTATCAGGACTCTCAAAGTGGATGGGGAACCAAATGAGTCCTCTGCAGAACTTCCCTCACTGGGGAATAGCTATCATTTTATGCCTAGTGATTGCTGCTTTCACAGAGTGCACCAGCAATGTGGCGACTGCGACGCTGTTCCTGCCTGTCTTGGCCTCAATGGTAAGAGCTATCACAGAGACAGTTACATGAGATACTGGGAATCGTCATAAAATCTGGCTAGAGACATAAACTCAGGCCTGACCGCAGTGGTTCAACTAAGTTAAATGTCCGAACTGGAGTTCCAGTACTCGCATCGCTCCCAGTGAGAACTGGCCTACTTTCCCATGTTTGGCAAGCTCTCTAGTTGGTTATTCGGGGTGAATATGCTCTGCTCTCCTCAATGGGGCCCCCCTCCCATTAATGACCTGCCAAGTACACCCGGGCAGCCCACTGCCCTGTCTGGCTGTCACAAAGCAAGTGAAGAATGACATTACTGCGCCTACCGGCTGACCACTTCACAGAATTACAAAGATCACGCCACTAAAGATAGTTTCTAATTGGAAGAATTAAACTAATATCTATAAAAAGCAAAGCTAAGAATCTGTACTAAAATAGTGACTTGCAAAAGCATTTATACCCATTAAAGTTTTTTTTTGTTTTTTTTTTGCACATTTTGTCATGAATAGTATGTTTTATGTGGTAAACGAAAACAAAGTGGAAGGAACTAAACATAGCTTTTGGGGGAAAATGGAGGAGTTGTTATAAAAATGTGAAAGACTGCGATTTGTAGCATTATTGATCATCCATTACTCAGAGGAAAGGAACATACTATGAAGATTGGAGAGGTTTAAAGCACTGAAATAATGAAGTTTGTTGCTCACTGTGTGTGCACTTGAAAGTATTGATTCAGGGATTGAATACTGATGGACGGCAGTCTTTTTGATCACTTTTTTTAAAAGAAAAAAAAAGATTCATTCTTTTCCTTTCTCTTCAAAACTATGTACCGATTTGTACCTGGTTCCAAAAAGAAATGATGGAAGTTTGTGGTTTCAATTTGAAAATAAGATAAATGCATGTTGTGTCACCGAATGTGCAAACTGGCTCGAGCTTTGGCAATGAAAACCTGGAGTGATAATAGTTTTACGGTTCATTGCATTGTGTGCCGTGATGTCAAGGAAATCTAGATGATTAAAACAAAATCTATTTACATAGACAAAACACTATCATTGCGGCGACCTGATATATAGTTTAAATGTGAAGTTTAGTTCTTTTGACTGTTTATTTTGAGAAACAGAAATTACTGTGCACTTGTTCCGAGCCTCTGTGCCTCGTGACATGTAATTCAGAAGCAAATTCCACTCAGCAACGTTCCCTTAGTCCCCAGCAGTCTGCCATTATCGCGAACACATGTAGCGCCTTTCTATTTTGGACGTCTTGACTCAGCACAAGGCCAGCAGGAATTACATCTTAATTATACCCACCTAATGAGAGTTTTCACTCCGGGCAGAGCTGCACACATTTCATTCAGAGTTATGAGTCAATGATTGTGGTTGGAGGGGAAAATAGCCAGATAGTGTAGCCGAGGATTATGCGATCACGTCTGTTTTTATCCCAGCCTTAGAGTCTTAAAAACCTCCTTTGTGATTACTGCAGTCTCAGTCCATTGGAATCAATCCTCTGTACGTCATGGTGCCCTGTACTCTGAGCGCCTCGTTCGCCTTCATGCTGCCCGTCGCCACCCCTCCCAACGCCATAGTCTTCTCCTATGGACATCTCAAGGTTGCTGACATGGTGAGTAGGGCGGCTGATTGTGGGGGTTATTTTGTAAATGATATGCTGAATCTGTTGGTGCTATGACTTTTGCTGCTGCCATTATACAATTAGGACACAAGAACCTGTATTTAATGTCGTCTATAGTTGCAGCCCAAGCGGTTTTTATAAAATGTGATGAGAAGCATATATATATTTCCCAGAGCCAAACTGATACAAGATTAGAAGAAAGTTTGATAAAAAATTTTAGTGACATCTTGTACCTAAAATGTAGCTTAAAGGGAAATAATCACCCAAACTTTTGTGCCCGTGTCTCCTTCCAAGCATGTGGGAGAAACTGTGCTGAATACTGCAAATGAGAAGGACCTGCCATATAAAAAAAGCAGCCCCTTGTTTTACCCTTTGCTTCGTACAGAGTCTGGGCTCTCTTCCTGGAGGTGTTGAGTTTTGAAATTCTACCCAATTGCTAGCTTTTGCCCGTGACATATGTAATGCTCCATTTCGACCCCAACAAGCTTATCAGAAATTGCCTGCGCTGTAAACAACCTGCCTCCGAGCCGAGCCAAACAAGACGGCTGTTAATGTTAATTCAACATCTGGAGGCGTAGCCAACACGGACAGAACTCTTTCTCCTCTGCCATAGCTGAACGTACAGGTAGACAGGTACAAGTCCGAAAACTGCGCAAAAAACTGACAACAATGTCATTCACAGCTTCTGCTTCTGTTTGCTAATTTGCCTGGTTGGCACTCGAGAGCCCAGAGCCAATGTACAAAGCAGAGGAGACAAGGCTGGTTTTTATGGGGAACACGTCACACCATAACATTGAAAGAGGACATACTTTGTTTTTACCATTTTTAGCCAATGGAAATTTTTATGTGAGGGAGATGAGTTGTTTTTTTGTTTTTTTGCCTGGCTGTATCACAGATATTCCTAAACGAAATGATGAATTCCTTTTTGTTTTATCAAGCTAACTCTGCGGACAGTTTGACAAAGTGCCACTGAACTGAAAACCTTCAATAAATTGAGCAGAGCAACATTTTCAGATCTACTGACTTCAAGTAAATAAAGCACACCTTTAAAAAAAGTATTTTTGTCCCCAACAGGCGAAGACTGGGGTAGTTATGAACATTATCGGCATCATTTGCGTAACACTGGCCATCAACACCTGGGGCAAGGCCATGTTTCACCTGGACACTTTCCCTGCCTGGGCCAACGACACAGGTGTCTGAACGACTTCTGCGACCACTCACCGTCTATGCAGGCCCTCCTCCCCCAGACCGCGTCCTCGGGTGACAAACACCTGAAACCAGAGGTGTTTTTCTAGAAAACAGTGAGCTTCATGTGTTGTATTCCTGTCTGGATTTTATGAGTGTTTTGTGACGGGAAGTGGAGGGGAATTTGACTGGAAAAGAGTGGCAATATTTATACATCACAATGAAGGGATACTTGAATGAAAGCCCCTGATGCCTTAAATTACACGGCACAAACCAAATGCTGTCTATTAAGTTCAAACCAGAAAATATGAATTATCCTAGCAGCTAGTTCTGGTGGTGTAATTGAAAACAAATCTCATATTTTGTAAAAGGCATTGAATCTTTTCAATTTTGGGGGGGGTTGTTTTTTTTTTTTTTTGCAAACGTAGCCAGATGTTTTTAGAAATTCTTTAATTTTAACATACTTTGTATACATGGTCTTGCAAAATTATCGAAACAGCTTGAGCTTTTGTCATATAACCACAAGCGTCAATGTTTTAAAGTTTTTTTTTTTGTTAGATTGAAACAAAGTATCACGTAATATTTGAAGTGAAATGAAAATGCAACGCGGTGTTTAATTTTTGCTCTGATTCTGGAAAGTGAGGACCTAAACACAGTTCTGCTTATACTAAGAGCACGTTATTGATGTATATACTGAATGTATATGCCATAGTTTTATGACTATATATAACATCCCCTCCATACTGCAGTTGTTTCCTACTGTGTTGATCTATCAAAGAAAAGGTTTGTGGCTGTGATATGACAAAATCTAAACTTGTTAAAGAGATATTAATACTGTTGCAAGGCACTGTAATTTATTCTCAAAGAAGCATTGTATACTTTATGTTTTATGTAGTTCACTAAGCAAATTTTCCTGTTTTATTACTTATACGGTCAGACAACCTCATTCTTCTGTCTCTTCTAACTTGGAACTTTACACTGAAAAGTCTACACACATTTTTATTGATGGTGTATATAAATTTCCCCCAATACGACCAAATGTAATATCAGAATTCCGTTTTTAAATGTAAATACATTTCAGGTAATATTCAAGACACTGTGACAAGAACAATTCAACTTTTTAAGCACTTTTTAAAATCCATTTATCTGTCAAATGCTGTATCTCCAGGACTGTTAAATACATTTTTAGCATCTGATTTTGCCACCTTCCTTTAAATTCAAGCATATTTCACCCATGAGTGTTTTAAGCTTTCATTTTCTGAATGGTAAATATCATAACGGTTAACGTGTGTTATATGGGGAAAATGTGCACATATATATGAGACTTTATTAAATAAATGAACCCAAGTACAATTTGGACTTCAAAGGCTTATGTTAAAAGTCTTATTTGTCTCACTGTAATTATGATTTTGATAAAAAAAAAAAAAACAACAACAACAAAAAACACTTTCACATTGTATTTGTGCGCAGTGGTTTTATACATATTTTGCACGGGAAATAAAAAGAATAAATAAACAAAGAAACTTTTAAGTCTTTCCTAGCTTGCAAATTTATGTCGATTTGTCAATTTCAATCTAATTTAAATTCATATAATCTGTGCAATCTGATTGGCTCGAAATGAATCTGTTGTTTTTTACAGCAAGTTGTTGACTGTTTTCGTCCCTCCAGAGACTTTTTCACAACACAGAGGCTTAAACTGGGGCATGAAAAATGAGAAACAAAACTCAGCCGAGTCACCGCCGGCTTATCGTCCAAAACAAAAAGATAATCTCACTTTTATCATCCTCTGCCGTTTCTCAACCTTACACGACAATTATCCGTGTTTTAAAGCACCTCGCTGTGTCTCTGCGTCTTCCTAACTGACCTCTTGTCTCAAGCACAAATCAGACGTAATCCTGTAAACACCGTGTGGGAAACCACAATCATCCTGGACTTAAAGCGCCACACCTCATGTATGCAGGCGAGCCGCCATGTGTCATTGTGCTGCTGGGAGACGTTGTGTAAGCCCAGAGTCAAAGCGGCAATATAGTGCCCCATTGTTTTGCGTCATAAACATTATGGGCTCAAAGATGACATTTCATTTGGGTTTTACGGTCCCATTTTACACCCTTTGGTCATTTACACCAAAGCTGTAAATGACCAAATGAATTTGGTTTTTATGACAGAGCAACACAAAGAACTGTTTTTTTTTTTTTAATCATTTAATCTGAAAAGTGTGGCGTGTAGTCGCAATAAGAAATTAATCAATTAGGCATAAATTAATAATGATAATTGATCATTTCCACTGTGATGATTAAGATTTTTTTGGAAGCGCAATTTTGCTCGCCTTGATTTCATAATCCATTTTCTTTCTGGTTTTGGTTCTGAGTGGTTTTTATTTCCACTTTACTGTTTGGTTGGGTTTTATTTTGGATACTTAGAATATCTTTCTGTTCCAGTGTTAAAGATTTTCTTCAGAAAAATCAAGTTGCTTGGTCTTTGAGAGGGGCGAACGTGCACTATCATGCCATTGTCAATGACTTAAAAAGGATCCCAAAACAACAATATTATCGTTTATTGCAAGGATCACTCAAACTATTTATTGAGCAGCAATTTTTTCCCCCTGGTGACAGGCCTATTTCTGACACCCGTTAATAATAAAAAAAAAGGCCATCAGACCTTTGAAACATGGATCCCAGGAGATCCTGTCCCCATTCGGTACTGGGAAGATGGATGGAGAAAATGCAGGATAATCGTGGAAGAAAACCTATTAGAGGTTTTTAAGGTTTTGAGAGTGGGTCAAACTGGACTAAGACCTTAAACAAACAACCAGAGCTGCAATGGAAATGTTTTCAACAAGCCATTCAAATGTTTGAATGGCCCAGTCAAAGTCGAGCTGAGAATCTGCTGTACACAGACTCTGTATCCAGTCTCGGTTCGAGCTATCTTGTGAAGCAGAATGGTCTCTTGCTGTAGAAAGAGACATTAGCAATGTGCTCCAAGTGAAGTGAAGTCGGACTTATTTGTTTAGCACATTTTGGCAACAGTGCCCTGCACCTTAAAAACATCATACAGTAACCAAGAAAATCAATGTTTCAGCATCTTTGCAGTTTTCTGGACATTTGTTCCAGATTTGTGGCGCATAGGCGCTGAATGCTGCTTAACTGTGTTTGGTACTGGGGATGCAGAGCAGAACCAGAAGACCTGAGAGATCTGCTAGAAGGTTGATGCAACAGCAGCAGATCTTTTATGTGTGCAAGTCGTTCAGTGATTTATAAACTATCATCAGTATTTTAAAGTCTATTCTCTGAGCTGCAGGGAGCCAGTGGAGGGACTTCGGAAGCCGGTTTTAGTGAGAACGTCGGCAGCAGCAGCAGCAGCTCCAGCTGATCCGTGAGGACACCGCTGCAGCAATCACCGCGACCAAAGATGAACGCCGCGTGGCTTTTCTGAACTTGCAGCGAACTTGAAACTCTCGTATACGACAGAAAACTGCACCTGACCTCGCCGCTGGCAATGTGCTCGTGGAAAACATGAATGCAAGGGTTACCAAATAAAAAAAGAAATCCCATAAGTTCTGACCTCTCTGCTGTTGGACAATTATCAGTCGGTCGTCGTACCAAGCGCTTGAGTACAAAGAGTCGTTCAGTCCGCTATGATCCCAATCGGGAAGAATGCTTATGTAATTACAGTGCCTTTCTCTTTCTTTACTGCCTCCATGCCACCCACTCATTATCCAATTCCAACACATCCCTATGTATTATAGTCCACTCTATTGGCTAAATATACACGGGGGGCTTTGAACTCCCGCTTGCTTTGATTGGATTTTCACGCAGCTGAGCTGACATAAGCAAAAAAACAATAGCTTTATGTAAACTCTAAATGACTCAGTGAAGAATTCCTTTTTAGCTGCAGAGTAAGCAAGGAGCCGGCTTAATAAGTGACCACAGACGTCTGTTTTGTTTCATGCACCTGCCTTGTATTTTGAAAGTATCTTTGCACAGAGGATGCTTTGGAGCCACGTTAGCCTTCCCGTCTCCCCTGTATCGGTTACGCCCGGGCACAATGTGCCGCTTGTCTGATAAAAATCTATCCTCCGCTGAGGATAAAGACGTTTGTGAAAACACGGGCCTCTCTTCGCAATCGGAGAGCCCAATTTTAGAGGCTAAAATATCCAAGGGACGGGACAGAGATACTTTCTTCCTTTGTCTGCCGCAGGGCCAAAGAGCATTCATGAACATCCTTCCAGCTAATGTCTCTTTTGTAATCATTTACTTTGATGGGATTCTTGGCAAATTATTACACTTTAATAGGCCTTACATAACCGATAAAAACCACAGATTCTCACAAAGACAAATACAGTAAAGAAAAAACAAAAGTGCTCAAAAACTTTTGATTTCATTGGTTTAGGATTATTTTCTTTAGACGTGCAGCATAACGGCTTATGTACATGTTATCGCCATATGGGAATACAGAGTGAGATTTAATAACATTGTTTTTACCAAAACATGCAGATTTTCATTTAAACTGCATCTCCATATGTACAAACTTCAGCAAACTTTTTAGTTAAGGCCTCAGTGAAATATTCATCTTTGAATCAATTTATGCAGAAAGCAGAGGGTTTGTCCTGCACTATTGCAGTTTTAGTGCTTTAATAATATTTCTGTTTGTATTTTATTTCTTCTGGTTAAAATTTGCTATTACATTTTAAGCGTAGAACCAGAGAGCTATCAGTTCTTTGCCATAGACATAAACTTGCAGGTGTCGGGTTTGTTCCTCCCACGGCTCAGTTCCACTCGGTTCAAAGGTTACGGGTCACTTCAGGTCAGTTTAATTAAATTTAGTTCACTTCAGCTTGACTCAGTTTAGTCTGATTCAAATGAATACAGCCTACTCAAAGTAGATTGAAATTCTATTCTCTAAAATTAAGTTGAATTCCGTAACACAATATGAATTTCAATCCAATTTATTTTTCCATCAGTTTTGCGTAGTTTGGTTTATTTCAGTAAATAAATGTAATTTTATCAAAAATGATTAAAAGCGCTTCATTAAACTGAATTCAAGTCAAGTCAGTTCATTTTATTATAAAAGCCCCTCAAGTGAACAACAAATGTCATCAAGTTCAGTCTGGAACTGAACTTGTACAAGATGCAAGTTCAGTTCCAGATTTTGTTCTACTATATTAGAGTAAATGTAGAGCAAATCTGATTGGAGTGACTTCTCAGGGGGGGGGGAGCGTCCAGGAGTTGCCATGCTCAGGGAACGTTCTGTTTCTGGAGGCTTGCTTTGCCTGCACCACAAAATTGCTCAAACACAGGGTAACAGATGATCGTATAAACACAGTTCATTTATGTTCTGCTCCGCAAACCTTCCACTGAGTTCCTCGCCCCGAGGTTCTCAGTATTGTTTTATTTAAATGGCACTTCAACCGGCTCAGGAGTTAGAGTTAAGCTATATTTATGCAGGCGCCTTATTTCTTTTAACTTTAATCGTTAAAAAAGAAGTGCAGATGTAGGTCATCTCTATCCGAAGCCCATCAAACTATTTATTTATCCACATCTACAGGACTGATGGAAATAAAACAGGCGAGATGAGTTTTGTTTTGTGTTTTTTTGTTTTTTTTACAGGCTCTGTTCTTTTGAGAAATTGTAAATGTAGCTAAAGCGTGAGTTTGCTGCCAAACTCCCAACTCTGTGAGCAGTGTCACTTTTTGTGAACTTTTTATCGGCTTGAATTCACTAAAACAAACCTGCATTTGTGCCACAAATATAAAGTTAACATGTCAAATTTCCTACGTCTAAGAGAAAACTGGCAAATTCTCTCAGATTTCGGTAGCGCAACAAAGCTTGCGAACAAAAGTCATCTTTTGCTTACCGTTTTGTTTAAAAACGGAAGTAATTTGAACTGATAAACATTCAAAGGATTAAGAAGTATACTTTGAGATGCCTCTTGTGTACACATTTCATCTTTTTCAATTTTATAGATTCTTCTCTTTACCATATTAAAGTAGTGCACAGTTGCAATAGTCATTCCAAAAACTAAAATACACTAAAGACACTTTTTTCTAGAGTCACTACTTTACTTAATTATGAAAATTAACAGCATTTTTTTTAATTCAAACCTGTTTTTATGCAATAATGAAATAGAATATGGTCACTAAAGAAGGTTACATAAAATTAAAATCTTTTTTTATTTTTTATTTTTTTACATCTTATTACTTTGAAATGTGTAAATAATTTAGAAATTATTCATACAGATCTGACTGAAAGAAGCAGTCATTTAATTCAACAGAAATGTTCTCCTGACAAGCGTTGTTGACGTTTTGGATCTGATGAGTGAGTTGGGAGGGAGCTGAAAATTTGGGTGACGACAAACAACCTCAAAAACTGGAAACATTGCAAACAAATCTGGTCAGCAATCATTGGGCCCTTCATCACTGTTGCAATGATGATTTCCATCTGATTATTAAAAGGTTGGCTAGCTAGCATTTAGCTCCCTCTGGTGGGGGCTTACAGTTGCTACACAAAACATTTCTTCCCCAGACTTCATAAGGTCACTGTAATACATTGCTGCTCAGAGAACGTTTTGTTTTATGGACTTCATTTGTTCAATTGTTTGTTAGTATATCTCACAAATCATATGGCATTACATATGGCATTAATTATAATTGTCTTTTAAACTAAATGATTTGGGAGGCCAGGCTCAGCAGACAGAATTAGAACAACAAAGCTTCCATTCAAATTGGTTAAAATATTTTTTCCCTTATTCATTGAAGTTGGGTTGAGTCGGTTCAAATTTTACTCAGGTTAGAGTAACAATGTTTAATAACAATATTGCATCTACTGCTTATACTTCTCAGTCCAGCTTTCCAAATAAAGGCTGTAAACCATATTAGGAGGAGCATTGTTGTGACAACACACTGAAGGGGGAGTGTCGGAAAGAGTAGGAGCTTCTTAAAGGGACAGAAGTCCATTTTAATGTGTCAGCTGTTTTCAAAATTTGTTTTAGGTTATGTTTGATACATACAACATATTTATAGCAACTGAAGGCAACATAGTTATTATGTACTGTAAAAAAAAACACATTTACATTCAGACTAGTAAGAATAATAATTCAAGATATCTTCAATTACATTTTGACTAGTCAAAATTCCTTTCAAGAGATCTCAAATGACGTCACTGGATTGGTCATTTGACGAGACACGTAAGGGAACTATTCACCGGCGTGACGTAATACGACAGGTTTCACCAGTAGTCACGTGCTGCATCTGACCAGAAGAGCTTGCAAGTGAACGCTTAAAACAACTTCCTGGCAGGTGAAGTCACGGGGCCGTAAACCGAGTCACCTGGCAACAGCTCCTCACAGCTGGCCCTGATGAGAGGAGCCCCCACAAACAGCGGAAGAGCAGCGGACCAGCGGGTGTGCGCTCACTTCTCCAGACGCTCTTCCTGGTCAGTTTTTTTTCCTCGCGAGGAGGCGAATCAAAAGTTCTTCTTGCTGAAGACGCGCCGAGAGTTTTGTGAGGCTAGTTGTGAACTCAGACATGGACGGAAGCCCTCAGAGAACACCCTGTCCTGCGTGGAGCGAGTGCTGGGCAGTAAAACGAATCCGCGCGCTTGTTCCGTTGGGTTTTAAGAGTGAAATTAAAGAGCTGTCCAAGCTGGCCGCACCAGTGGTAAGCCCTCTGCGTTTCAATGAGAAGCCATCCCTTTTAAACACATCATTTTATAGCCCAGTATAAGTTATTTTTACATAACCTGTGTAATACGCAACCCACGATTCTTTACCGGACCCTACACGTTATTCGGGCATCCTCTATGGAGCTACTTTAGATGCAAAAGTATTCGTGCCTTGTTACTGAGAAGTTGGAAGTTGCCGAGGAATTTTTTTTAGGAGTTTTGTAATTGTAGATTTCCTCACCTTCCACTCTCCCACAAATACAAAACAAGGGTTACAAGAGTTTGTGTTTTCAGCAGAAAACACAAATTATATAGTTTGAGTCACACTTGACAACAACAACAAAACTTTCACTTTTCCCCAAATGGTGCAACATCAATCTGCATTCTTGTGTGAGGAAAAAAAATAACTTGCCCATATTTCTTTATGACTCACAGACACAAAACTACTGTTCTACCTGAGATTCTTTAGAACGCGTCACAGATTCTGTTCTACATCTAAAAGTATTGCTCTAATATTTTTTGCTCCATTACATTTGCAGCAAAACTAATATCTAATAATCTTTCTGTATTAAAATCTTCATACAGATATTTATTTTGTAATATTTTTTCTTGACCCAGACACAAGTCATTGAATGCAAATACGCAAAACTGCTTATGCGAGTCATTAATTCTGCACAAATACTTTTGCACCAAACATACCTCCGTACGTCTGTCCTCTGTGAAAGGTTAAGCAATGTTCATGGATACAATTGAATTCTAAATATGAACTTAGAAATATGTTTGAGTTGTCTCAGATTTCTGTGTATGTTGACTTTCAGATGTTGGCTCAGTTCATGGGCTACGGCGTGAGTTTTGTCAGTACTGTTTTTTGTGGCCATCTTGGGAAGACAGAGTTGGCGGGAGTGTCTTTGGCCATAGCTGTAAGTAAAAAAAAAACAAAAACAACAACTTCCTATTGAACTAAATATCCTGAACCAATTAAACATTTCAATTCTTGTTTTTGTTGTTGTTGTTCCTTCCCCAGATGATTAATGTCACAGGTGTATCCATTGGTTTTGGGTTGGCATCAGCATGTGATACGCTAATATCACAGGTATAAGCATCAACCACTAATAACCAGATGGATGTATAAATGTATAGGCCACACTTGTCTGTAAGCAGTAGGTATCCACAAGGGAACAAGAGATGTATTTTAACGTTTAATGAAATATGAATCGGTAACACAAATATGTACGATAAGAAGAGGTGCACCGAGCCACTTTTTTGACTTCCGATACTGATATCTGATGTTTAGTATCAGGCGATACTGAACCTAATTGGTGCTGAACTTACTTTGAATGTCTCTTTTTAAAAAAAAAAAAAAAACACAGACATAAATGTTAACAAATTACAAATTTATTTGCCAACTCTATATATTTTTAGACCTATGGGAGCGGTAACCTCTTGAGAGTCGGAGTCATTCTGCAGCGGTCCATCCTCATTCTGTTACTGGCTTGCTTCCCCTGCTGGGCCATTCTCATCAACACAGAGCCCATTCTCTTGGCGGTCAGACAGGAGCCAGAAGTCGCCAGGTCAGCTACCTGTCTCTTAGGAACCACTCCATCCTTTGCTTCTTGGACTTGCTAATAATGCTTGTTTTGAATTTGACTGTGAAATCTCTCCACAGTTTGGCTCAGATGTATGTAAAGATCTTCATGCCAACACTTCCAGTGAGTATATTCTACTTTTTGTCATTCCAGGCCTCCGATTGGCTTATTTAAGATATAAAGTCCTAAAACTTTGGTACTGTCACAGTCTGGATGTTGGACAGAACAAAAAATCCATACAACACTAAGACGTTGGTCATTTCTTAATTCACACTATGAAGAAATATTCTTTTAACTGCATTAAATTTTCCCCCTAATTTCTGTAAAATAGATAAATGTAGATTGAAAGGCTTTTTAAAAAAAAATAAAAAAATTCAGTTCAAAATTAAAATATATATTGTATGCTACAACCTACATAATCAGGAAGACCAGTCTCTAACACTAACCTGACTTGAAAAGCTAATTCCAATTTTGGCCGATGCCCACGTGCATGACATAGTGGGCTGGTCTGTCCGTCAAACCTCTCTCATGGGAGAGCAGAAGAGAATAGCGGTTCTTTGCTGGGGCAGATGAGATTGCTGAATGAGATTGGCTTCACATGCAAGTATTGACCAATCACCCAAAATTAAGGACGTTGGCGCCAATAAATCAGCTGGCTGATAAGTCAGTGCAACCCTAATCTGTTGACTTGTTTTACGTCCATACGTTTGCGTTCCTTTACCTTTTGTACTCCAGTGTGACCGGGAAACGGAGACTACACAGCCACATAAAGTTATTGATTAACCCTCTAATCATACATGAGATCTGTTTTATGAATGAAGCAAACACCGTAAAATCATAAAGATGAGGTTGTGCTGAAATTAATGATGCCAAATAAGGCAAAGTAAATGGTTATTAAGGTGAAAATGTAAGGGTAGATTCAAACATTTAGAGCCCAGACCTTAGAGGGTTAAAGAGTATTTCCATATATTTTACACTATGGGGCTTAGGCTGCCTGGCCATGTCATGTAAAGTTCATACACTAATGTTCACTTTTGTTCTCTCATTGCTGAAACCCACATTCGTAAGCTACTAAATCATTATGGGGTGGAAAAAGTGCCAAGGAGAAAATCAATCAGTCATGTCTATTACCATCATTAACATGATGGTAATAGACCACATGAGAACCACAACATGAGACACTAAAAACTTCCAGACGACAGACAGAGCAACAATTGAGTAGCAAGGACAAAAGATGATGGCACGAGGGAAGACGGTCTGACTTCGTTTGCATGTGCTGAACAACATCTCCAGGAATGTAAACCTCAGCATGTCGGCGCAGACGAATTCATTCGTCTGATGAGTGAAAGCCTTGCTTCACAAGCAGTAAAATAAAGGCAGAAGACATTATTACCCTACAATGAAATTGTTCTGCCATAAAATCAAAACCTGGTGTTGATGCTGATTAAAGAGATCTTTTGAAATTGTGCCAACAACTTCAGTAAAACTCTTCTTTCTGTCATATTACAGGCTACTTTCATGTTTTTCTTAGAATCACGATATCTCCAGAATCAGGTAGGTCCACTATTTTAACCCTATATAAGCTGAAATACAGTACATAGATCTGGTGCAGTTGATCAATATAGTGATTCGCTTCCCGTTTCCTAAAAGATTAGATGTGCAAAATGTGTGATATTAATTTTTGTCAGATCATCTATGAATTCAAATAGCAAAGAGGTCAGAGCGTCCTAAATGATTATGGCACAGGAAATGAAAAGAGAATAAAAAGTAATTATATCCATCAATTTTTATGTCTGCTGGATTGCAGATGGTGGGTAGAGTCTATACGATTGAATTTTGTTTTTTATCAAATCATGTCTGCTCTTTGTTGGAGAAAAGTCACTTCAAATGTGCTAAGTTGCTAATTTAAAACATGTGGCACTTTTATTTCAGGGCATCATCTGGCCACAGGTCATCACAGGGTTAATTGTCAATCTGCTCAACGCCCTCATTAACTATATTGTGCTCTTCGTATTGAAAATGGGAGTAGCGTGAGTCTCTCAGACATTGTATTTTACACAAATGCATATATATATATATATATATGTATATTTATATATAGATATTTATTTATTAAACATGGGCATATTTCTATGATCTTCAGGGGCTCCGCTGTTGCCAACACTTTGTCTGGGTTTGCCTTGGCTGGATTCCTTTATGCTTGCATCATGTGGAAAGGTCTTCACAAGACAACCTGGGCAGGTGACTAAATAATTGTATTGTGATGTTGTCATTTAATGGTGAATAGCAGGGTATAAATGACAGGAGGTAAAAGAAGCAAATATACAATTTTACTTGAAAAGGGAATTCAAATCCAGGGGAAACCAAAATTACATGTCATAAGAGGACCATAAGAAACTGACTGGTGAGAAACAGGATGAGCTGACCAATAGAGATATTTAAGATGGAGAATTAATTACAGAACAAGGAACCATTGAAGTTCAACTGAAGATCTGGATGAATGGCTGACAGAAGCTGCAAATGTGTGAACATCTTTGTCAATATTCTGTTTATGTAGAAAAACAAACAAAAACCCAACCTTTTTGCAATTGCAATGTTTCCATCAAATAAGAAATAAAATTTAAATTATACGTGAATAAGGCTGTGAACATAAGTCAGTAAAACTCCTGATGGTGAGGAATGTAAAGAGGCCAGCTAAACAGATACTTAAACAGCTAGCGCTAATCATATGTCAGCCATCAGCGTTTGGCATCTTATTCATGCATTGGAGCAACAAACCCCTTATCTTATACTTGGGAGCGTCTACATGTACGGTGTTTTGGGTTATTGTAGTCTGCCAATTTACAGAAGAGCTATGGACTCAATACGTTTGAATGACACACAACTTTTCATGAACCGTGTGATGCTAAGACAGCTCTGGTGGAGCCAGCTGAACATTGTCCAAAAAACCTAAACTTTATCCTCCTAGTACTTCCTGTTGTCGTCTTTGCCATTATTTTCACCAGTTGTGACATCCGGCTGTTGATCATCATCGCATCACATGACTCGTGTGATGCAAAAAAAGTGTTTCCATTGCAGTTCTTCTGGACACATCTAGTTGTGGGTTCAGTTGTGTCTTCCTCCGGTCAGATGTTACCTATTGAAATGCATATCAGTGTGTGAATGTGGCTCGGTCCAAAGTGCTTTGAGTGGTCAGTACATAACAATGCATAACACCTAAGAGTCATGCCGAAATTATTTGTTAATAAATGAGCCTAAATTTGTAACATGAATAAGTTTTATTCATATAATCTGTGTGAGCTGAAGAGTTGAATAAGTTTTTGTATAGCATTAACCATGTATAATATGCATTTAACTTCTACTGTTGTGTCTAGGCTGGTCCAAAGAATGCCTCGCTGACTGGAAATCTTACATCCAATTGGCTGTTCCTGGCATGGTCATGATGTGTGCAGAGTGGTGGACATATGAGATTGGAGGTTTTCTGGCAGGTAATGCCCTATTCCAAATTACAAATGTGAAGATGTTTTGCTTTCTTAAACGACATTGAAATCTAATACCTGTATCGGTTTGAAAGGTCTGATAAGTGAGGTTGAGCTTGGAACGCAGTCGATCGTATACCAACTGGCAAATATTGCCTACATGGTGAGCTTTTTGAAGCTAGCAGTGAAGAAGAAAAGGTTTTCAAATGGTAATGTTTTTACGTTTTGGTAGTTCCCGTTGAGTTTCAGCATTGCAGGCAACGTGAGAGTCGGAAACGCTTTGGGAGCCGGAGAAACGGAGCAGGCCAAGCTGTCTGCGAAAGCAACAATGTTCTGTGGAGGTCAGTGAGCACTTAAATCATATACGCATGTCTTTTTTACTTTTTGAGACACTTAAAAGTGATCTGACCATCTGTAGTAAAAAAGATCATAAAATCTATTTATATAAACTTTTTACTGCAAACATAAAAAAATGCCAAGTATTTTGGTTTAGTTTCTAGTGTAAATATCACAATGTGGTTGAAATACGGTTAAATTACGTTTTGGTCGCACCCCCAATTTAATATTTGCACTCGCATTTGGAAATGGGTGAAAACAGATGTGTAATTATACAACTGTAGATCTTTGAAAAGCATTAGTTGAGCCTCCAGCACAGGTTGTTGATGGGAAGTCAACAATGAAGATGAAACGCTTGTCTTTTCTAGTATCTACTGTATGGTACATATAGCGCTAAAACCAACTCACCAAATACACTGGCGTTCTGCTTTGGTTGCTAGGAGAAGGACTGGGCTTGGCTGGGGTTGCTAGGTAACAGTCAATTTAACGTAACGGTCGGGAGATTTTGAGAAAGCTCATTTTCCAGACACAAAAGACCTTAACTTTCACCAAAAAACAACTTTTTTTTTTTTTTGGGTAGTTCTTGGGCTGCTTTTAGAAGCAGTAGAAACCCAAATGGAAGATAAAAAAAAAAGTATAAAATCTCTGAATTTGGCATAATATGACCCCCTTTAAATGCCTTGAGCAAAATTATTATTAAATTCATTCATTCACATGAGTCTTTGAAAATCCCCTGACCACAAATGTATGTCACAGGATTTGAACAGAGGAGCTATAACGTAATATGTGACAACAAATGTGATTTAATAAAGTAAAAGTTCTTCTTTTCCCACAATCTCTATACATGTTCTTCAGCAGCAGCATAGTAAGTATGTGATGTTAGCCCATTTAGCATGTTGGTCTTTACAACAGGATCGGTGTCGGTTTGCTTGGCAGTTCTCATCGGGAGTCTGAAGAATCATATCTCTTACATCTTTACATATGATGAGTAAGTACATGTTTAACATTAACCCAACTGGAGTCAGTCCTGTTTGTGAAAGGTGCAGTCACTCTCGAGTACTGAAGAGATCACTCAGATTTTAAATGGCCTTTGAGCATTACAGTAGGGCTTATCTAATTATGAACCTGGCTGACATATTGTGCTGCATAATAACTTGGTCTAAAGGTTTGTGTCAATCAGGTGCTCGACACTGAAAAACAGCCACATTTATATATGAGATTAAGAAGAATAGCTTTTGTATCTTTATAAATATCATAATAGTAGTTATTTTATTTATTTTTGTTTCAGGCAGATTAGGGAAAGGGTGGCAGAAATTGTATCATTTTACGCTCCATTCATCATCCTGGATGCCATGTCTGTAAGTATCTTTGTCATCTCCTACAAAAAATGTTTAAAAGATCACAAAAGTATATTCAAAGTAAAGTAGGCCCAAAAAATGCACATACCCACGAAGCCTTTGTGATGGTAACTGTATCACTGTAAATCACTGAAAAACATTTAATGTATTTGTTCAATTAAAAAACAAATCTGTTTACGTGAAGGAGCTAAAAAAAAAGATGGCTTGTTTGCATAATTGTGCACACATGTATCCCACCAAGACAAATGTCTTAGACTGACTTTTCTCAGATGTGTGTTGCAGCTCAAACTACAGTTTGCAAAAGTGGTTATAAATGGTTGAAAATATCTCATTGCGTAAAAGCATCAATCAGGAGAAGGTTACAAAAGAATTAACAGCATTTCACTGTATGTACTCTGCAAAGGTGAGAACAGTGATCAGGAAAAGAACAATGTCGATGATGCTGACATAAAAACTGGCAGATATGAAAAACTTTTTGCCAAATCTTCCAATCATCCAACAGGAACACTGAAGAAGCTGTAGGACTTTTTGACAAGCACTGGTTGTCTTCCTTTTAGAGAACATGTTTATTTTTGCTTTATTTCACCCTACTCAGTCTAAATTTTTACATCACAAGAGCCTGCCATGTTTAGAGGGGTTGTGTAACTTCACTTTTTGTGAAATCTAATCTTTTCTTTTGCACGACCAGGCTGCCTTTGGTGGGGTCATCAGAGGAGCGGGTAAACAGAGAGTTGGGGCTATTTGTTATTTCTTGGGATTTTATGGCATCGGATTTCCTATTGGAATCCCCCTGATGTTTGCTGCCAAACAGGGAATAAAGGGTGAGATTTAAAGTTCAAAAGTATCTCAAAACAATGAAATTCTAAGTCTTTATTTGGATTTTAAAATTGATCCGACATGATATATAATGTCTTTCTTTCCAGGTCTATGGACTGGTCTGTTTACCTGTGTAACACTGCAATCCACATTCCTCATTTTCTATCTGCTCAGGATGAACTGGCAGACAGCCACAACAGAGGTTCGCATTTCAAGTTAAATGTTGCTTATTATAATACACCAAAGATTTTTTTTTTCTTCAATAACAGATTTAAACATGATTTTATCTTTCAGGCTCGGATCAGAGCAGGTGTGACTGGCTGTTCTTCAGACACAAGTAAGAAAGAGATGCTTTTCTACTTTTCTCCATTCATGTGGAGGATTTTTATCAATGATGAGACCGTCAACATGATGCAGTCATGAATAACAGATACATTTATTAACCAAAGACAGCAGATTGTTTGTCAATAACAATAACCTACAACAGCCCAAAGAAGGTTGTAGAGTCAGTGTCTTCCCTATAGCCTTAATCCAAAATCACCAAACCCCAGCAATAAAGAAATAGGAAAAAAACTTAAACAAGACCAACAATCAGTATTGTCAGGAAGCTTGAAAAGAAGAGAGCAATAGTTCTCCTTTTTCTTTGGTTTTGATCATGAGGTCAGGCCAGGGTCACCCAAAGGAGAAAACAGACAATGTGATACATGATCACCGTCAGAGGGAAATGATGGAGCCTTGTTTACCTTGGGAAATGATTATTCATTGGCTATCATCTACTGTGTGTGCATGGGTAAAACCAAGAGAGAGGGAAACGAGTTATACTGCAGGTTAAAATGTAAATTTTAGTCACAGGAAAGTTGTCAGACGCTTCATGGGCATCGTCTCAGTAACGGTTTAGTTCATATAAATGTCTCATTTTCTGAGAATGTTATGGTTTTCAGTTAAAGATTAAAAGAAGACGGCACATAATGTGCCATAAAACGTTCATTTCCCTAATGTTTAACACAATTTACTGTGTTAGGCATTTGCTAAGTCATTATTATAGTAGCCTATAAAGCCAGACATCCCTGAAGACAGTCTCCAGAGGTCCAATATTCTTCCAGTCCAGAAAGATTGTAAAAGTGTAAGAGGGGTAAAATTTAGTAGATAAGCCAGGTTTTCAGAAGTATTTCATAATATCTGGGAAGTAACCTCTAAGTTCAGAAACTATAAGTACAGCAAAGTAACCTCCAAGTTCAAAAAGTAGAATTAATGTTCCAGAAAAAAAAAACACTTTAAATTCATGGGAAAGTACAAACTGCTATGTGTATAACCATCAATGCTTACTGTACAAACTTTTGCAACAAGGCAGCCAGAAGGTACTTTCCCCAGTTGACTTTCGCAAAATAAGCAGCAGTTCTTCCTGTGGTAAAAATGGTAAAAGTCCAGAGGACCTCAAATCTTCACACAACATTCAGCCATTCACCCAGCTGTCACCACATGTATTTCATAGCAAATCAAAATAACTGTTCTTCCCCTCGGCTCCTTCTCAAACATGTTGATGAACAGTGTAAACGAGCTCAAACCCAAAGGTTTAACTCTAACCTGGGGGGGAAACTATTTTGCTTTTCCTACATGCAAGTTTCCACAACAATTGGAATCACTTTGTCAAGGTCTCAGGGTGATGCTTAATGGACTTTAGTCCTCATTAGCTGGCTCCTTCTGTTTTAATAAAGCTTCAGACAAGCAAACAGTTGCACATCATGTTACGAAAGAGTCTAAATGTCTGCCTTCCACATGTGTATGAACAGGTCCCCAATCAGAAGAGACAGAGCATTCGATAAGCGTGATGGACACCATGGATCTGGTTGACACAGAAGAAGAGGTTTCTCTGGAAGTCCAGCCCTCCTTCAGGAGCCTGGTTCTGCGAAGAGGTTTAGCTCTGGCTGGCATGCTATTGATCCTGGCTATTGGAATCATCATAAACCTGCTGGTCACAAACTTGGTTACTTGACTATGAGTAGTCATCGCAGTGAGCAAGCAAACTTCTTTGCCTCAACCGCAAAGCAAAACATAGATGCAGCGGACAGAGGAAAGTCGTAAGATGCTCAGCAGGAACCAAAGAGAAAACAGAAAGAGCAAAAGTAGCATTAATATGATTTTCAAGCAAGATTGTTCTCTGGAAGAGTAATCTCTAATTAGTATCTGGATCGTTACAGTCATGTATTGTCAGAGAGAGCTGAGTCAAACTGGAGACAGTTCAAAACAATCACTTTGACTGTCCATTAGGGACCAGCACAGTGGAGTAAATTGGATCAGGAGATTTTGTTGCATTGATCCGACCTGCCGCGGTGCGGTTGCCCTCTGCAGACCGGAACTCTGGCAAAGGAACAAGGAAGTGCACGACCGCTCCGACAGCTAGCAGAGCCACCGCAGCTAACATGGCGAGGCCTCTGCGGATGATCAGCTGGGTGGTGGAGAGGCGGCAGTCTGTCCGTCCGACCTCACGGCCATCTTGCCTTTCAGCATGGCCGTCCTGATCCTCCGTACTGATACATATGTATCCATCTGCTGACTGTGGAAAAAGAATATCATCACACATCTGTTCATTTTTTTCTGCTAAAGACCAAAATATGGATGTTAATTTATGCAAAGAAATTAAACTGATAAAAATGTTTTAAATCTCAGTGTACTTACTTTTTCATTGTAGGCCGTCTGACCTGCAGCAGTTCCCTCAGCGTCCGTGAGCCCAGAGGGGCTTATTAATGTCATGTTGGTGGTTTTCTGAGCTCGTTTCACAGCCTTTAAGAGAAGTACAGAACGTCAGAACGTTTCTACTCAAGCACAAAGGATCACATTCTCTCTGAGGATTTATGTGACCCTTGAAAGATTATTTTCACCCCGTGAACTTTGTTTTACGTTTTATCACTGCAACCACAAACATCCACATCCTTTATTGGGAAGTAGGAACAGAAAAGTGCTTCACTCAGAAGTGATCATGGTTTTCCTGTTTTGGGGGGATTTGTTTGTACAAATATAAAAACTTGAAAATTTGAGTAGCAGGTATTTCTAGAGAGCATGCCTGAGTAAAAACATTGTACACCGCCCCATTACTGCAATTACATGCTTTGTTTGTCTCTTCGAGTGAGGCTCTACTTGGAGATTGAACATTTCTGCAAAGAGTTCTGCTCTAGTGGATGGAAAACCTTTGTGAACACATATTTCCAAAACTTTGTCACCATTTCCAAATTTGATTTAGGTGTGGACTTTTAACAGAAGCATTCATATTAACTATTTCTGCTGTGACTGCAGTTTATTTAGCCTCCTGTAAAAACAAAGCAAAACTCCTTGGATTTTGCAGACACTCTGTGGCAGTACAGCATCTTTACATTCATTCTCTGAAAATCCATACTTTAAAATAACTCGTAATACTCCCCGTTTTCCAGTATCAACATAGCTTTAAGTACTAAAAATCTATCCATGTTGTCTCTGGCATAGGTTTGGTGAAGTCGATTAAATGTTATTAGATCATGTTCCTAATGTTCTCAGGATATTGGTCAATCCACCTTAACATACGCTCTTCTCAGCTGGTGATTTTGCCACTAACAACATATAACCCTCCTTGTTTATGTTGAACTTCAATAAAATACTTTAAAATTTGTAGGTGCAATGTGACACGATGTGCTGTTTACCATACCTCCTCTGTTACTTTCTCCCAGTTCAGTCTGAAGATGACTATTATGTAGAAAGTTGATTGCAAAATGACACAAACCAGCAGTCCCAGCCAAAAACCTGTGTGGAAAAGAACCACTTGGGTAAGTTTGAAATGGCTTCTTTCTCATAAAAAAAAAATAAAAAAAAATCAGAAATTACAAACAAGTTTAAATACCTAAAACTCTCAGTTTTGCAACAAACATGAAGGTGACACTCAGTGTGAGGCCTATGCAGTAGTATCCCACAAAGTTAGCCACAGCAGGTATCTTCTGCTTGCCTGTGCCCAAGAAGATGCCAGTGCAAACCCCCTGCAGGCATGAAACGTACGTCAGTCTGCATGCAGCTTTACTTTCTGACAGTCTCAGGCTGGACATTCCTGAAGCAAATGCTTAAGAGTATAAATGAAAAGCAGCATTAAGACTCACCACAAGTCCATCAAAGAACTGAAGGAAACAGTAGGCACTCATCAAATGAGAGACCAAACCTATGATCTTCCTGAAAGCAAGATTGAGCCATTTGAGTACATAGTGTTTTAAACTGAGTATTACTTACTGAAAAGTAAGTAGACCTGAGTGAAGGCGTGAAGTTTGACACAGAATTGGTCATGCTGAAGAAAATTCTTTATTTAAGCTGCTGGCATTTTAAAGATATTCATAAACCTTTCCAGAGGCTATCATTGCATTTAATGACATATTTATTAGTGGTGCTACAAAGGTTTTAGCACTATTAATTGATATCAATTTTGTTTGAATTTATTTATTTCTTAAAATCTTATAAATTGTAACGCCACAAATGATTTTTGCTGTGCAAATGTAGCACAGTTGCTTGCCTTGACCCTGTGTTTCATTTGATTTTGTGAATGTGCTGGGGAGGCCGGTTGACCTTTGATGACCTCTGGAAACATTTATCACCATCTTCAAATTGACGGCGACACAAACGAAAAAGTCACACCAAATTTGACGAATCGTCCAGCTTCACTTAACGAGCTGCAACATCTGGAGGAGTTACTAGAGCTGACAGACTCACTCGTCTGACGTGAAGATGAAGCCGATCACCGACTTGGAGGAGCCCAGCACGACTCCTTCCACAACCGCAAAGGTAGCTGCACGACAAGAGTTGAGGAATCTCACAAGCGACACCCGCGAGAGATGAAAAATCTGTGCTAGAAACCTTTTTACTGACCTGCAAGACAGAGGGACACCTTGGTGGTCAGAAGGGCCCTGGCCTGGTCCCCTGCGCCCAGAGCGTTCCCCACTCGAGCACACGTCGCTGCTTGGAGACCGAGTGGAAACTGTGTGTTCAGGAATTCCAACATAAAGTGTGTAAAAGAGTTTGAGTTGGTAACTGTTGGAAAACGAGTCCACACTGCTCTGAGGTCCAGTCGGTCCTACCATGTAGGTGATGAAAGCGATCATTATCACAGCGTGCTGAGCTGCCAGCTCGTCCTCACTCAACATTCCTGATCGTTACAAACAAACAGGGATGTTCTGTTTTTAAAAAAAAAATCATTATCATTATATATGATGTGAGTTTATCTATATTACCTGCAAAGAAGCCACCAAGTTCATAAACCCACCACTCAAAGCACTTCATTAAGGTACTGGGAAGGGCCAGTTTCATGTAGGAGCCCCAGTCCTGTAGTGATTCCACAGACCAGCCTGCAGGGGGCGACACAAACCTATTTATGTCTTTGAAACGTTTGTTTAAAATCTCCAAACATTTCCACCACTGTTGGTGACACTGTCCCTCACCTTCCCATGTTTTTACATGCAGCCTCTTCCACCGGATATAAGCGAACAGAAAAGAACAGATGTATATCTGAGACAGAGTGTTTGCCGCAGCGGACCCACTGCAACACACACACACACACACACACACACACACACACACACACACACGCAGCAGTGAGATGATGAAAGGGAGCGTTATCGTTCTGTTTGTCTGGAAGTGAGTGGGCATGCTGACCTGACTCCCAGGTTCAGCCAGTAAAGCAAGAGATAGTTTGTGGCCACGTTTGCTACGTTTGCCACAGCGGCCGAGTAGAGTTGTGGCAGGATTATACCCTAAGTACGCAAACAGAAAAAAATCAAATCAAATCAAATCAAATCAGCATGATTGCATCAAGATTTGCAACATTTCAATAAGCAGTGTATGCATTAAACCTCTGGACACACCTGGTTCTGCAGGTAAGACACCTGAAGGTTGTGTAGAAACATTGCCTAAAAAGAAAGATGCTTTATTTTTCCTATTAATATTACTTTATGACACAGACATTGGTAGAAAGAAAAATCACTGATGAAAGCTTGTGTTTGTTAGAATTAAAGTGTGACTCACTGGCACAGCGGGAAGAAAGGCTGTTATATACAGCTGAGCAATTCTGTCAACAGATACAACAAGGTTAGGTGAGGAAACAGCTGGTTTTTATTCATCTGAAAAGCCTTTTCAAAAAACATCTGCACTATCTTGTTTAAAAATGTTCTCAAATTTGAAGAAAATGTCATTTGACAAATGATAAATGATAATTTTGCACAGTTATATGTTCAAATATCTTGATAGAGAAATTGAGCAAATTCCATGTGAATGTGCCAAAACTCTTGCTCATCGTTCCATAATTTAAAAATGGCAAAGCTCTGATGTTCACGTTTTAAAGACAACAATTTGTATATTTTGTCATCATAACAGATAGAGAGAGAAAATAAAACAGCCTCGCGCCTTTCAAAAATTAAAAGTTACTTTCTGTAACTTACGAGAAACGTTTCTGTAACTTGGAGGTCATTTGTTTGAAACGACAGGTTACGTTTTGGGAGCAAAAAGAGTTCTTCTCAGTCTCTAAAGTAACAAATGATACAAAACTCAGAAAGTACGCAATCATTTCTATGAAGTGAGCTATAAGCTCCAGAAAACTATAATAACTGAGTGCGGTACCAGGACGTTAACATGTTAATTTCAATACATTTATGACATCGATTAAAAACCGGAAGGCAATTAAACGCATCCTTTTATTCTGGGTGGAACCTTTGTGTCTGGGCGTTTCAGGTACACCCCTAAATCTGACGCACGAGCAACATCCTATATCGACAGTATTGGACAACAAAGGCCCTTCTCTTCTCTAGGCCCACAGAGGGTTAATGTTTGCTTGATAAAACTTGCTGACGGGACGCAGAGCAACACGTTTATCACAGTGAGGTACCTGGCCACCTCAGGGTCCTGCCCCACACACAGAAGGACGGGCTGTGCGTTGATGAGCAGCCCCCAGCAGGGCAGGCAGAACAGCAGCAGGATGATGACGCTCCTCTGCAGGATCACCCCCACTTGCAGCAGATTCCTGCCTCCAAACGTCTGTCAAACATCACACGCATTTCAAACTCCAGCCCTGAAAGAAGCGCCTGTGAAACTGTCATACGACAAAATGGCTTCCAGACCTGAGATATGAGAGTATCGCACGCCAGTCCCAGACCGTAGCCTGTGGCTGCAGTGGTGACATTGATGGTCTGAAAGGAATCCACACTGTTTTAAGTCACGTTCCTTTCACTTATTAACAGCAAAGGTTTGAGCAATACATTGAAAAACAACTGTAATTTCTGTCCACTTGTTCGGATTTTATAAGATGAAATCTTACAAAGTATTTTTGGTCTGCTGCAAATTTTTTTTAGTACAGTTGAAATAAAACAAAACAAGGAACTTTTTGGCAAAAGATAGAAGCTTGTTTTAAGTCAGTGACTCCCCAACATTGATGAAAAAGTGCTATAATCACCAGCAGATTATTTCACTTTTTATAAACAATTTTCCCCAAATTGTAAGTGTAAATAATCTGACAGTGGAATGCTCCTATATCTTGCTGGAAAGTTACTGAAAAATTAGTACGTGTGCTAGTAAATATGCACTAGAAAATGTTGACCAAAAAATACTTTTTTTGTGTTTTGTGCAGTGTATAATCATGTGTCCTTTTTCCTCAAGAGTCTGATCACTTACAGCAGAAGCCAAGCCGTAGCCGGCCATCACGTCGTTTCCTAGACGCCCACAGAACATTGTGACCACAAAAGGCAGGAGGTAATTGAGGATTCGAGACAGCAGCTGGAAAGAAAAATGCTAACATCAAAGGTGAAGCAGCCACTAGCTGGCAGATGATGTTACAGTAAGCACAATTCTTGTTAACAGCTCTGGATTTGATAAATGAACTTTGACGGTGCCATTTCCCCCCCCCCCCGCTCCTTCAGCAGTCAGCGACTGAATTCTGCCAGATATCATCTTGCCTGTGAGGCTTGCACCTCTTCGGTCTTTCTTTGGCCGAGAAGGTCAAAGGTCTGGCGTAACCTACGCGGTCAGAACGGGGCATGCAGGCAGTGCGGGTCCTTACCAGAGGCCCCGTCATCCTCAGGATGTGGTACAGTTCCTCCCTTTGGGGCGAGGGAACCCTGCGGCGCAGCCAGCTACAGCAGAAAAGCCTGTCGCTGGACGCTTCCATGTCTCAAGTGTGCGTCCCTCCAGCGCAGCTCCTTGTTTTTCCTCCAACATGTGTGTCTTTGTTGTGTTCTGGATGCTGCCAAGGACGGAGCTCTTGCTGTGATCACAGCTTCCCTGGAGGTAGGCCAGAGCCGGCTGAAACAACAGAGATTGAACAACAAAGACGAGAAAACTCACAACAGAGAGCGAAATCGGAGGGGGGGAGAGTTGAAAAGAGGGGAATGTTCAGATCCAGGTAATGAAACATGTAAGGGACAATGAACTTGTTCTGGTGAGGGGAAGGGGATTTCTAGCAAGAATCAGATTTTTATCTCTTCATTGGAAGATTGGCTCCTTTTCTAATCAGCGCAGCAGTGATAGAATGAATGTGTCCTGATGCCACATTCAGGAGTTAGACGAAATGCCCCTCTCAAAAGAGTCTTTCAATTATAAAGGAAGATGGGAAAGACAAGAAAACATGCTTCTAAAGTAAGGCAGATGAGTGTTGATCTCCATGTGTGAGGATTTTGCTACAATGACACAGGTACATCAACATCTGCAGGCAGAACTTTCATCACAAAGTTCAGAATAATTCTGATTGTGACACGAGGTTAAATGAAGACATTTACTCACCAAATGCCATCAGCCTGAGCAAAGAGTGATATTTCAGCATCTTAACGAGTGTGATTTTTTTTTTAAAAACGGGAGGCAGATCATTTGATTGACAGCGCTAAGACCCGCCTCCTGGCTGCGATTGGTTGTTCCAGACCGAGCCGCAGTAGGACCACGAGACGGCGGCAGGCAGAGGAGATCCATCTCTTCACAGATTATCTGTCTCATACCATACTGGCTCCAAAACACTTTATAATTCTCCACGACACAAATACACTCAAATTGAACACTGAAAGGACATACAACGTCAACTTAAAGCAACCAGCTTTTATTGGCTCAAATTAAACAAGTGTTCAGATTTTAACAAATTACAGGCTAATTAAATGTGTTTACTTGCGGTTAGGTTTTGTTATTTTTATTGTTGTTTTGAGAAGTCCCATAATCACAAGCATGACGCAATCTCTGCTTAATGGATCGTCAAGGTTAAGTTCGTCTTTTGTTAGGTGACAAATATGATCAGCCATTTAACCTCTGAAAGCCCAAAGCAGGATAAAGTGTCTGTGGAAATAACTTGGTGAAGAGACGTTGTATTTTATTTCTAAATCAGATTATATATTTATGGCACATTAATAACCTGTTTTTAGTCCATAAATACTCAAATTTTGACTGAGAATTAAGATCCCACATTTCATTTTTAGAGGACAGGCGAGGAAATTGTGTGAGGAGGAAATGTTGTATTGACTGTGTCAAGAGTGGAGTTGCTTCCGATCTCTGGCAAGGGGACCAGGAAGTGGACGGCTGTTCCCACCGCCAGAAAGGCCAGCGCCGTAACCATGGTGATGCCTCGCCTGATGACCAGCTGGGTGGTGGAGAGGCGGCCGCTCTTCTGCCGTGTCTCACTGTTCCCGTCATGTCGCTGGGTTTTCACAGGGGTGTAACCATCGGTGAACTTAAAATAAAAACATTGAGGGAATTGATAGCAAGTCAACTTTAGACTGTTACATGAGCAGAATTGTGTTTTCCAGACAGATAGTGCTGTTTCATAGTAAATAACGTAACCTTCAGTAGCTATAAAAATGTTATATATGTCTGTATAAAAGTTTGACTTTGATATTTAATACCTTGAAATTGGGTCTCTGTCTCTTTAAGAACTCTTGCTCTTTCTGAAACTCCGCTTTCAGGAAGTGATCACAACATGGCTCCTCTATTAACCCTTCAACAACATTTTTACCAGCGTTGCGCTGAGAAGTAGCTGGTATGACGGGCTCAGCTGACGTGCAGTTCAACAGAAGAGGAAGAGCTCTGCCTTCAAGAGCTTGGTCTTGAAGGCGGAGCTAGGGCCACCCAAGCATTTGGCACAGCCAAATGGCTGCTATAGGAGAATAAACGATTTCTCAAACATGCGTGAAAGAGTCAAATCAACACTCCAGGTGTGTTCTTGCCGAGGGATTAACATTATAACATGATGTAAAACTAAAACAAGTTGGTTTTACTTGATACTGCCCCTTTAAAAATAGCAGGTGACTTACATTTCCATTGCTTGGTGCTTGACCGTTAACTGTGCTGTTGTCTGACGGGTCATCTGGTCCTAACAGAGTCAGGTGAGTCTTTTTCACGGCCCGTTTTACTGCCTGGAAACAAAAGCATGATCAAAATTGAGCAATTAGCGTTTTACTAATTATACAGTTATGCTTTATACACCGCCTGGCCAAAATAAAAGTCGCCACCAAAAAATGGTCACACACTCTAATATTTTGTTGGACCGCCTTTAGCTTTGATTACAGCCCGCATTCACTGTGGCATTGTTTCAATAAGCTTCTGCAGTGTCACAAGATTTATTTCCATCCAGTGTTGCATTAATTTTTCACCAAGATCTTGTATTGATGATGGGAGAATCTGACCACTGCGCAAAGCCTTCTCCAGCACATCCCAAAGTTTCTCACTGGGGTTAAGGTCTGGACTCTGTGGTGGCCAATCCATGTGTGAAAAACATGTCTCATGCTCCCTGAACCACTCTTTCACAATTTGAGCCCGATGAATCCTGGCATTGTCATCTTGGAATATGCCCGATCCATTTGGGAAGAAAAAAATCCATTGATGGAATAACCTGGTCATTCAGTATATTCAGGTAGTCAGCTGACCTCATTCTTTGGGCACACAATGTTGCTGAACCAAGACCTGACCAACTGCAGCAACCCCAGATCATAATACTGCCCCCACAGGCTTGTACAGTAGGCACTAGGCATGATGGGTGCATCACTTCACCTGCCTCTCTTCTTACCCTGATGGCCCATCACTCTGGAACAGGGTAAATCTGGACTCATCAGACCACATGACCCTCTTCCATTCCTCCAGAGTCCAATCTTTATGCTCCCTAGCAAACTGAACATGGCAATGATTTGACCCTTCTTGAACAGACTAACGTCTTTTCCACGACCACAGGATGTGTCTTTTGCCATGGTTGTTTAAGAAATGAGGAGTTACTCATTGCATCATTTGGGGTTAAATAACTTGTAGCCAGCTGAAAGATAATCACCTATGTAGGAATTATCCAATAGGAGGCTTGTACCTATTTGCTTAATTAAATCCAGGTGGCGACTTTTATTTTGGCCAGGCAGTGTAGTTGTGCAATGAAAGATGCTTGGTTTTCTGCATTTCTTTTTACGATAAAAGAAACACAAGTATGGCATTTATTTGTATCCAACCTCTTTTATTCAAATACTCCTAAATAAAATGTGGTGCTCCCAGATGTCTTGGACAGCCATATGAATAAGGTTCATCTGTGAGAAATTTTATGAGAGCAGGGAACCCGTTCAGAACTGTTTGCAGTTCTTGTTAAATCTTAGTATTAATCCAGACATATTAGTAGCATGCGAAGGCCTCTGAGGGGTTTTGTTGTTGTTTTTTATTAATGTTGGAAGACAAACAGAATTACAAAGACCAGTGAACACAACATGAAAGTGAAGGGTCAGGTTGTCAAATAACATCCGTCACTTTTAGACCTCTGACAGAGAAATGTTCAATCAGTCATCAGAAAATGGAAGCAGTGTGCCAAAATTGCACACCAATCAGAACATGGCTGTCCACTTGAACTGACAGGCTGAGAAAGAAGAGCGCCGTCAGAAAAGCGACTCTAACTCTTGAGAAACTGCAGAGATTCACAACCAGGATGGGAGAATCTGCTCATGTAACCAGTCCTGCACTCCACAGATCTGGCTTTTGTGGAACAGAAGAATTGTCAAGAGAACTGGAGCTGAATACAAAACTCTCATGTGACGTCACATTTCTGGGAACTTTGCAGCTGATCTTGGTAGGTATCTGTAACTAACTGTCATGACGGTTGCTATGGAGTTGCTCGCCTCCAACGTGCATTACATGAGTTTTTTTATTTTTGAAAATACTGTTCTCATGGGGAGCTTTATGCTGCAGTAGTTCACTGAAAATTATGCTGACCATCATTTGCATTGACCACTTAAGAAAATCTGAGAAAATTTGACTTGCATCATAATTTAAACACAGTGTAATAACTGTCAAACTACTAGAAAGATGGAATACCTCCTCTGTCATTTTCTTCCAGTTCAGCCTGAAGATCACAATAATGTAGAAAGTGGAATGCAGGACAACACAAATGAGCAGCCCGAGCCAAAACCCTGCAGAGAAAAGACAAATGGTTCTGTCAGAAGCACAGCAGGCCTCACTTGTTACAACCTTCATTTCCTGTGCAAACACTAATTTGCCCCAAACGCTGGTGAAAACAGCAAGTCGGTTTCACTTCACAGACTCACCTAAAATTCTCAGCTTTGCGACAAACATCAAAACCACGCTCATCGTCAGCCCCACGCAGTAGTATGCAATGAAATTGGCCACAGCTGGTATCCTCTGTTTGCCTGTGCCCAAGAAGATGCCGGTGCACACACACTGAGAGGACAGGAGACGCACATGTGAGACTTTTGGCTCAGCGCGACAAACAGATTTGCTCTGCATACAATGACTCACCACAAGGCCGTCGAAGAGCTGGAGGAAGCAGTACGCAGTCATCAAGTTCGACACAATTCTCGCAATATTCCTGAAAAAAAGGGTTTACATTGAAATATTCACTTTCCATTACGGAACATTTTTTACAAATAAGAACATTTAAAGTTAGTGACGTTTATCTTTTAATGTAATCCCACGCTCTCTGCTAGCTGCAGCTAGCATAGCCTGTTCTGAATGCTCAAGCTAGTTAGCATGACCACTGATGAAGGTGGATGAGTAGTTTTCATGGGACAGTAAGTTGCTTCCCTTCCACTGGCACATTTGGCATCGCATACATGAGGATGATTGACAGCGCTATGACCCTCTTCCTGTCTCTGATTGGCTGTATTTGGTAAGAAGCGGTGCATTTCTTCAACGTGGGGAGAAGGAAGAGATTGATCTTTTCACAGATTGTGTGTGGCATGACATACTGTCATAGCATACAAATACATAAAAACATTTTTTTTAATGAACGTTACAATACTGCGGCTTCAACTGTACAGACTCACTCATCAGCGGTGAAGAGGTAGCCGATGACTGTTTTAGTGCAGCCAAGCACAACGCCTTCAACGAGAGCAAAGGAAACTGGAAAATAAAAAAGAAATGACAAATTTATCAAAAAGTATAATGAAAACAATGTGATTCTTTTGACAGTGTTTGACCTCACCTGCCAGACTGAGTGACAGCTTGGAAACGAGGAGAGCTCTGGCGGTGTCTCCTGCACCGAGAGCGTTACCCACACGCGCGCAGGCCGCAGATTGAATTCCAAGAGGGAACTGCAGATCCCAAAACATGGAAAAATAAAACACATAACTGACATTACGAGGATTAACAACCAACCAGAACTGCACTGCTTTTTAAATACTGTCATTGTTTTGATGCAGTAGTTTTTTTTGTACATTTTTATTGAACTTTATTGAACTTACTATTTATTGTTAAACCTACTATTAATAGTCCTGCAAGCAATGAGTGTTGCGAACAAGCCCACTTTGTAAACATTACTCTAATGTGGAATTTTTTTTTCACAATTGCAGTGTTTCCATTAAATGAGAAATGCAACTAAAATCACACATGAATAAGTTTAACGTGACAGCGTCATTCAAAAACACGCCTCGCTGTCATCCTCCATCTACTTCCTGTCTTCATCTTCTTCGTGGCTTATGCTGGTGGAACATCCTGCTGTTGATCACTGGACTCGTGTGATGCCGAAAAAAGTGTTTCCATGTTTTGTGAAATAAACAAATTTCGATACGGACAGAAATAAATCTTCTCATCCTAGCGCCAAAACTTTTTAATCAAACAGATTGCTGTGAATTTATCATCAAGATGTCAATTTTATGGTCAATGAAAATTCAGATAAAGATGAAGGCATCAGATTCTCTTGATTTATGTTTCTTTATGTATCTGTCACTATTAAATAAACAATAACATAAAAATAATTAAAATAAACACATAAAAGGTTTGCTGAGGTCAATCCGCAATTATTGTTTGAGAAACGTATGATTGAACTCCCTAAAATATGGGATTCTGAACTCCATAAGCCTCACCATATAAGTGATGAAAGCAATCATCACCACAGCATGTTGGGCTGCCAGTTCATCCTCACTCAGCATTCCTGATTATTACAAAAAATAAATAAATATGAGAGATGACAGAGAGACATGGGTAAGTTTCGCCATTCCTTGATGCCAGACAACATTGATCATGTGACCAAATAGTTAGATAATTGAGATTGTGAAGGTAAAGTTGTTAGACTTTTATTCCTTGAAAAAGAAGAGAGAATAAAACATTTCCACTCTTAAAAGTGAATTCAATCATAAGTTTCATAAGAAATGTGTTCAGACATTTTAAAATTTTGTTTTATATGTCTATTATGCTATATATGAGCTAGAACATTAAAAGTAGCATTTTAGCTCTGGACACAAATAAAGTTGAAATGGTAGTTTTGGAGGTAAGTTGAGACATTTGACAACTTGTTTTATTGCTTTATTTCCAAAACAGTTTAGTTTCTGCTTGTTCTGATTGTCTGAAGGGAAGAACAACATCCTGAAATAAATTCAGATATATAAGCTAATCACCAAACTAATGTCACCTTCATGAAGTGTTCCTAAATATCAAAAATGGCTCTTCGTATCCTGAGTCTCTGCTACTAGTTTTCATTCAAAATGGTTTTTGACAGAAGCGAACTGGTTGATACTGGCTGTCCGCTGCAAAATTACCTGCAAAGAATCCCCCAAACTCATACACCCACCACTCAAAGCAAACCATCAACAAGCTGGGGATGGCCAGCTTCATGTAGGATCCCCACTCCTGCAGCGATTCCACAGACCAGCCTGCAGGGGGAGGAAGACTCCTATTTATCCTTCAATGAGTTACGTGAAGCCAAAAAACAAAAAAACAAAAAAGAAGACAGTAGGTCAAAACACTGACTGCTCACCTCCCCATGTGTTCACATGTAGCTTCTTCCACCAAATGTATGCAAACAGAAACACACAGATATAAATCTGCGAGAGAGTGTTGGCCGCTGCAGAACCACTGCAAAGAGAGTCGGGTCACACTCAGAACCTGTTGTGATAGTGAGTAACTGTTTTGGGACGTGTAAGGAACACCTACACAACGCCCAGATTCATCCAGTGAAGGAAGGTGAAGTTTGTCGCCAGGTTGGCAATGTTCGCCAACAAAGCAGTGTACATTTGGGGCATGATTATTCCCTAAAAACACAAGCATGCAGGTGTTGGTAGTGCCACAAGTTAAGACAACATTTTTCTTATAGGAGTTATAATACATCACAACTTGCCTGGTTCTGCAAATAGGACACCTGAAGGTTATATAGAAACATGGCCTAAAAGAAAAGGAAAGAATAAAATTGGCGTTGTAGGCGGGATGGGGTCTGCATGCAGAGCCTAAGTTATTCATAACCCCTTTGCCAGTTCTTTGTACCTCTTGCTACAATTGGTTTTTCGGATGTATGCATGAGTCTGTGAGCTTTAGCCATCCAGGCACTGACTTATTTATTTTCAAAGAAGAGCATTTATGAACTTCCTTTAGATGAAGCTCAATAAAAATTAGGTCTGGATGTTACTTTAGACCATTTTTAATACAGATTCTTGGATTGAAGACATTCTTTTTTTCTTTTTTTTTAGCTTTGGCTGTATGTTTAGGATTGTTAAACTAAAACATTTGCCTAGTATAAAGTTCCTTGCAGTTTCTGCTTGGCTTTGTGACAAGCCTGTCCTGTTTTTAGCTCCATACATTTACATTTCAACTCTGATCAGCCTCCCTGTCCCTGCTTAAAACATCCATATGTGGGACTGAAAAGGTTCATTTTACTCTTTTGTTTTTGACAAGATCATCTTCTTCCACCTGTTTGTTCTTCCAAAAATTCAAATTGAAAATATCATCCAAGTTCCTCGTGAGTTATCATTTGACTCATTGGAGTAACACGTGTTGGTAATTTTGCAGTTGTTCCATTTTCTAATAAACTCTATGCTGCTATATGTTTAGGCTGCTGAACGACAAACTGACCACTTGCTTTTCCTCACTCTGCTTCATTCTTCTACCATTCTGCAATTTGCATCATTTTCTGTTATTTAAACTTTTTTCTTGAATTGAATTGAATAGGCTGCACTGTGTGAGACGTTTCAGTGTCCATTTCTTTTTGACTCCTGTTGTTAACTGATGGTTTAGTCCTTGGGATAGTTGAGAAAAAGGTCATCAATATGAATGTGCACAACAATTTGAAGTGGATGTTATTTTCTATCCACTTCACAATTATGTACTTATTTTGCATGCATGATTGAACTGAATTTTTATATATTGTATATTTCTTTTTTCGGTAAAGTGACAACATTTGTTGTGATTTGGCACTATGCAAATAAAAGAAATGTATTTTGTCTTGGTCTGTAATGCCAACATCGGTTGATGCCTGTAACATCTGCAGCCAGAACTGCAGATGTTTTGGCTGCGTCATAATGAACAGTGAAAGGGCCATGAATATATTCTAGCTAACTACATAAGAACAAATCACAGGAAGTCAAGGCTCAACGTGTCAAAGAAAGGTGAAAACTTACTGGTACTGCAGGAATAAAAGCTGTCATATACAGCTGGGCTACTCTGAAAATAAGAAACAGTGCTTAAGACTAATTACCAGATTGTCCACTGCAATATGTTAGCACACAATCTTAAAGTTCAGATTTTGCTACGAATAAATAATGACTTGGCGTTTTGAGCAGCTTCAGCTTCATGTAGTTACCTCGCCACCTCAGGTTCCTGCCCCATGCACAGCAGGATGGCCTCGGCGTTAATGAGCAGCCCCCAGCAGGGCAGACAGAACAGCATCAGGATGATGATGCCCCGCTGCAGGATCACTCCCACCCGCAGCAGGTTCTTACCCCCGAACGTCTGGCAGCACCGCACAGGCGGCAGTAATCATTCAGCGAAGTGCAGTAATGAATAGTTAGAATGTGGAGTCAGTTAAAAGCGAGTCAAGAAATATTAACACCAAGTTTTCAAACCTGGGACACCAGCGTGTCGCATGCCAGACCCAGACCGCATCCCGTGGCTGCCGTGGTGACGTTAATGACCTGGAATCAATTCAAAGCATAGTGTTGTACACTTTACTTAGGCTCTCCTTGTTTTTTTCTACTATTTTCACTACTTATGACAGTTTACGTTAATCAAAACATTAATTTTAAGAAGTATCAGTAAAACGTGAGTCACATCTCTGTCATTTTTGTGTTTATGCTTCCAAAACGTATTTTAAAAACATGATAGAATATGAGCACTTACTGAAGAGGCTAATCCATAACCAGCCATCACATCATTCCCCAGACGCCCGCAGAACATTGTGACAACAAATGGAAGCAGGTAATGGAGAATTTTGGAGAGCAGCTACAAACGCAAACAAGATTCATGGAGCAGGTGGCACTAACACACGTATGAGACAGAAGGTTTCATATTCTATCTATTATAACTCCAATTACTCTGGACAGCTGTCTTTACACACACATACGCATCCATACACACACACACACACACACACACAGTTGTGTTTTTATGTCTTGTGGGGAGTTTACATTGACTTCCAATACATTTTCTACAACCTGACCTTTACCCTAACCCTAACCCTAACACCTAACCAATCAGCATTTCCCCTCATATGGACCAAGAAAGATCCCCACAAAAAGCAGTGGGCTCCACAATCCCACATTGGAGAAAGAGATAGATCCCCACAAGAATAAAAAAAACCTGCTTTACACACTCACACACACAGTCAGGAAAACCCCACTAAACATGAATCTTGCCATGACCAAAAACACATCATTATAACTCAATTCTCCTAGAAAAATCTTGATCCACTCAAAAATGAATATATTAATTGAAGCGTTTCTCACCAGAGGCCCTGTCATCCTCAGGATGTGGTAGAGCTCGTCCCTGCAGGCCGTGGGAACCTTGTTGCTCACCCATCTGCAGCAGAAAAGCCTGTCACTGGACGCATCCATGTTTGCAGCAGCAGATGTTAAAGCAGGTTTTAGTAGATGTTTTTTTTGAACATCTGTCCCGTCTGTCATGCTCTTAGGTTTTGATGCTGTCCAGTGACGCTCTGGAAAGGCGTTAGAATGTGGGGGAAAAAAAGTTACTAATTGATCAACTCAAGGTCGCTTAACACTTTGTTAGGTCGGACGTTCTGGGAGAAATAACCTGACAGGAAAAAAAATTTTGAAAATCTTTGGGAGCCACTGGGCTAGGGGTCTTCAACCTGTGGCCCTGGAGCCATAAGTGGCTCTATGGTCCTTCCACATTAGCTGTGTTTTCATTACAAATATGTGAAATCTGAAGGCAGTTTTAAAGTAACTAAAACTATGTATTGTAAAAACCTCTATCACACTTTCCTTTCACTTCAGAGTTTTTCCATTATTCTGTGTTGGCCTCATAAAATCTTAATTGGATACAACATGTGACAACATGTAAAAAACAGATAAGGAGAATGTTCAAATAACGTGATGAAAGCTAACATAAGAAAAGTGGTGTAGAATTTAACTTCTAATTACACACAGCTTTGATTTAATTTAGGATTTTTCTGCTATCATGTTGAAGGTAATTTGAAGGCAATTAGCTGCTACTGTGGTTAGCATACCAAACAAGCATAACTTGCCCTGTCTTCACCCCTGTTGTTGTGGATAATGTGTGAACAGCTGCTAGAAGTGAGAGTCATGACTATTCATGAAAACCCTGTGCATTTTAATGGTCGCACCGGCTTCTTTTGAAGGATGCGGATAATCCTAATAAATCTCCATCACCGTCGGCTGACATGTTCGTTCAAGTGTATGGGAGTAATAAAAATGAACATGTCAGATGGCTCGGAGTCCCTCTGGAGAAAACTCGAGTGAACCAGAGAGTTCTTTGGCAACATGGAGAACGAGATGCAACCCTATGCTGGTATCAAACTGGAAAAAAACAGAAAAATCAGCCATCTGAGGTTGAGTCATAACATGTAGAACAGCTGCCCTGCCTCAACTAACATTGGATCGAATTTTGGAAAACACTTCAAAGGACACAAAGATTTTTTGCTGTATTTTTTATTAAAGTGCAATTAATACATATACTAAATATGCAGAAAGTTGCAACAATGCTATGATATACATCGGAATCAGACAATGTTAGTCTTATTTTTCAACATATCAGTATCAGTTTTATTATCAGTAGATAATAAAAACAGATATTTATTTCCATCTTGTTGCCATTTGTTTGTGTGTTGTGTGTGTGGGCGGGGGGGGGGAGGAAGGTCATGTGGTATTTGTTTGGTCATGTGATAGCAGTAGTGATGCACCAAAGGATTGTGAGAGGATTAACTCAAGGTAAATATATTTATATACAATATCTTTGTGTTCAAACACTTTGTGTTCTTGCCACTGACAAAATTTAAATTTATTTCTATAATATCCTTGTTTTTCTTTTTTACGGTGAAAAATTACTGAAAATAAATAAAAATGTCAAATTTCAAATGTCAGTTATCGGGCACTGCAGCAATATCAATATCGGATATCGACATCGGCCCAAATTTTCAAATTGGTGCATTTCTAATTTTATATGGTGTTAATATGAATGTTTTTTACAAGAACTAGTCAATAAATATAAAAACGATTGCATATATAATTTTTTCCAATTAAACAATGTTAGTTGCTTCACTGATTGTGAGTGTCTGATGTGAAGATCAGAGATCTTCAGAAGATGCTATAATTAACGGTCTTAAAACTGAGAAGCAGAAATTTGTAATCAATAGGAATTTAAATGGTAGACAAAGAAGCTTGTAAGCGAAACAAAGTGTAACCCATAGCTCTGAATCTGAAAAAAAAACCCCATCTGTTCAGCGATCCAGTCATATAAAACCATTCATGTCTCTAATTAAAAGGGGAAAAAAGACCAAAATGTGATTTTTTCTCATCTGTATGTTCAGGTTTCTCTATGTTTGGTGTCAGGCAGACTGATCTCCCCTCAGTGTGACACAGAGACCCTCAGGCTTTGTGTTTGCCAACTCAATCCAGCTGCTACAATAAGATGCCTTCCCACTGATTTGTATCTGTCACTTATTCCCTCTAACTGCATTACGACAGTGTGTGTGTGTGTGTGTGTGTGTGCGTGTGCGTGTGTGTGTGTGTGTGTAGACATCCTATCATCATACATCATATCTCTACCCGTCTCTCGACGTCCCTGCCTCTTCTCTGCATTAACATTCTTGCCTTTCTGACCTTCCAGCTCCTTCACCCGTATTATGGGAGAAGCAAACCTTTACTTTCATTACCTGAAGACTGAATGAATAACTTCACTATAAGAGACATGTTGTTCCTGAAAGCTCTCCAAGATCTGAGCTTTTAGCATTAATACCCGAAGCAGGACTTTCACTTATAATTAGTGGGTTTTTATAAAGATGTGTAATTATGTTTGAATATCAGTTTTGAGGTTTCAATGTAAACAAAGTGAAGTTTATATAAATTAGACTGTTGCCTTTGTGTAATTGTGTCACAGGTTGTGTGATAGAGCAACACGACATCCATAGACAGCAAAGTGGAGTTTGAAGGATTCTTGTTTACTCGAGTCAATTCAGATCAGCTTGATAATGATTGGCAGGTGTATAAATCTGTAACTCAGGTTTTCTGGGATGATCTAAGACATTAATACCCTTTGCACGCACTGGATTTCATTTAGATGTGGCTAAATGCAAACACAACACATTTCTTTTTAGATTTCTTCATTTATTAAACTTTCCATTATTTTCTTTGCCTGACTGTTAATCTGTCAAATTAAATCTCAGCAAAACCAATATAAGTTTGTGATTGCAAAGTGTAAAAAATATGTAGACAGGTGACATCACGGCGCAGTGCAATTAAAAAGCATTATGATCGACGTTTGATTGACAAGACTTTTGAAAATTTTGTCAATCAAATTATGCCACTTCTGCCAACCAGTTTCTCACGTTTTATTTGCTGAGCCGAGTTCAGACATTCAGTTTGATCATTAAACGGCTCCGGATATCACGGCAGGCATCTTTAAAAGCTGATGTGTGACCCGTCCCAGTTAACACAGCTTATGTATTTACAGTCTGCACCTTGCTGTTAAACATCAGCCTGTTTGAGATGGTTTTATAATGGCTTCATCATTCTGACTGTGTACAGAAACCGCTGCTGCGTCTCCAGCTGTCTACTTCCACCTCTGTAAGTGAAAGTTTTGACGTCAGAAAAAGTGTACGGGATATCTTCAGTGTTTTTCCTCACTTTTAAACGATAACAATAAAAACATCTAACATTTGTCATATTCATTGGATGTTTCTTCTGTTATAGATCTGGAAAGCTCCAGCTATCAATTTCTACGGTTGTACAAAAAAAATCTTCCAAGTTTGCCAAACTTTAACTGGTTGCCTCTGTCTGCTTGTTCCTGAAAATCTAACCATAATAAACACAGAAGTGCTTTTGTGTGCATGACTCATCAATATTAACATGTAAACACGAATAAAGCTGTCACCAGAACACCACTCTGCTTTATTTTGCCAGGATACATTTATTTTGTAGCACACAGTTTTGCATCTCGCCTTCGCACTGAAAAAGCATCAATAAAAGAGCTTTTAGTGAAGCAAACAGAGATCTGACCTCATACTGAAAGCATCCCGCCACACATATTCACCTGTTGCTAAACAAATCTATTGACAAGTAAACAGATTTCACTCCTGATTTCTTATGGAAATGCCCTGACAATTAATTTAAATGATTGATAAGCCAATATGAAAATAAAATACTAAATTTAAAAAAAAAAGCAGTTCTTGATTTGAATAATGTTTAATTAAAGGGCCGGTATTATGTGTTAACTTCATTTGTTAAAAAAAAAAGCTATTTATGTCAAATATGACTTAAGAGAAAGCCGACCTTGTGATTTAACAGCTTGAAATTGGGCCTCTGTCTCTTTAAAAACTCCTCCTCTTTCTGAAACCCCGCCTTCAGGAAGCCACAATATGGCTCCTCTATCAACCTTCTAGCAATGTTTTAACCAGCAGTACAGATGCTCAGTTCCACCAGGTGTTTGCTAATTGCTGCTGGCTAGTCTGAAGGAGCTGAGTGGAGGGGTTGCGGGGGGAAGGCTGCTCTGTGAGGTGAAAGCTCTGTGGCTTGGAAACGGCAAAAAGGAGGAGGAGCTGTGCCTCAAAGGCGGGGCTTGGTCCTCCCAGGCGTTTTACACAACTGAATGGTTGCAACGGGAGACTGAAGGATTTCTCAAACATGCATGAAAGAATCAAAGTCACTCTAGGTAAAGCTCAAATAAGTTACATTTACACAATACTGCCCCTTTAAATATAAAACTGTAGCAATAAGATGTGTAGTTGTCCAGTTCATAACTCATGGGTTTGTGGTAGAAAAGTAGAAGACATTTGTGTAGACTTTGCAAACTGAGCTGACTCTTGAATTTAAATAAGTCATAATCTGAGGAGACTCCATTGATGTCTTGGGCTCAGTTAAATATTCTCTTTCATGTCATCTTTCAGAATCCAGTAGGTTAAACACCAGCGGCGTTAACGAGCTGCGGGGTTGGCTGATGGTCTGCCTTAAATACCGAAACAGTGAAAGTACCAGCTATGATTGGAATTGCATAGTCGCTATTTTAAAATACATACTATGTGTAATACATATATATTTTACTACAAAGAAGAGAATTGGAAGAACTGTCAGTCGCCTTCTGCGGCACAGTGACAATTAAGCCGAGATAAATATTGATGACTCTGGACTTTGCTCAGTGAAAGATGTGAGCTGGGCGTTGAGGGGACACGGCCTGTCACATCTGATGCACCATGAGCTCTAATATGCTGACCTGCTCTTCCTGAGGCCATTCAAGATAATTGCTTCCAAAAATTCAATCTTCTGACTTTTCCTTTTTTTTTTTTCTCCCACCACCCCTGGAAGTAAACTTCTGCAGCCAGTTTTATGAATCTGATTTGTCGCTCATATCTGAGGATGAGTTTTGAGCTGATAGTTATAGATTTAGAACGTGTAATAGAGAATGATGTGCTCATGTGAAATTCCTTTGAAATTACTGTTTTGATAATCCAACATCTTTAACTAAATTGAACTCATTCAACAAACGAGGCACATCTTAAAGTTGCATTTACAAAAGAAAAAGCATTTTCTATAAAAGCTTTCATAAATTTCCACTGTGATACACAGAACCAGATTAAAGGACTCTTGTTTTGATTTCTTACTGATTTCTAAGGTTAATTCTGAAACCTAGGAAGAGTTTCATTTCAACATAAATATGTTTATTGAGGAAACACCAACACATCAAGTATTGTCCAGCCAAGTAGTGCCATTATATATACCAAAATCAAGTAACTGTGTTTTCTTTAGTTGTTATAAAACTGCTGTATAAAACAAACATAAAAGAAATTTAACTTTGCAATTTCGTGCCTTGAAATTGTGCGTCTGTCTCTTTGAGAAGCTCCTGATCTTTCCGACCATAACGCTCCTCTGTTAAGCCTTTAACTTTGCTTTTCAGAGCGTTGCACTGAGAAGTAGACTTTCCCCGCTCAGCTCCTTCAGACTAGCCCAGAGCAATTAGCAAACACCTTGTGGAACTGCACATCAGACAAGCTTCTTCTCACTGAAAGCCCGGTAAAAAGGTTGTTACAGAGTTAATAAAGGAGCCATGTTGTGATGACTTCCTGAAGGCGGAGTTTCAGAAAGAGCAGTTGTTTCTTAAAGAGACAGGGGCCCAATTTCAAGGTGTTAAATTGCGAATTAAAATGTTTTTTAAGTGATATCTGATATATATGCAGCATTGTTTTTATAACAAAATAACAATTATATTAATGTGCTACAAAATGGCACGAAGTGCCTGGAAAATACATAATACAGAGTAATAAAACATTATGTTTTAAATATTTTAGAATAACAGCATTATTATATGTATCTAGCCAAACTGTAAGTAATATGTTTGCGTGCATCATAAAGGTACCCCAGCTAAACGAAATGTTTTATCATTAGATAATGGAGCACAGAATTGCTCCGTTTTAAGTCGAGCTTCATGCCTATTTAGTGAAACCAAATGAGCTATAAACACTCAGAATAAGAGAGAAAACCCTATAAAAGCCCAACATGTCCGTTTTAAAAGCTCAATTTGGCCTTAAATGTCGGCTGAGTAATGAGCAGATGCTTGATGCGTTTTGTCCTTCTGTTTCCTCGCTGGCTCTGCGTCAACAGAAGCCAGACTTGTGAATGGTCTGTCTGGCTGATCGGCTGAACGTGAGGATGAAAGGCCTGGTGAGGCTCGTCGTGCTTCTTTCAGTGTTTGATTCAAAAAGTTTTTCAGAGCCTTGTGAATGTGGGGGCATATTTTTGGATTTTTCGCATGTTGTCAGAACGAGTCCTACGACTTTGTATTGGTGTTTTTGTGATGTGAAGCATCTTGAACTGCCTTGTTGCTGAAATGTTCTATACAAATAAACCTGATTGATTATAATCACAACTTTCAACGTATTCAATTTGGATTTTATGTGATAGATTAACATAAACTATTAAATAGTTAAGTCATAATTGACATACATATCATTTTTGTAACATCAGAGGCAATATATTTACTTGATTGGGGTTTAAAATGATGTTATGTGGCTCGAAAACACACATTACTGCCCCTCTTAATTATTTGTATGCTGAATTATTTGGTAATGCACAGCAAGTGTAAATGAGAAAAGTGAGGAACATTAAAAATTCCTCTAACACTAATTGTATGTATTTGTTTTTTTTTGTATTATAGAATCTGTGAGTTTCTTTCTACCGTCTAAATGCCAATTGACTGAATTTCTGCAAAACCTCTTCTAAAGTGGTGATGCTCAAGAGCCAGCGTCCTGCAACCGTTTGGTGCAATTCTTCTCCAACAATCGAATGAACATCTCGCTCCGGAGCCTCTGCGGAGCTGAATGGCGGCTGATGAGGGAATCGAGCCGTTTGATTGAGGCGTGTTGGAGAAGAGACTGGGGTTGGAGTCCTGGGCTCTAAAGACCCTGAGTCAGTGCAGCCTCAAATAGATCAGAGCCATTCTTTGAGAACAGCTGATTTCAAGGACCTTTCTTGACCCTGAAAACCTTCAACTCAATCTGTAACTGTAAAAAAAAAAAAAAAAAACCCAAAGAAAGTTTAGTGGCCACGCTTTGTGTGCTTCAGTCCTTCGATGTTCAATATATGGGGGCCATTTTCTGACTCACCAAGAGTTTCAGTCTGAACTCCGTTAGGAAGAGAATCAAACATCTGCAGAATATTGCTCCAGCTATTCATCTAATTTATTGATCTGGCTCCGGAGAAGAGCACAAGTCCTGCTTGGGCACAGAGTCGACCAGATGAAATCAATCCGCAAGACTCTCTTTCATCTATGAAATATCTTTATTTATGTGAAAGACGGACCGAGCCCGAGAAACACAACCACATGTTCATCTTAACAGGAGAGCTGTACAAAAAAATTATTTTGTAGACTTGAGGAATTTCACTTGTTTTTGACATGGATTCAAAGATTAGATTACAGTAAAGCTCACGTCATGTGATGTTAATAAATGGCAAATTACCAATAGTTCAGTCATGAATGTTTACAAGTTGACAATATCCTTTATTTGATATGTGCTCGACAATATTATTTGATATTATCGGTCGTTCTACAAGACTTGTGTCTGTACTGCCCAGGATGTTTGCAAATTAAATAAGTTTGAGGTGAAACTAAGAGGTAACATCACAGTAATGCCCTTGAAAGCGAAAGATGTATGCATTTTTTTGTTTTTTTCATTTTAAGACTCATTCACTTGTAATAAATTAAAGTTCTAATTAAGATGTTCATCTTACTGGTTTTAATCCCCGGTTTTCCATGAATATTGTGGGTTTTTTTTTTTATTTGCTCAGTAAAACCACAAACACTGTAAAGAATATAAATAACGATCACTCACGCTACAAATAACTATTAGCTTGTCATTTGCCATTTAATAACTGTAATTTTAAATTATTTCATAGCATAAAACTTAAAATATGCATTACAGGTTGCACAGGATATATTTATTTAAGGTGTGTGTTAGTAATGGGAATGTTCATTTGGCTGCTTCAGTAACAACATGTACAGTTCTGGTCAGATATTTACATACATTCATTATGGGTGCGAATCTACCGTTAATAATAAAGCATTCACACCTTTCTTTTTTAGGGAGCAGCGATTGTACAACAAACAGCTTCACTGAGCACAATGTTCAGGATTAACATGTTCAATTAGGTGTGTTAATTACACAGATTTTAACATGTTGAGGTTTTTGTTTCCAGCCATAAATTCTGGTACGTCCATAAGTTTGGTGCAGAAATGACTGGAGACAACAGTCTCCCTCCTACTCTTGGTCCACTAGGGGTTAAAGGTTAAATTTTGCTTTGAAAAACTTTGACGGGATGCTGGAAAAAACTGTTTTGTTTAAGTTGGAAAAAAAAAACCCAAAAAAAGAGTTAGCTTATCACTGGAGCTGCTCAAGGCTAACATACACAATGTCTCGATGCGAAACATGACGATCCAATGTCAACATCAAATTTAATTATCAGCCATATTTGAGGCTGTTTTCTTTAACTTTGTACCTTTGCATAAAAAATAAATAAAATAAATAAAAAAAAAAAATTCACAATTCAGGCATTTCTTGTTTTTCAAATCGCTGAAGTTGTTTGTTGTATCATCATTCCAGGCTGAAAAAAAAAAGTCTGGTTTTTATGCATCAGTGCGAGGTGGAATATCGTAAACGTCTCACTGGAACTGTACATCCAAAAAAACAAAACAAAAAGCAAACATACGTTTTAAAGTTATTTTCTTTTTTCTTACAATACCGTACATTTATCAAGAAATAACTGGTGCAGTGTTATTTCAGAGGCAGCACTACACTCAGTCATACGTAGCAATAATCCAAAAGTCAAACTTTATGCAGGCTACAGGAAGGGAAAGAAAGAGTTTCACGATAATCCTCCCTTCTGGATTGCACAAATCATTCGTTGCACAGATTTTTATTTAAAACAAGACACCATAAGACCGCATAATCCCCTCTCCTTTCATAGCAGGTATAAAAGACTCAGTTGGGTAATTCTCCTCTCCCCTGCTGCTTCTTCCCAAAAATCCATGCGCTGTTCCTAAAAAACTGGCAGTGGAGCTGCAAAGAGAACATGCAGATAGATCCTCATCGGCTTCTTCGTCCTCCTCTGATTCCTCTGCAGAGACATTTACACTCTCTGAATATTCACCAACACACACACACACACGCACACACACACACACACACACACACAACCACGGCATCTAAAACCCGTCAAACGTTGACATTAATGCACTTTATGCCAGGATTGATGGTAGGAACAAATGCTCCACAACATAAGTAAACAATTTAAGGCTAAAATAAAAAGAGTTCAACACAGATCTAAAAACATACATTGAAAATATATATTTACAGTATTTCCCCATAGAAAAATATGCACACATTTTTCCAAACATAACCACGTAAAACTTCAAGTGCACAAGACTGTCGGATTTCAGCATAAATACTTGAGTTTTCAGTGCAGCAGTAATAAATAAATGCAGGGGCGTGCCGGGCCGATTTTTCAGTGGATCAAATCCGCGGGCTTAGCTAGCGGATGGCGGCGAACAAGCGAGTGAACTAAAGCTGCTAATAAAGCTGGTTACAGTGAGAAAACTCTCATCACTTGTCACAACCGCTGGATAACCTGTAAACGTGTTTAGGCATAATTCATAACATTTATTCTTTCAACCACCGAGCAGCGACTGTGCAGAACACGGCGGTTTAGCCGTGTCTCTCTTCGAAGACTCCAGACCAGGCGCCGCTGTCTGCCGTCCGCTGTTCTGGTTGGAAGGGAGGATGAATCAGCAGTGATGTGAGCGGGAGTGAAAAAAAAAAGAAAAAAAAAAGAAGCGGAGGCAGAGATTGGATACTTGGAGCGCCGCAGGCCGCACAACTCCTGTAGAGATTAAGCCAAAATGTCACAGTACTCCTGTGTCCGGAGGCCCAAGCATGGCGGTGAGTGAGTGCTGCGTATTTACATCGGCAGAGCGGGTCATAGCCACATTGGTCAAATTTTACATTTAGACAGCATTTGAGCTCGGAACAATTATTTGCCAAAAGAAAACAACTTTGCAACTGTTTTAAATTCTGAAGACTGAACTCATCTACAGAGAATATCACGAAACGAAATCCATCGATTGGAGAAAGTGTAGAGGGCCAAGCAGGAGGCGAAGCTTAACTGCCAGCAAACTCCAATGTACAGCAGACAGGAGTGTGCAGCAGACTCTGCAAAGTAAGAAAATGTATTAAAAATTCAAGAAACTGCTTGAACATAGTTTTTAAATCTCACTGGAGAAATACAGCAGGGAAATAGGAGTTTGTTAAACCAAGTGATATGAAATTAAGATGTTAACAACCTAAACTAATCAAGTTAGAACTTTGTTAAATAAAATGGAGTTATACAGAAACATTGCTGTAAGAGGCATCCTGGGTGTTCAAATTCAAAGTTTGACTCAATTTTCCAAACTAAAGACCTTAAGAAAAAAGCCCAGAGTGCATCTTCAACAGGCTCTTTGGTTTTTCATATTCATTCTCCATTTAAGTAGGAATCGCTGCATTTATTGAAGATCCACCGTTGTTTCATGTGCAGGCTCTTATCTGTATGGTTCATTTCTCTACTTACTGGTCTCCCAGTTTCAGTTCAGGTTTACGGTTTCCAGCACCAAATCCTAACAGCCACACAAGAACTGTTCTGTTTTTCTAGGAGGAACATGTTGAGTCTTTTTATCATATACGTCTCCACAATGTTACTGTATTATTATTTGAAAATGCCAGACATTGCATGCAATGCATACATTTAATTATTTATTTATTTTTTCCATCAGTCGCTGCGTTTTCATCACACAGCAGCCATGCTTGCATGTTCACAACATTTTTTGAAAAATCTGTAAATGGCTTGAGTTGAAGCCATTTGGTAGATGTCACAGTTGCACTTGCATATTTATTCTCATGGACAAATTTGCATTTGCTTTCTGCTTGGGAACCGGAGCTAATAATAGCATCTGTTCCTCTAGTTGCCACGGGAATATTAAATATTGAGGGAAAGATTGTAATTGTCTTGAAATTTCATGCCGCGCTCCTGTTATTGTTCTTTATGCCACTACAGTGTGTGCTCATACTGTGGTCCCTATATAAAAAATAATGAGGTCTCTGCCACCACAGCATATCAGATTTAGCAGAGAACATAATTTAATCAATACAGACATTTATTGACTTTGCTGGAACTGAGCCCTAGTGAGCAAAATCAATCTGCGTTTACGTCAGAGCCTCGGATTCTCAAAAGTGGATCAGATTAAATAAAAGCTTCATTAATCACCAAGACTCTGCTAACTTCATTTTAATATATTTTAGTTTTGATGATGAAACGCACATTTGCAGCACCTTCCGAGGTGTCTGGAGCCGCTGCGGTTTGTGCTTCACTACGATTTTATGCTACAAACCAGGGAAAGGTTTTAAATGTTATAAATGTCAAGCAGGAAAAAGTGAAGAATGAAAAAAACCTGAAAACTCCTCAGTTTCTGGGGAAAAATAGCTGAAGCCTAGTCAAATCACATGGTTAGCATTTGCAAACATACATTGCTGCAAGTTAACTTATCACTATGCTTTGCTCTGAACTATTCCACTGCTGGTATGTTCGTTATTGTTGTATCTCTGACCCAGTTTCAGGTTTTCTGAATCCTGCACTCGAAAAACCTGTTCTACCTTTCGCCTGCGGTGGCGCTGCACTAAGAACCACTGAAGGTAATGACACAAAAACCTCTGAAGAAGACAACTATCTGTCTTTGCGAAATGTAGACCAAAACGTTTGTAGGATCTCTCTTTTGCCATTTCTCCAGCTAGAGCATTTGTTTTAGTCATGTTTACCCACAATTCCCTGCGCCATTGGCCATCCTGCATATTGTTGAGGCCGCTTTTGGAGCGGCCTCAACAATATTATTGCTCATCTCAAAAACCTCTGGGATGACTTAGAGACGAGCAAATACTTTTTCATAAACAAGTGAAACAATCTAGTGTGGCCTGTGAGATTGCAAGTTATTGCAGTAAGTAAAATTATCCGTTGAATTTATCTTTAGGAAAATAAAAAACAAGATGTCACCTTGGCCCTGGACACCAAGACCCATTAGTTGTTTTCTTCTTCTTTCCTCCTGAACTCCTGCCATGTTGGTGTCAGGGCGTGGTGTCCCCGCGGTGCATGGAGGCTCGTCCCCACGCACCCTGCCCGACTCCCCCGGGGCCTCCCCCGCCGTGGTCCTTGTCCGACTCCGGCTGGCTCTGGGCTCGCTCCGGTTTGGGGTTGGGCGCACACGGCGGGTCGGGCTGCTGGACCGACATCGTCCTCCGCAGGTGGGTGCGCTTGCACAGGAAGTCGGGCTTGGCGGAGAGGCCGAACGAGCCTTTCCTCAGCACCATGCGGACGGACGGGGACTTCTTGGGCCTCGCTCTGTGTCCGAACTGCAGCGTGGAGAGGTGGGCCGCGTAACCCTCGCTCAGGAACTGGAACGAGACAGGAGGCGGGAAATGGGTCGGAGGGGAAGTAAATGAGCAAAAAACGTGGAGAAAATTGAAGTCGTTGGAGCGGAACTGCTGGAATGAAACACTGCTATGAGTCCAAACGACCCTCCAGCTACCTGGCATTGATTCTGGTACTTCTTCGAAGGTCTGCCCACGATGTAAATCTGCGAGGGGCTTAGGCCCAACATGTTGTAAACAGAGATGTCCTTCATGGAGCCATAAGCAGAGTTTATCTTGATGTGACACTGGTCAAAGGGAGAAGAGGAAAACAATCGTCATCGGCTTGCAGATGCGTTTGGCATTCCAGCTGCAGCAGAAAGACACAGTGATTCTCACTTCCTGTATGAGGTTTTTGAGGAAGATGGTCTTCTGTCGCAGGGGATCGTGAACCAACCCTTCAGAAAAGAAGATCATCCCGTGCGGGAAATTGTGCTGCGAGAGCCAAGACACGACGCGCTGCTTCTGCATGTCAGGCCGACCAGTGATGTAGATGATTAGATACCCGAGGTCCTGCCAGTGCCTGCAGGAAAAACACACGGCATCAAATAGGAACAGTTTTTTTTTTTACCCAAAGGGAGAGGCCTCTCGACGAGTTGTGCATAGAGATATGGTGAAAAAAAAATTTAAAAAAAAGTTAACTTTTGAAGAAATCTGGGTTTCTATTTCCTTCCTTCTGAATTTTCTCAACTTACAGCTATAAAAGCAGAACAACACAAACCGTAGCAGCTACATCCAATCAGAACAGGTTAAAGCTAGTTTAAAAGGGGGCGGGGCTTATCTCAAAACCATATGTTATTTTCTTTTTTCACAGTTATGTCCTATTTATATTAGTATATCATACAAATTCCCCCCCAAAAAAACACATTAAAAGTTATTATCTAAAAAAAGAAGAAAAAGCTCAAGCGGTGTTAATATTTTTGTAACGCACTTCTAGAGTCACTTACCTGATTTTACTCATTTTAAAAATTCATTATCTATAAACGTTTGGCTGAATTTGCAGTTTGAGCAAATAAGACAAGGTGTGATGTCAGAGTCAGAGCATTAGAGAGCAGAGTTTCACAGCAATAATGGAAACAACACATCAGTCACAGTGATAGCTGTGTCATCCAAACATCACACACACTCTGGTCTCTGCACACACATCACACACACTCTGGTCTCTGCTGAAGCAGCACACACTCTGGTCTCTCTGCACACACATCACACACACTCTGGTCTCTGCTGAAGCAGCTCCTGCAGGAGAGCCTGACAGACATATGTGAGGGCGAACTCGCTCGACTGCCAGATGAAGTTCAAACTCCTCTAAATGCTCAATGAGTTTGTTTGTTATTCTGGGAAATCAAAAGTAGCTTTAGCAAAAAGAAACATAAACGTGTAGTTGGAGAAATGTGTGCTCCATCCAGACTCCACTCTCAAATGTATCGACTTTAGTGTCACATTGATGAAGCTACAAAAGAGTGGAGCTGGATTTTACTGGGGTCTGAGTCATTTGAGGCAATTACAAAGGCACTTCTGTGGACATGCAGGGGTTAAAGGTGAGAAAATAGCCTAGAGCAACGCCTCAGCTTGTTTAGTCAAGGCATCAAATTACAAAGTAAAATTTGGTGTTAGTCATTTTTGATACAACATTTTTATATCAAATGAAGGTCACAGACTGACCTGATGATGCTATACAATAACACTATGTGCCTGGAAAATACATAATACTGTTGCTTTGTAGAAAAAGCCCTTCTGTTAACTCCTAACAGAAACTCCTTCTGTTAGGAGGACTCAGACAACAACTCTGAGTTGTCAGAGTTGGACAACACAATGGACACATAAAATGACTGATATTGTGATACTGGTTTTATGTTTTACAAACATCAGAGCTCATTCTATTTATTTATTTGTTTATGTTTTGGAAGTTCGATGTCACTTCCTACTTCCTCTGCCAATTGAAATCTCCACTTGCAACTTGCTGAAGTTGCATTTATAATGTTTGAAGACTAGCATCAGCCTATGATTAAATCAAATATTGGGTCATTTGAACTGGTTTTTGACTAAAAATGTAAAACAGAATTCGGGACTTGATTCTGGATTTGACTTTGGACTCACCTTGAGACTCCCATGTCTTTATGTGTGACTATGAAACAGAGTAAACATGGGAGTTGGAGGACTTCCTCTCGCCTTTGCTGATAATGATGGCAGCACACACACACACACACACACCCCCACATACACACACGCACGCACACATGTGGTGCTTGTGCTTGGGTTACCTGACAACATCAACAGCTCCGGGCCGGACCTTGGGGTCGCTGCCCATGATGGACACGCTGGCAGCAAAAGACCCGTCGATGCTGAACACCACACACTCCATGCCCCGCGGCAACACAGTCAGGTAGGCCTCAGCGCTGCTCTGGTCGCCTCTTTGGGTCGGAAAAGAGGAAATGTCACACCCACCTGCGTCTGTGGCTTTGCACTTCGCCATTTTAAATGTCAGTCGACTATCCAGCTGCTTACTTGACCACCATTTTCACTGGATACACTCCCAAGCTGAGCTTCTTGCTTTTGGGAATGGTGTAGGTGACCCTGCCACTGCTGTTGGTCACCTCCATGTCAAAGTGCACCCAGCGGCCAGACTGAGGCTGAGTCATCACCAGGATGTCGACCTGAGGTTTGTCACGTAATTAGACGGTTAGAATATGTTACACTCAGTTAGCTGTGCCTTTGTTTTTTTTTTTTTACCTTTTCTCCGGTTAGAGTAACCATATCCAAGGGTCCGTACATGAAGCGGCCCACTAACGTCTGAGGTCCGTCCTCTGTTGCTATGACATCGTTCACCCTGTGGTTAGCGGTGACGTTCTGTACGTACGGAAAAAAATAAATATTGAGTTGTAGATAAATCCGCCCAAAAATTTTTTAATCAATAAATAAATAAAAAATACGAGCAGCAGCAAAGTCTTGTTGTTGGGACAGTCCAGAGCAGCAGGATGTCTCCTTTTGAACTTTTCCTCTTCTTTGACTTCACTTCAAAGGAGCCAACCAGCAGAGAAACACTGATCCTTAAATCTGATTTGACTAAGACGGCTGCATTTTATCACCCGGTAATGAGAACATTAATCTATAATTTACTAACTCAGTGGTGCCCCTGCATGACATCAATTCTGGGCTTACAACCAACTCTGTTGAGATCTTTATAACCTTCACTTCATCATATAGTCACTATGAAAGCATTTTACTCATGCGTGCTGTTTTGGGCTCAAACTGAATTTCCCCAGAGAGAAAACGGGACAAAAACTAACAAAGAGCAGAAGGAGCATCAGGCCGTCCGGGCTGAGGAATCACATTTTGTTTTCCACGCCAGCCGGACCCGAGGATGTAGTTCAGTTACTGTTTCAGCAGATTTCTCAGCTGTGTTCTTTTAATTAATTGTGTAAGGCTTCTCATAAAAATACTAAAACACTAAACGCAAAAGGATTTATTGCCATACAAAATATGAAACTGCAGAAGACAAATTAAGTACAACCCATAATCACAGTCATAATTTTGTTGCAACTTTTCATTATAACTAAAGTCTTCTCATTACAACAAGATGAAAAACCCTTATGCTTTTTTCACAAGTTATAATCAGAAACTTGTAACAACCTTGTATCTTGTTGAAATGAAACTTTGTTGTAACGAGATAGAAAATGTATAGTTTCAACAAGAAAGTTTCTCCTTTTAACAAGGTTTGTGTCTTATTAAAATGCGATGTATAAATCGTCTCAGTACAACAAGAAAACCTCTTGTCATGACAAGAAAACTTCTCGTCTTAACGAGTCTTGCATCTCGGTTTAACGAGAAAGTTTCTCATTAAAACTACGTTTTATTAGTCGCTACAACAACAACGTTTCTCGTTTCAACGAGTTTTGCATCTAGTTGAAACTAGAAAACCTCCTCGTTAGCATTAGAAACTGCTCCCGCATTTATTTCCAGCCTCTGGAAGATGAACACATCCGTACTTAAGTGGGTCCAACAGGAAGTGTGTTCCTCATCTCAGCCCCCTTCAGGAAGAAACAGGTTTAAAATCCAGATGTTTCCCAGAGCGGGACTCTGCAGATCAACAAATCTACTGAAAATTTACAGAACGAGAGGAAGCAACTACTTTCAAACATCTAATATATTAGTTTATTTCTTGAATGTGTAATTGAAAGTAGCAACCAAATATAATCTTTGTTTAGTTCATCGTGGATTAACGGCAAGACTCGCCGAATTTTGTTTAAAAATAATCCCTCGTATCATTACCACTGGAATTACCACGGCAAAAGCCACACAGCAAAGCCCTCATGTGATCAATTGTGTTTGTGTTGAACTTCTTTGTGTCATTAAACCAGCTAATGCCGACTGATCGAAAGCAGGTATCACCTCACAAACAAGTTCAACGTCACCAGCCGCTCCTCACCATTAGCTCCATCAGCAGCTAATTGCCTGACAGCGGGAGCATCTCTCTCGGATGCTGCGACAGCAAACATGGGAGATGAAAAAACAAAGAAACCCCACCTGAATGCAGATGTGAGCCATGAAAACGCAGGCAGAGTTCAACACCTGGTGACATTTGTTTCAGACGGTCCAGCAGGTGATGACAACCCAAACAAGCAGCAGGCGTCTCAGGGCGACTCTCCACTAACAGAAAGACCGAGCTGTGAAGAAGCAACACGATGGAAGACGCACATCTATTCCCCTCCAGCAGTGACGAAAGTATCCGAGGTCACTTGCCCGGTCAAGTAACCTCGGATGTTTATGTCGAGTGTCTCTGAAGCAGCGGATATGATCCGGGAGAAGCTGCTAAAAAAATAAATCACACTGCACTCACCGGGAATCAACAGGCCAGAAAAAGCTCATTTAGAGGAGCTGAACAAAAAGAAAAAGCCTTCAAACTCAAATATAGCAGCGTTTCCTGTAATCCCTGAAAAAAGAATGGTTTATTTTTAGCCGTCTGAAAAGAAAGAAAAACAGAAAACCTTCACTGACTCCTCCAATTAAAAGTCCGACCTTGGTCGTTCTGCTCGGCGAGTCTCGGGTGAATCGTGTGACTACCTGATTCAGAGCTTCAAGGTGAAGCTGTGGGAAAGTTTTCAGAATTTCAAGACACACAGTTAAGCTAGCACAATTGCGCCGTCCGTGAGAACTTTATTTTGAGACCCGAGTGAATGAAAAGGCATTGTGGGACACGGATCCACAGTGGAGATAAAAATATAGCTATTGAAAAAAATCCTTTATTCACTGAAGGAGAATCAGAATAAATTCAAATTTAAGTACAGCAGTACTGACAGCTAAGGAGAGCATTTCAATACCAATAACCATCTGTCTTTCCAGTAAACAGAGAAGGGTTGTACTGATCTGATATTGATATCGGAGTTTAGGTTGATATTTCGATCCAGCACCGATTGTAATCCATATGCAAACCCACCGCTTAATAATAAATGAGTGAGTTGTTCTCATACGTGTTGTTGTTTTTCTCTGAGTAATTTCACTTCATCAATAATAAAAGCACCTATGATTCATGCTGATATTGTATCGGGTCAATATCTGTATCGTCCAATGCTCAAAGCGGTAATATCGGCATCGTATCAGATGTGAAAAAGTTGCATTGAGACATCATGATGCAAATACGTTTGTGTGGGAAAACCCACCCTTAGCTTGACATGCGTCCTCCGCCGGAGCCATTTCTCACGTGGGCTGGAAGGAGAAAACGGAGCCGAGTCCAGGTGGTCTGCTTCCTGCGTCCGCACGCAGTCGCACCGCATGAGCTGTCAACAGACACGCAAACATCCAGTTATTACAACATGTACAGTAGAGAATGACACTTAAATGGTTTTTACCCTCATTCTCTGACTTTAAGTCACAATAAACTTTTCCTTTTTTAAGTCAATTTTTAAGTCAAAGATGATGGGTGAACATGAAAGTGAACTAAACAACACCGCCACCACATCTTTTGCTCATGTTGGTGTTTCATGCGAGTTAAAAGTCATTTCTGTCTTTTTTGACAGTTCGTAAGCAGGCTATGTCCCTTTAAGAGGCTGCAGAGTCACGTGACTCCGCCCCATCCAATCTGTAACACAACGCGAAAGAGACGGTGAGGTCGAGAAAAATGGCGACGGCGGCAGTGCAGAGCTGGCTGAGGAGCAGCTCATCCCCCCAAAAAATCTGTCAATAATCATTTGGCAAGATTTTGGATTCACCAAGGACATTGGAAGTTGAGTTATTTTTTAGTCTTCTAATCTTACTCAGTTGTGCTCATTTGTTCAATAAGAAGTCAGCACACATTTTCTTCATTTATTTGTAGATGCTGTGCTTTTAAAGTCCCTTGAAGTGGCAATGAAAATAGAAAAGGGTATTTCAGATCATTTGTTTTATTAGTTTCTTCAGATTCAGATGTTTTTTGCCAGGATAATGCTTTGTAACATTTTTTGGACAATTTGTAAAAACCTGTCGCAGTAAGATCAGTTCATCAGTGAACTACGATGAGAAGTTAATTGTAGATTACTCAAAACATCTTGATCAAATTTCTGCATGATAAAAAGGCTGTTATATCAAACACGAACAATGTTTGATGTTGGAAAAAAAAAAAAAAAAAAAAAATTTTTCCATTATTCTGGTATTTAGCAAACAGAAATATTTCCGATAATACACTTTTAACTTCAATAAGTAAAAAATAGTCTAATTTACGTCAGACTGAAGTAAACAAAATAAAACAAATAAAATGAAATACACACATTTATATTCCCTCAAAACGACAGAAAACTTGAGTTTGTGCATCAGCAGCAATGACTTAGAAAAACACTGTGGCAACATTGTTGTGAGGGGCTTTGTGAGCTGAAGCCTTGAAACTTCATTTGCAGTTTGAGTCCTGTAAATCTCTGCGCTAATGGAGAGAGCAACAGCAGCACAGATTAAGTGCTAAGAGGGGATTTTATAAAAAGTCGTCAGATGAAAGAAGCCCTGGATGTGATTTCTGACTCACTTGAAACTTGAGATGCTCTCAGTCTAAACACATTTCCAGAAACTTGTCAAACTTAAGAAAAAAAAAAAAAAAGAAAAAAAAGGCGCATTAATAAGCTTGATTGCGGCAAAGGACTTTCTGCTCTTATCATCAATATGACAAAACACCAAGTGAAACTGACAGCTAAATGATTCGCTTTTGAAGAGAACCATTTATTCCACTCCTGGTCCAATCTCTCTCTCTCTCTCTCTCTCTCTTTCTATATATATATATATATATTTTTTTTTTTTTTTTTTGAGAATAGATGACATGTCAGAGCTGACAGTGAAAGAAAATAGAGCCTGTCCGTTCAAAGCAGAAAAATACGGCTTTCTGCCGTTTTGTTTACCTCTTCATCTGGTGAAGCTCCTTTCAGGTAACAAAGGACCCAAAGATTGTCTGAACCAAGACGGGCTTAAAATTTCTGATACTTGCAGCCAGAGCATAATTACATGCCACATTTTTATTAATAATAAAGAAACAAAGAAAACAATGAATCAATTTTCTTCCACCAACCAACGAACAAAGCTTCCCCAAGTCTAAGGTTTGACTTGAAGTTGATAAGAATCTATTGGGTACAGTGTGTAGATTGATCCAATTCAGTTGGATAAAATGTTTACATTTTATAATTTGTTTGCAAAAATCACATAACCTAAAACTGAACCCTTTACTTTTGGCAAATTTAAAAAAAGAAGAAAAATCAGTCATCCACTATGAAGCACTGACCTGCTTTCATTCAGTCGCTGCTGTCCTTCAGGTCTTACTGTAAACATGATGTTTCATGTAAAATACGTGCAAAATGAAGTATTTTGCTCCGATGTTCCAAACTATCAGCTGCAAAGAGCACTACTTTGGATTAGAAGTAAAAATGTAGCAGAAAAATATTCCTCACAGCCTTCGGCAGCAGAATCTAACATTTCTGGATACGTTTTTTCCCCCCATCAGAACAACCATGTTATGATTTACCACCGGGCAATTAAAGGTGAGCATATATTCCCACGCCAATACATCATAACACAACTGGCCGAGTTCAAATGAGCTAATCTAATTTTCAGTTCCATAATTTAAGTGGGTTTCTTCCCATTAATTTTTCATTGTATTAAGAGATTCTGTAATATTAAACTTTCCGTTTCATGTAACTGGAGATTTATTTATGACCACTGCTTTTATGAAATGACGTCCACCAGATTATTAGCAGGATCACACAAACAGAGCCAGATCCGTTCACATGTCTGTTGTTTTCGGACAGGGTTCTCCGTTTGTTCTCCGTCTTACTGTAAATATGTTCTGCACGGCTTTGATGTACTTAAACTAACATCGTCTGTTACGCAATTAATCTCCCGGCCTTCTGTCCCTGGCACCACGTTATCGTTTCGAATGAGATAGATGAAGCTCTGCGCTCTCATGGGAAGATGATTAATTGCAGATTTCGGTGTTTGATAACAGTCAGGATGTTCTGTGTGTGTCTAAAATGATCCAACATTACCAGAGCAAAAAAAAAAAAAAAAAACACAAAAAAAGCTGAAAACTTAAGAGCGCAGCAAAGTGGTTGCTTTTTTTATTTTTACTTTCAAGAGTTTTTTGGATTCACGACTACTTTTTGTTTCGAGATGTGAAGAAGTTTCACTTTATAGTTACATTAAATATATATAAATTAAATATAAATATATCCTTCATTCTTTTCTGCAGCAGCATTAGGATCGGATCCTTTTGCACATCAGTTTGTGTGATAGGAGAAGACTGGTGATGCTTTATTAATGCGACACAAAACATTTTTTTTTCTCAAGGTTTTCTCATTAAATTGCAGAAGTTTCAGAAATGAAAAATACCCCCGCGGCTTTCTATGGTATTTTTGTTATAATATCACACAATGACAGCAGCTATTTAAAAGCCCTAGTGAATATGTTTGACAGTTTTAATCGCCGAATAATTAGTTTGAAAAAGATAATAGACTGATTGGTGCATAATTACTGCTTCACACAATCAACCTTTTCAGTTTTCTAGATTTTGTAATTGGTTAAATCACTGTTGGCAGTTTTTCCCCCCTAAAATCAAGGGCACAGGAAATCAATATTCAAAGCAGCAATTGCTGAGTGATTTTTAGTCTTCTACCAGCAACTGGCTCTCGTTAGTGCTTTAGCTCTGCTTCATTTCATGGTTTAATTTAATTTCTGTCTTTTTTTGAGGGGGAATTAATATATCTCAATTTCTGCAAAACGTTAAAAAAAAAGAAAAGTAAAGGGCTCTGCTACCTGACGGAGAACAAACGCGGCAACGTCGGTGGACTCCCAGTAGGAGGCGTGAAAAAGATGGGGCAGAGCTACGGTGGGGAAGGTGGTGAGCACGTCGGGGCAGTACAAAGCGAAGTCCAGCCTCTTGGAGCCCCACCAGCTGCTGGAAACTGAGACCAGAACACACGGCGTGCGTTAAGAGACGCGCCGGGTTCTGAGGCTGCTTCACGGCTCCGTTTGCCTCCCACTCACTGTTAGCGATGGTGTTCCCCAGTTGGTTCATGGAGCACACTGACATTTCGCTTTCCACGCTGGTCACGCTGCCTCTATGACCTCTCGCCTCGCCGCCTCCTTCTCCTCCTCCGTCCGTCTTCGTCTCGCAGGAATGCGGTGAAGCTGGACCGCCGTGGGATTTGTCGCCTTCCAGAAACACGCCCAGGTTGCTTTGGATGCTTTCTGCTGTAGGTGGAAAACAGAAAGAGAGGACAAGTGGAAAAAAAAGAAGAAGAAGAAAATACCTTAATGACAAAGCAAATGAGATAGGTTCATGCAGGATTCTCCAATATATTACAAGACCAAATTAAGACTTACAACAATGATGTTCTAAAGAAATGTAGGGGACCAAAACTGTGACATGGCAGAGAGCTTTCTGTTAGCTGGAGATGGCTGGTTAGAGAGATCCGCCAGCCAGAGACAGCGAGCAAGTACTAGCAGATTCTTACCTTTAAATTAAATTTCACAAAGCTCCCACTTATCCTGTACTAAATCATTTCATGGTCTTTTAATAGATTTCATATTTTCTTTGAATTACATATTTTTCCTAAGTTGTAATTGTTTAGGTTGGAATATTTTTCTCAAACATAGCTCTTTAGAAACATGATGATGAATATGGGAAAATAAGCCCCGTCTTCATAGACAAAGGTGTTGAGGCTGATATTCTCCATCTCACAAAAACGCCGTCCTTCTTTAGAGAAGAAGGAAATCTCTAATAAAGGTGGGCAGACAGATCCAAAAATCAATCATATTGATACCAGGTTGGTATCAGTATTGGATCTATATGAGCATGGTAGAATTGATACTTTATTCCCTCTTGAAATGTTATCTTATTTTTGCATTATAAGTTGTTAACTCTACTTTAAAAGGGTGTTGTTGTTTTTTTAAGGATTTCAAAGATTTCAACAAAATAATTTGAATAATAACAAACAAAATCAATACCAAAAATATACAGTGTTGCACACAATAAAACAAGAACTATGTCACAGGAGTGATTTGAATTTTCAACAAAGACGGTAAGACATTTTGTTATATTTTATTTGTCAGTTATTGAACAAAAAACCCTGAAAATTAAAAGGTGCCCCAAACTACATAGAGGATTATTAAAATATAAAATAGTTTCTCGAGGCACAGCCTACTTCAAACCTCATGTTAGGGAAGATTTCCTGTGAAGACGGTTTCACCTCCCCTTCAGTTTCAACTTTCAGAAAAATGAAAAATCTTTCATTGACTGTCAAGAGCTTTCGATATGAATGCTCAGAGCTAAACTGCAGCACATTTGTAGCACCGGCTCTGCGTTGTGACCGTGACATTAAAGTGCAAGCTGATCTGGAGCTACATTTGTTTAGTAAATGTTACACGTGGCAGAAAAATAACACTGCAGATCATCCTGAGCACACAGCTTCTACAGTGAGACATGGCGGCGATGCAGTGAGACAGAAAAGCTGCTTAATGAGAAGACGGATGGAGATAAATCCAGGTCTGTTCAGTGGGGGACTCAAAACGCACAGCCAGAGCTACAGCACTCTGGTATACATCAGATAAATTGAATATGTTTAGACGGCCCAGTCAAAGTAAAGACTAAACACTTATTAGACAACTTGTAGTGTTCCCCGTCCAGTCTGAATACAGTCTTAAGATTATTCCACTTCTCAATTATTTGCTTTTTTGTGTTGGCCAAACATCTAAAGTCTCAATGAAACACTGAGGATTCTTGTGAAGAAGCAGCTGAAACACCTTGAGCCCTCACAGCCATTCACACCTTTAAATCTGTCAACTAAAACCGTTCGGTTTTGGAAACCGTTCGACAAACTATGACAACAGAGACAAAGTGGATCAGTAGATCCTAAGTGATTGTTGTAAGTTGGAAAGGCAGGAGGAGGCGCTTAGTGCTGTCAATCAAGCTAATTCTCCATTAGCAAGGCGGGTAAACAGCTTTCCTGTGACGCTACGTTGGTTCTCTGTCGTTAGCACAGCTGGAGTGCATACACAACGGAGACAGTGCCGATACCCTCCTCCTTGCTCTGATTGGTTGTTTCTGACTGACTTGTGTACGTCTGCAGATGGCAGTAGGACCACAGAGTTAGATTAGTTAGATTTTTTCCCCACAGATAGTCTGTGCCATAAATACTATCACAACATGGTGACAATTTTTAGAAAGTTACTTGTGTTTGTGTAGACGTTACCTGCTGCAGCTCTTGTTTTATACAGTGCCGTATTCATCACATAGCGTAATGTTTTCTTTTTCTTTTTTCCTTTTCTTTTTCCTTCCTAAATGCTTCCAGGAGCCACAAGCTTTCACAGACACTTTGATCTGTTCAGGTCTCAGCAGAGTGACAGCAGCAGGTCATGGATGTCAAGAACGAATGAATCAAACTTCGCTTTCTAACCAGTTCTTTGTCTACTGATCGACCTCCCAGATGACAGGATGCACGTATGACTTAAAACTAGAGTTAAAACTAAATTGTTTTTGCTGATAATTGTCGTCTCTCAGACTGTCTTTTCTTCCACATGTAAATGTTTGTTACTTGTATTCTTAATATCTAATAACTGTTCCTGAATTTGAACTATTTATTTGCTAAATTGTCTATACTCGACTAATATTGATCTCCTTTTTTTATTAGTACTTTTTTGGATCTTATTTGGCTGTTTGCTCTGTGATAAACACAAGCATCATATTTCTTCATAAAACATTGAAACGATCAATTATTTGCCCTTTTTATTAAGTCTTCTTGAGGCCCAAACAATCCTCAATAATAAATATGTTTATGAAAACCTCACATTTCTGTTTCACACTGGTGATTTTTTCCCCCTCAGTTATTTACTTTAAATTTATCCCAATATAAAATTTGTCCCAGATAAACACCATAAGCATTATCCTTCATATAGTTTGTTAAACTTAACTGTTGACACGGCTTTCTAATCACATCACGTTTGTTCTCGCGGAACAGAAAGATCGGCGTTAAGTGAATTATCTCCGCAGAAAGAAGGCGAGTGAGGCAGCCAGCCGTCAACCTCTGCATCTGGAAATGAAGGCTAGCATGCTGGTTAGCTCTCTGATTGGAAGGTTAGTTAAAAATAATCATAATAAAAAAAAAAAACAATAGACATCCAAGGGTTGCAGCAATGCGTGTGTGTTGGGTTTGCGGAGGATGAGCCACAGCAGGGGAAAACAAATCGACTGCGGCTCTGACAGGCGTGAGAGAGAATCAGACGTGGTTAACAAATCCCCTGCAGTCGAGGTAGAGAGCAAATTTATTTATTTGGGATTTTTTATTGCCTGTTTTTCTGGATTGTTAGTTGGAAAGAGAAAAAGATTTTCTGTTCTTTGAATTATTATTTTTTTTGTATCCAAGTTATTTTGTTGTAAAGTAAAAACAAATATATACATTTGTTGAGTTTCCTGTTTGTGTTTACTCAAACCGGCATTCCTACACATTTTAGGCCCAAAATCAGTTTTTTTTTTTTGTTTTGTTTTTTTGTGTGTTTTATTTTTTGACTCAAATTTCCAGAGTCCCGGGTGAAACTGTAAATGAAAGAGAAAAAAGTAAAGTAAGTAATTTATGGAAGATATTTCTACAGCAGTCAGGGTTAGATGGACAAACAGATGGATGGTTTTGGTGGATGAAGTGACACTTTGGACAGACAAATAATTATTTTACGTATTTCTCCAGACTTGTAAGAGACTATTTTAAAATCATATTTCATACTTTTCCAGACTTTGTTGGACAATCAAAACTCATTTCAAATTCAGATGGTTTAAGATTTCGCTGTTGTCATCAATGAGCCCCGTGTTAAACATCTAACAGGAAGCCTTATTCTCTTTCAGCCTGAAGAAAATCTGCACATTTATTTCCCTTCTTTTTTTTTTTGCCACACACAAAAAAAAAAGTTTTTTTTTGAGAGAAACGGGAAGATTACACTAGCAGTGATTGAGAAACGGAACAAAAAAAGGGGGGGGCAGAGGAAGAAAAAAGGCCGCTGACGTATTTTGTAAAAACACACAGAAATTCAAATGATTTCTGCTGTCAGTGTTTTGGAGAAGACGAGGCTCACATGGTGACAAGACGCGAAGCACAAAGGAGAGAGAAAAAGAAGAAAGTCCTCTCTCAAGGCAGAGCGACTGAAACGACAGTAATAAGGATTTGTGTGTGGGGGGAAGTGATTGTGAGGGAACATTTTTGACAGAGTGAGGGAGGAAGAAAAAAACAAAACAAACAAGATCCTCTCAGCTTCCACATCTATTAATGACAAGAAAATAAAAAATACATGTAACCTTTACACTAAAACCCAAATATCCAAACAATCACTACTGATTGATTCCATCCTGATGCCATGTGTGTAGCCTGTCACGTTTCCTTCTGGCCTAACAGCTTAAAATCGATATCAGATGTCTCCTCCTCTGCGTATCAGCAGCAATCATCATAATAATCGCTGCACAGTCGACAGTAACTCATGTCAAAGTCGTTCCTGATTGGCACGCCATGCCTTCATGAGCACTAATTGCTATATTACGGAACAGGAAACGGGTGGCGCGCGCCAGGGTTTCCGCAGCGCGGCTGCGCCTGCCCGTTGTTGTTTTGTTTTTTGTTTTTTTTTATTTCCACACGCAAAGTCGACAGCGGCACGCGGCTGATCGATGGGAACGAGCCGGGGACCTATAATTAAAACCTGGCACAGCCGCCAGTCGATGCTCTGGCTGCTGTTTACGCTCCGTAACCTTTGCTTGCAGCGCCGTCACGCACGGTGTTGTGTGATTGGCTGAGCGAAGAAGCAATTAATACAATAGGGAGGGGGAAAAAAAAGAACATCTTTGGCATCCAAATTAAGCAGGTGAAAGCAGGAATGTGTCATATGGTTTGTATGCAGGCTCCACTGGCAGTAAGAAAAAAAAAAGAAAAAAAAAGCAAACATTGCACATGGGACTTGTGCTTTTTAAGCAACATCTGCCGTGTCAAACATCTACTGACTGATGGAATCATTGTTGCTACTTTAGTGAGTAATTAAACCAGATTTAGAGATAGAAAGTCAAGCAGGCTGATCGTTAAGGGAACAAACTGAACCAGCACAAAGAATAAAAAGTCATCACAAACAAACCTAAACAACTAATCATTAATTTGAGTAAAAAGGCTGATAAAAAGTTAAAAGCCAGGGCGGGAATTAAGCCAGAACTGAACAGAAGATATGTTTTAAGATAAAAAAAAAAAAAAAAAAAAAAGCTAACTCCTAGTTTTCTGTTTCTGTAAACAACAACAAAAAAAGAAATAAATCTTCCATTTAGCACGTTTTGCTGACCTATTATGAATCAGTTAACTCAAAATTAATGGACAGGCAATCCCTACAATTGTCTGACTTTGATAATTCAAACAAAACAGTTGGAATTTTTTCACATGTTGATGTTAGGAGGATTTTGTTTTTTTTAAGATTTGCATCCTTTGCTACAAATCATCAAGTAATTTCTAAAGTATTGGCATGTTGTTGCTTTTTATGCAATAAAAATGTTTTTTTTTTAATTAACAAAAGGAAGTTGTTTGTTTATTTGCATCCTTTAATGTATTTCTAATGTCATACTGAAAAAGGCATTTAAGTGCTTAAATGAAAATTCTGCAGAATATGCCCCCAAAAAATATTTTTTGTATCCGATTAATTGATTAATTGTCAGAATAACCGATTAATAGGCGACTAAAATAATCATTTGTTGCAGCCCAATTTGCCTATTTGTATTTAATTACTTTCCCTATTTTTTTGTTGCATGTATATATATATATATATATATATATACACTGCTCAAAAAAATAAAGGGAACATTCAAACAACACAATATAACTCCAAGTACATCAAACTTCTGTGAAATCAAACTGTCCACTTAGGAAGCAACACTGATTGACAATCAACAATGATTCAACTTTGTACAGGACAAAGTATTCAATGAGAATATTTCATTCATTCAGATCTAGGATGTGTTATTTGAGTGTTCCCTTTATTTTTTTGAGCAGTGTATATATATATATATATATATTTTTTTTTTTAGCAAAACATACAGATTTCACATTATTCGTTTTCTTATTATTAAAACGCAGATGAAGCCACATCTGCGTGGCACATAGAAAAGCTGCTTGTGACAAACAAAGGACCCTAAAGCTGCTTCCAGGGAGTTCTGGAGCGACAGAATCAGCCAAGTGGTGCTAATCAATCCTACTGATATCCAGGACATCATCGGCATGGCCGCCTCTGTGAAAGCAGGAGTTTTCTCTGGTTGAGTGTGTTGACACAATGCCAAGGTAAAATTACATCAGCAATGACCGTAGAGAAGGAACCGGTGCTTTCTTTGCAGAGAAAAAATTATTTACAAGTGTGAAACATTAGGACAGCTGCCAATCTGTCCAGAAGAGGAAATGCAGGGAAATTCACCCGGACATCTGGCTGTGCAACGCTCAAGAGAAATTTAAACAGAACAAAAAAACAAACGGCCTCAACAGCTGACACTTTGCCTGCTAACTGTTAAATGTGCATTCTTGAATAATTTGAAGAAAACTAAACAGGTTTTACTTGCTTAAAAGCCTTATTTCTGGAAATAATATGGCAGCAAACAATAGGCTCATGAAAATGAAGCACAATCAGTCGAGAATTCCAGAAAAAAACCACAGCAGAAATGTCTGACCCTGTTCCACTGCTGTTCAGCCAAAATACCCAATCAAACAGAGAATACGGCAGGAACAAAAACTGTGCTTTCCGCCATAGAAACATTCGTAGTGTCAAAGGTTTTATTTTATACCATCTCTGGAGATTCACTGCATTGCAAAAATAAAATTAAGTATGGGTGAAAAGAAGAGGAAATGTTTTTGATGTTGTATAATCTAAATAATCTGAGATCTTGTACACATGCAGCGGGTCCATAATGAAAATAAATAGCGTTTAAAAACTTAACATCATGTTGGATCGGTTTCAGAAAAGTTCCATCCACATAAATCTGCACAAACCCACCCCAGAGCGTTGTGTTAAACATGCCAAACCCTTAGGGGGCAGTGCAGCGCAAAGCTAAAACCTGACAGCTAATCACATTGCTTCAAAACAAGCACAACTTCCTTTCAGGAATTAAACATGGAGACCCATTTGTATGGACAGATACGACTAGCGTATTAAAATATAAATTTATTAAGACAGAAGAGGATGTTGTCTGGGAATCATGTCAGTGCTGGTACCTGGTTATATTAACACATCTTTTGTCTCATACTGTAATGGACTCTAAGTATCTGTTTTACCATGTACACACTCACAAATATGGCGTTTCCTCAAATCTCCACTTTGGTCAGAGTTTTTATTTTAAATTTAATAATAATTGTTTTAGTGATATTAAACAGACAAAATGCAAAAAAATCTGTTTTCCAAGGAGATCGCTATGTGTGGACTGGGCCTACAATGCTTCGCCAAGCACCTTTATTACCAGCGTGCTAAGGAGCAGGACTTTATTAAAAAAATTACAAAGCCCTATCCTCATAGACAGGACTTCATTGGCTGCAGTCTGCTAGGATGAATTGTTGGACTCTGTCCTACTTTCTTCGTCTGTAGGTGTTTACAGAGGCAGGAGAATAAGGCGATGCATCATAACTTCTGTTTAAAGAGAGTCTCTGTGTCCCACAAGGGGGCTGAAACATCCTTCAAATAAATTTAGCAACTCATTAAGGACTGAGTCTGCATGGCTAAGTCTTTCAGGGAGATTACCGCGGCACAATTTCTTCTCCTACCTGGTCCTCACAGAGCAGCTGAAGGTGCCACACCCTGGCAAGATCAAGTATAATTACTTCAAACCTCTGGCTTTTCTGGCTCGAGGCTTGGATTTAGCTCTGCCTCTGCTGCACAAACAGACTAGAGATGGGATTAAGGCTGTGTGTGTCCTCCATCCATATTTGTGGACGTGTTTACCCGTCGAAAATTCCCATTAGGGTGTCATTAAATCCCTGCAGAACTCAAATGAATTCCCCAACCAAGAGATTTCCTTAAAGCCTTCAACATCACTTTTGAAAGGTAAATAGCCAAAAAATATGTATCCCCTTGTGCAATCACGCAAGAAGACAAGAATAAGAAGCGACACTTTCAAGTGACTCTTTCAGCATGAAATCCCAGGTCTTACCGATGAGCAGCGAGCGCCCGTCTCCAAGAGGGTAGCGCTGGTAGCGCGGCACGGCGAACGGCGGCAGCTTGTGGAAAAGAGGCTGCAGCAGCGGCTCCAGCCTGGAGGCTGAAGGATCGGAGGGGTAAAACAGGTTGAAGATCTGGGAGCAGGCTGGGCGAAGCTGGCCCACTGTGGAAGGGAAACAGCAGAGAGGCATGGTAGCAGGTGCAGGTTATCCACAGTCAGATTTAAGACTTTTTAAGACCATAGTAATGCCAGCTTGATAGAAATGCTTATGATTGGCGGATCTTGTTGGCTCATACGGGCTGGCAAAACAAGCGAGCCACTGGCAAACACAAACATTGTCAACCCAACTGGTGACATATGCACCTGCGCACATAAAAGACAGTTAGCTGGCTAGCTGCTAGCGCCATGTTATAACAGAACTCACTGAAGACGAGCGCCTCAGACGTTTGCCACATAGAAAAGATCCGCGAAAAAAAAAAAAAAAAACTATGTATGAGATCATATAATGCAGGCATCCCAAAATGTAAGGCCTGTAATAGACATATTCAGCCCAACCTACATTTTTTAAAAAAGAATTTAAGACATTTTAAGACTTGAATTTTAAGTACATCAAGTTAAGGCTTTTTAAGGCTTTTTAAAGAGGACACACAGGTCATTTTAAACCTCTATCTCAAGTTTTTGACATCAACTTTACTCAGAGAGCAAGTCTGTTTCACTCTAATGAAATGAAGTTCAGTCTGTGTGTGGATGGATGGAAATACGTTTCATTCTCAATTTTGTTTCATTCTCTTTGTTTTTTTAGAAGTGTAGAATATTTCAATTACATTCTATCGCTTTCCAGACTGTAATAAACTTGGCAAACATCACACTGACAAATCAGATTTTGAAAATCTACTTCAGATTTTTTGCCTACCTAAAGTTCACTAACCGGGTTTCCAGAACACAATGGGAACAATTCGGAATAAGAAAATCCTTTGGGTCTGCAAGGGAAACTAGGACTCTCCTTTTTTTTCTACTGCAAACAGAGTTTAAATGAAAGCAGAATGTCACGGTTGTGGTTCTTACCGTGAATAGCGGGGAGCACGGTGCGTCTCATGGCCAACACCAGACCCAGGGGGCAGCCCAACAGGAAGCAGTCCGACACCTCAAAGTCGAACCGGCCTGGATTCAACACCAGACTGGTGCTGCTGCCACCGCGCACCTCGACACCCTCCTTCAGCAAACTGGAAGATGGAGAACAAAAAAAAAAAAGAAGACAATTTTTCTGTAACCCAGGAAAACGTTTGTGTTGTTGATTTTCTGTACAACGACCAGAAATTTGTCCAGGATTCATCTGAAATGTTGAAAATCAATAAAGTCTATGCAGAATATTCAAATGAAATGTCTCTGCCTCGACTCGGACGAGTCAATAATCCTTTTACTTTGCCGCGACTCAGATGTTGGCGTGTTAGTTTTGCGGTGTGGTAGTCGCTGTCAGCGCCGAGCCTTTATGACTCAGCCTTCACAGGCCGCTCCGCGCCAACAGCTGTTTAAACAATCCAGCCGGTCGCCGCCGCGTCGGCATGCCGACCGGCTCCATCCCTGGGCTTTAGCAGCCGGCCAACATTTCCCCATTAAGTCCTACATGTGGAGGGAGGATTAGCCAGCGGTCTCCAGCTATCTGTTGAAGCCAAATCAATGGCCCTTTGATTGCTTTCTGCAGCTATTTTGGCTTCTCGGTTTCTCATACCCACTTCTGCAGCCTGTTTACTCCTCTCTCTTTTATTTATTTATTTTTTTTAACTGCAGTGGAACATTGTCGCTGTAACAATCTTCTTTCAATTTTCGAGGAAGTAAATCCAATTCACTGCAGTTTTTTCTTTTGGATAAACATGATGTGGAGTATTATTGCAGCAGGTAAGGGAAAATTCTCCACTGCTGCCATTCACTGAAAATACAAACTCATGTTTACAATTTAGTTTGTGTTCAGTTTACACTTTAGATTTCAGTATTTTTGAGGGCTTCTGTATGGAAAACTCCTGCCGTCAGGGAGAACAAGAGGTTTTTAACACCATCTCATAATAACATGATAGTTACAGTGAACAAACACAATTATATTGCATAAACATGTGCAAAAATGATGTGCAATAATGTGTAACTGTGATAACTATATTGTATGAACTTGATAATTTTAAAACCATTCGCTGTGACTGAATTTAAACAATTCAAGTAAAGACTCATCATAATCAGGACCAGAAACAAAGCACAGTCTGATCCTCAAAGAAACAATCATGGATTGGAGGATTAATGTCAGAAGGTGAGATTTAATTAGCCATCCTGGTGAAGGAGAATATCTACTGGGATCTCTGAGGAAATGGAGAAGAAGCAGAGGGAATTCTCCATGCAGCTTTGCTCCGGTTAACTGGGAGTTCAAAAGGTTGCAGCGCCGCCGTCATAAACCTCGCGGCATCACTGGTAATTTATGGGACTGAAGACTGAAGAGCACTTTATCTCAGGTGGCTGTAAGCACTGGAGGAGCGTGCAACCTGGCATTGAAATAATTTCTTTGGACGGAGTGAACATGGCAGCTGGACCTCTTCCAGGCTCATCTGAGCTTGGCCAAATGAACCAGTAGTTCACAGTTTCCATCCGACTGCTTGAAACGGGCAGAGAAATGGAGAAACATGAGCTGCAAGTACAGCAGCAGGACTGTGAACACAATAAATTGTGCTGGATGATAAAGTTTATTGAGATAAATGATAATATTGTTGTGTTGAGGCAGTTTTCATGTAATATTCTGATAAAGGCTTCATAGTTCAAGTTCGGCCTCTCAAACGCTAATAAACTTGAATTTTGTGAGGAACACGCCACACTGGGACTGGAGGACATTTTAAATATCCAAACTAAGACACGACACCTAAAAACAATTCCATATAAATAAACAACAGAAACCATAAATAAAATAAATTACGATGTCTCTGGAAACAGACCTGACCACCTGGAGCAGTTCTACCAGGTGTTTGCTAATTGTTGCTGGCTAGTCTGGAGGGGTTGAGTGGTGGAGTCTTGGGAGATTATTATTAAGAGATTTCTCAAACATTCATAAAAAAAAAAAAATCAAGGCAAAACTCCAGGTATATTTGATGAGAGAATAACTTTATAGCATAATGTAAAGCTCAAAAAAGTCAAATTTATATAATGCTGCCCATTTAAAACATCCATAGTGACTTAATAAAGGCTTAATTACTTTTTAAACATTTTCAACAAGTGATCATGCTCGGAAAACAGAGTTTTGTATTTACTCTGGTTTTCTCGATCTGCTGTTAAAATCTGATTACCCAAAACAGACAAATGAGACAAAAAAAAAAAAAACCCACAAAATTATATACTGGACGAATCTTAAAACATGGGTCATGTTTTCCACCTGGAGAAAAAGTTGTGCTGGCCCGTGGAAGAGGTGTCTCCGTCGTAGGAGTCGCTCTGCTTGCGGCTGAGCGACGGGCCGCCCTGGCCTTCGTTGGGAGCAGAGATGTCGATGTTGCTCTTGCTCAGCCTCTTGCTGGAGCTCAGGCCAGGACTCGACTCCCGCAGCCGGCCCGAGTTGTCCTGAGGTGAAGGAGGAGAAAGTCAACACGAGAGCCTCCGGACGGGACCGGCGCGACCTGATGGGAACCGACGCGCTTTCCCAGGTGAACCGCCAACGTGGCGTTGGATGGAGACAGAATGTCTGAGCACGAGTGAATATTTCAGCGGTGAGCAGGCAGCGCATTACCGGGAGGGAAAACATGAAGCGCAAGCAGCTTCAGACAGGCAGTTCAACACTAATGTTTTGATGAATATTTTACACACAGACAGACTCGGGGGCTACAGACGGTGTTCAGGAAGTGGAAAAAATCCCAACAAAAACCAGAAACAGAAAACAAATTGTGAGCAACACATGCAGATTTCATTTCGTCTTTTATTCCCCTTTTTTGTTTGGCGCCAGTATTAAAACCCCCAAAGAATAGCGATGAACCTGATACATTAAAAAGAGCTTAACTATTTACATCAACATGATTTAACTTTTTTTTTTTTTTTTTCTCTCTTATTCTACCAAAAACTGGATGATGAAGTCTTCAGTCTGGTGTTTTGGTCTCTACTTGCCATTTTCCTGAAGGACAGTTTTGTTGACAGAGATTCATAATTTATTTTCATAATTTATTTTTGTTGTTTGTGCTGTTTTGTTTATTTTTGGATATTTACAAGGTCTTCCAGTTCCGGTGCTAAGTGTTAAATAGAATTTAAAGTTTCTTAATCTTTCAGAATCTGCTCTTGCATTATTGCATCATTATCGCGACGTTGCCTGAAAACTGTCTCAAAAGAATGATATCATTGTTTATCACAATCACTTCTGGGAAAATATATCGTTCAGCAAAATTTGTTATTGTGAAAGACCTTGATGTAACTAAAAGAAATTAAAACTGGCAGAAGGAAGACATAGATGTGCTTTTGTTTTTCTGGAAAGCAACAAAGTTGAGTCAAGGTCGTTGCCACGGCCGCGCATGTTCTCTCTTGCAGCACTTTTAGTCGACTAATGAATATGAGAAACAACAAAAGCGCATAATCTTGATCATGATACTGTCAGCATGCTGTGCCAGGGAAATTTTTCTTTCATCAGCTCTTCCAGTTCCCCTCACACACACACACACACACACGCACACACACAGAGCGATGCATCATGGGTGTGTCATCGCCGGAGCGCTGAGGCCCTACCTTCAGGCTCTCTGTGCTGTTGTTCCTGCTGCTGCTGTTGGGGCTGCCGGGCCTCGGGTGGTTGCTGAAGCACAGAGCGTCAAAGCACAGCACTCCGCCCACGCAGTCGCCCATCAGGCAAACCTGCTCACAGAACACACACACATGCACACAAGGCACAAGTTCAAGCTCCTCTTTTCAGTCGGTGATGGTCTCAATAGCTGACGAGGAGGAGGACGAGTGACAGAAACATACGATTATGTCAGGGCTGAAACGATTAATCGTGTTTAATCGATTAAAGAAATATCCATAAAATAATTTTGTAATTCATTAATCATTAGCTGGAGCATGCAAAGCCAAAAAAGCCCATTTTGCTCAAAGACCAACACCCTCAGAGCAGCAATTAGACTAAAACTGTTCCAAAATATATACGTTTTACATTTAAGATGAAAACCAATTCATCCACATAGATGAATTGAAATCGATAGAATTATCTTCTTGTCGAAAGAACGTCCTCTAATTTTCTTTTACTACATTGTGCATAAATGGCACATATTTCTCGTGAGTGAAGCTGCACTGCATTCAAGTTGTTTAAGTTTATAATCTTCAGCGAATAAAACTGTGACGATGTGAAAACGCCAGCGAACGATGCGCCGGTCCAGATTTCCTCTCTTCTTCTCGTTCTTTTAACGCAGCACTAATGCGTTTTCATAACATCTCCTTTTTTAAACCCATGTTTGCTTTGTTGATTAAGTGAACAAATAAACAGAGCGGGAAACGTCATCGCCACGGGAGAGATGATTACTGCTCAACTACACGGCAGAAATTAAATACATTAGCAACCGGAGGAAAAGGACAAGATATGGAATTTATTTATTTCAGACTCAAACGAATAAAGGAAAATGAGAGGAAGCCAAGATTGATTAATTTAGCATACTCTTTCACCAACAAAAAAAAAAAAAATATCAGCATAATTATCGTCATTAAACGAGACTTGTTGGGGCTTTTTATGACTCATCTAGACAGCGTTCAGCTCTTAATTTATGTGCTAACAAGTTATGAGTATTATGTCATTTCAAATAAAAGCCAAAACCGTGGATAAACACGCTGGAGTGAAACGCTGGAGAGTAGCTTACTTAACAAAATTACTCTGCTTTTTATGATTTGTGCTGGACAAAAACGATTCACGTCTCGCAGCTCAAACCTCAGAAATCATTGCCTCACTTGACAATTAAATTGGTTATGACGCGCAGGAGGTAAACAGTGATGCCTCTGAACAAGCCGTAGACGACGCAGTCCTCTAATAAACAATTTCTACTTCTCTGCTTCGTTATTCACCAGCGTGACGCAGAAGAGGAAGCAACAGACCTGGCCGGTAAACCCCTGGCCGTCCTCAGACTGCAGAAAGCTGCGGTAGACCTGGTTGGCTCGGTCGATGACGGTCGCCACAGCGTCCTGGTAGCGCGGGGACACGATGGCGAGGAGCGGGAGCGCCGCCAGAGGCAGGTGGTCCACGCTGCTCGACACGCAGCTCTCGTCGTAGCTGTACGGGTTCAGGCTGGGAAAGGAAAGGGTGGAAGCGAGTGAACATGGAATCAGGAAGTTAAACAGAGTTCCAGCTCAGCAGAGGCCTGGTTTCTAATTCGCCATTACCTTAAAACAGAGGCTGAGAATTATTTGAGACATGTAAAGTTAGTATTATCTTCAAAACAACGTCTTTTAGTGAAGATGTTCTAAAGGTACATGTTTACATTCATGTATGAGATTGATGTAATAACATATCAAGGACTAATGGATTCACGCCAGCTCATTTTGCTCAGATTTTGCCTTCACTAACATGTCAAAGTACACACACACACCAACAAAAACACACACTTCGAGAATAAAGATAAAGAGATGACTGACCAGAGTCTTTGTGCAGCCATCTTGTCACCATCATTCTATTGTATTAACAAAAAGGCAGAATTTGGAGCTAAAAGACGTTGGTATGGAAAACTTGCTCACTAAAGAACTGTGAAAAACCTCAACAGAAATTCAGCATTCACTTTCAAGAAAAACAATCTTTAGTTTGAGTAAAGTAAACCCACAAATAAAAGAAAGTGCACCCGACACTGCGTATGCAGATTTTATGGACTTTTTCTGTCTTTTATTAGGGAGTAAAAAAGGGAAGGTTGCTTTTCGTAGCTTGGTCAGTCTCTCCATCCTGTGATTGCCTTGAATTGTTCAGCATTAGATCAAAGGACTCCCTATGAATTCAGCTGCTATCCATCAATCAGAAGGTCGGCCCTTTCGATTTCCGGCCTCTTCAGCATCAAAGTGTCCTTGGGCCAGATACTCAGCTTCACAGTGGCCCTGGCATGTTCAGCAGCGGGAATAAATACACTGTATGAGAAGGGCAAAAAAAATCTGCCTGCAACAGGAAACTATATATAAAATGTTGTCTGAGGAAGAGAACCTTAAAGGGGGTCATAAGAACTAAGCAAAGGTTACCGAGACGCGGTGAAAGTCAAAACATTTACTCCCTGAGGACTGCTGCTTTTCAGCTGAGAGGTCACTTTGCTCTAAGGAGTCAAATAAAGGAAAGAGTTGTGACACTTTTTCAATTAATGTTTATAAGAGATGAGAAACAATTAAATCACCAGTATGATTTTATGCTGCGAAAGAAAACCAAACGCAGCGTTGAATCTGTGAGCTTCTGGAGATTTGGATTAATGAAGTGAATGTTTAAAGGAGTTACTCGATATCTTTGTCGATCTACAAAATGCATTAGACGCAATGTTAGAGTTGGAAATTAAGAGAAAATTAGGAGTTGGTCAAAAAAAAGGCTAAAACTAAAAATGCAATATGGCTGCATTAATATTTTGATTCAGTGAGTTATGAGCAGGCGAGTCAAAGGTGTAGCAAGGTTTTAAAAAGTACTTTTTTTTATTTTTATTTAAATTGCTGACATTTTCCATAATTCTGTTCTTGTGATTTAAAATCCTTTAAATACAACGGCAGAGAAATCAACTCCGGTTCCAATGACCATAAAATTGCCCAATTCCACGTTTCAAAAATAAATTGGCTTTTTATGTTGAAACAAAAACAAATAAACAACAAAAAACCCAACTCATTTTCTGATGGGTCTCATCAGGATGAGGTGGGTTTTTTTTTTTTTGGTCGTATCAAAATTTATTTTATTTCACAAAACAGTTTTTTTTTTTGTATCACACCATGAACGACAACAGGATGTTGCCGCTGGCGCAACTCATGAAGAAGATGACAGGAAGTGGTTGGAGGATGATGTTTCTATTGGGTGAACAAACTATTCATATGTGATCTTAGTTGCTTTTCTTATTTATTTTTTTACATTGGCCGAATATTGACAGTTTTTTGCACATTTGTAATGGAAACGCAGATAATCTTCTCTAATTGTTTAAGGAACTGGTGTGCTACCAGTTCTTTAAACTGGTAGGACTGGTGTGCTACCAGTTTAAAGAACTGGTAGCACACCAGCTACAATCAAAATTTAAGGAACTATTATCGATATAAAATATCGATAATAGTGTCGGTATCGATGTAGCACAGTAAGAACGATAATTGAGTTTCAGATTCCCTTGAAACTTTATTTTTGTACTGTACAATATAGTCTTAAAACTGTACTGCAAAAAAAGATTTTTCTTTGATGATATTTTTGCACATCTTTAGAAACACATTTTTGATTTTCTATCGATTTTATCAAGTAAATATGAGACTTTGACAAAAAAACAACTTTATTTCTTTTTAGGATTTAGTCGTAAAATGAGTAAAACTAACAAAAACAGTGGAGCATTTGCACAAATCCTCTGATACAACTTAACTAAGTCAGCAGATGTGTTCATTTCCCCAAAACAAGCGAAATGTTTTTGTTTCGCTAATTAGATCATCTGTATTTATTTGTAGGTCCAGTGGCATCACACAGCTAACAATGTTTGGCTCTAATTAAACAAGCTTGATGAACTCCAAGGGACTCACAAGCTTCGTGTTTGTCACTGGGAAAATGTCACTGAATTGCTGTAGAGACAACAGGCCACAAAATGAAAAAAGAATGAAGAAGATAATATTTATTCTTCAGTTTTCTTTCACCATTAATAAACTAACTGCACAGCTGTGGAACACTTTCCATTTTCAGATCAAAGCATACTTTCAAATGCCATTAAAAGGAGCCATTACTGGTGAAAAAGAAACAAAACGTTCCTTCATTTTCATCTGCTACAACTTCGACATGTCAAAGCAGACTGTACAGAAATGACAAAATGTACTTCTGCAGGATTTTAAGAAATCGTTTGAGAAGAACCGAGTCATGTGTCACTGTTGTGCTTCCGGCTTCATGACATTAAGCACGAACAGGTCCGCCTCCACACCCCGACGCCACGTCACCCTGACGGATCTGCGTTGGAGGGCAGCTCTTTGCCTCAGACGCTTACGCAGATGAAGCGAAACTTGTTCAGTCAACTTATTCTGCTCGGCAAACTGGTGCTCTCACACTTGCGTGCAGAAACGTCTCCGCTTGCTTGTAAAGGCAAATAAAAATGCACAAAGCGTGGCTGTGCTGAGAACAGAGGCTCGAAGCGTCAAAGGGAGTGTAGAAACATCTCTGAGAGAGATGGCTGGGAATAACAATAAGCACAGCCAGCACACATTACCTGCTGCATCCGAAACGATCAATAAAAATACACCCAACTTAGCTTAAACCCCGAATCTCCGCTTGATTTTGTGCACCACCCATATTTAACTGCACAGTTAAAAAAAAAACAATTAAGTGCACAGTTGAAGTGAAACACTAGCTGTGTTTTTCTCAATCAAATAATTGCTCAAACTGAAGTTATGCTAAACAGAAACAAGCTCATTTTGAAACAACTGTTTTTCGATAGAAAGGTTTTGTGCTGGAATGAGGTGGTTTTTTTTTATCAAAATAGATGCATTTTGCATCACAAGTCACGTGATCAACAGCCAGATGTTACTACTGGGGAAAACGACAAAAGACAATGACAGGAATAAGGAGGATGATGATGTTTGTTTGTTTTTTCTAAAGACATGCAGCTGACTCCACCATAGCTTTTACAACATCACATTTCATAAAACGTTGTGTTATTCGAATGCGTTCAATCTGTCATTGTCATGATTTTTAATGACATTGAATAAACAGTTTGTTCATGTGTGATTTCAATAAAAAATAAATAAATTAATGGAAACAATGCCATTGCAAAATTATGTGTTTTTTTCCCCAACATTAGCTCAGTATTGACAAATACTTGCATTCATTTGTAAAGGGAATGCAGTTAGTTTCACATATAAAGCAAATCCCCACACAAGCATACGGAGGGCTGATCCTACCAAAACTGACAACAAACAAATAAAACTTTTTTTTTTAGTTTCAGACATATTTAGTTTTTAGATTTATTTGACCATATTGGTGATTTGACTGAACCAAAACACAGACAGGGATCCTGGTGAAAATATATCTAATGATGACAACAAAGAAACAACTCCCATAATTAGCTAGCTAAGACAGGAGCAACAGAGGAGGGAACAGGAAAAATCAAATGAAACAGACAAAAGCACGCTGTTGCTAATGGAGTGATCCAGCAGTGAGTGAAAGACAAAAAGGAGTTTAAATAGTGAAGGAAAGGTAGAAGTGACCAGAAGAGCTAATGACAGGTAATGGGACGCAGCTGGTGAAGGAAGCAGGAGGGGGCAAATGGAGAAATGATCAGCAGCTGGACTCAGGGAGCAGAACGGTAGAGAGTGAGGAGGGAAACAAAATAAACAAGACCAAGAGAAATGAGGAGAGGGGAAAGAAACCAAAATCTAATAAGTCAGTAAACAGAAAGAGACATTCATCTGAATGAACAAATCCACAAAATCCCACAAATCCAAAAAAACACAGCAAGCTGAGATCGCAGAAAATGAAAAAAGTAAAGAAACAAACAGAAATGAAACTAAAAGTTCAAACATCTATGGATCATGACACAATCACACACACACACACACACACACGCACACAAATATCTTTATAGGAAATTTTTCATTCATTTTATGCTGAAGTCTTTACAGTAATAAATACTTAACATGTAGCCATTTTGCTGGAACATGTGACACAATAACAACAAATTGAATCTGAATAATAACCTGCGATTCTTTTGATTTCATTATATTTAATTATCCTAACAATCCATATGCCAGTTTTTTGCACCTGGTATATGAGTCAGAACGTTTTCAGATGGGAAGAAAAAAAAAAAAAAAAGGAGAAAGATATAGTAACCCTGTCCTCAGTATTGCAAGGCCTATAATAGTGTGATTGTATCATGGTCTGGAGGTTTCCTGCTGTTGACTTTGTTTTTCTTGGGCAGAAAATAATATTTTGTGCCCCCTGGCATTTCTGAACAGCCTTTTCCTCTCCAAGACAGGGTTATCTGTTGCTGTTGTTTTAAAGAAAGCTACTACATTGTTTGTACACTTCACCAAAACCACACAATACTTGATTATTTAATTCTGAAGCATAATCTGACATGAAAGTATTGTTCTCTCTGTTTTAATATGATTAATTAATCATTTGGCTCAACACACTTTCCCTGTGTGGTTCCATTTAATCATGTGTAGAAAAAGCTTTAGAGAATTTGTCCAGGTTTCATAAATTAATGGCCTCGACTGTGACTTATAAATAATGTGGGAATGACTTCCCATTGAGCAGAGAGCAATATTCAGCACTGACAATTGCTCTTGTATTCACATGAATTGTACCACTCTAAATGTCCTATATTAAACATCAGAAAGTTTGCCAAAGACAGTTCTGAGTACAAATCAAAGTAAGAAGAGTCAGTCGACCTGTCGAAACTCTTAGTGAAAAAAAAAAAACACTACACATCAGCATTTATCAGGAACTTTAATGTTCCTTCTCACTTTTTATGAGAGTCTGCCGCTATGTTAACACAAGTTGAAAACAAACCTGTTCCAGAACGGGTTATATTTTCCCAAATTATTGCCTAATACTTCTGAAAGCTCTAAGAAACACTGAGAAACATCTATGTGAGAGAAATTCCAGCAGAACTAATTTACGTAAACTAACACAGACATTTTAATTTTAAAATGTCTGTTTTAAAATTAAAAAACAGACATTTTAACCATACAATAAGATTGTATGGTAAATTTTATACGTTACCATACAACTGTTTTATTGAATTAAGTTTCTTAAATCGGCGGTATGATATATTTTCCAGACATAATGTGACATTTTACAGCACAAGCAAGTTCCTATGGTACTATTACTTGTTATTAAAATGTCGTTTGTACCAAGCATAACTTAAAACCTAAAAGAAATGTGACTTTGCAATTTAACGCCTTGAAATTGGGGCTCTGTCTCTTTAAGAAGCTCCTACTCTTTCCGAAACTCTGTAAAGACTATTGGAAAAACAAAAAAAATTCACTTTTGATCAGAAAATTACATTATAACATGATATGAAGCTCAAAGTTGATTTTCAAGAGTAGTTAAAATTATGGATTCCAACTATAACACATTTAATGCAACGTGATTAATTTTTGAAATGGCTCTGCCAACAGCACTGAATTATTTTCAGCTTATTTAGTGCAAAGAGCGCTAAAGGGGTTGAGATCGTATCTCTGGAATTACGACTTGACCGTTCCCTCAGGTCTTAATAACAGGTGGCCTCTGCTGTACATTAATTTAATTAAATGCACAATCAGAAGTGTCAGAGCCATTCACGCTTAAATGCTCTTCACTGATGTGGCTGTAATATTCATTAGATAATTAATTTTGGATTTTTGCAAGCCACCTTCCGGTTTCTTTATTGCGGTTGTGCGTCAGAGTAGAAACATTTCTTTGTGGAAATGGAAGAAATCTTGCTTTTAGCGGCCCCTAAAAATAAAAGAAAAACAAAAAAAAGAGTCAACCTCTTAGAGTTGAACTCTCACAGCCTGCTGCCTCCTCTTTCTTTTCGTTGTGTTCTTCATGAGTGCTAACGTTCAGGAGACTGGAGGACTGGAGTCCCACAGCTTTACCAACTTCCATAAACAAGAGCTTTACAAGCACTCAGCGTTGATATTTCCGTTCAGCCGGATCTCCTGCCGAGAGCAGACCTGAAACTTTTCAGAAAAATGGTTGGAGCTTTACAAGGATTTGAAATTACTGCCTTTTGTGTGTGTGTGTGTGTGTGTGTGTGTGTGTGTGTGTGGTGTTGTGTTACCTCAGGAGGTTGGCGCTTTCAGCTGGACAAAGTGAGCATTTTGAAGGTGTTGCTATAATTCAGCGACTCTTTTCAGTGTGGTCACAGCTCACATTTCTTTTAGGCAGACTCGAACACGTACAGAAACTACCCGTGTGTCGAGTCAAGGATGGAAAAATACTCACAGGCAATGTTCCCTCTAAGCTGCGCGCCTGCGCAATCGCGCACTGCTCGCATATTCTCAGCGCACAAGAAAATCTATGTTGCGCATAAAATAAAGTCCAACGCAAACTGGACATTGAGCTCAGATATCAGTTTTAACTATGGACCAGTAACATGTTTTTCGTCCTACTTTGCGATCGAACTCAGTGAGTGACAGGAATCCAGTCAATGACACGATACGGTTCACTTTCGCTACGCAGCCAATCATCGCATGCTATTTTGCGTAAGTGCCTTGGTCATATGCGCTGTGGCACCGTGCAAGTAAGAATAGTGCGGCGGAGTCAAGAAAACTAACACCTTATCATGTCTAAGTGGGACATCCACTCACCAAGCCAAAGTAAAAAAAAGAAAGAAATGCACTTCTGCTAAGATCAAATGGGTGTCAGAGTTTGTGCAACTGGAACAGTGCAGTACAGTGGAGTGACCGTGTCAAGAAGGCAATGGGGCCATCACTGTTGCCTTCACCAATACTGATGAGATTACTCTTTTTATTAATAAGCTCTGTGATCACATTGATGCTCGTTTTTTAAAGCATGAATTAAAAGAATGGTCTGCATTTGATATTGAAGCGTTGAGTTCAGACTTTTGACTATGGATGAGCAGACATTGGTGCATGAGGCCATTCTCCTCCGCCCACAGATTATGGAGGCCATGAACAGCCAATATGCTGAATTCAAGTACATAAAGCAAGAAGCAGACCGACCCATCAACCTGGGCAAAGTTGATGGGTCAGTAAGAAGGGCAGATGTGAAAAAAACTAATGAAATATTTTACAAAAATTTATACTGTATCATAAACTACAGAAAACATTTCATTGTGCAAAATGTGAATATTTTAATATGAACAAACAGTTATGTCTGAAAGGTGTAATGTTTCATTTCTCACCCTGGCTAAAGCAAGACTCTTACTAATACTCTGCATCTCATGAACAGCAATGTTTTTGTTTTGTTTTTTTTAATGGGGAAAATCACTTAAATTGAAAGCAAACAAATGAAAATTGTTGATGTAATTTGTTTCTTTTAATAAGCCATGCAACTTCCTATGATCCCAGATTTATAATACTTGTGCGTGGCCACACTGTGTGCACTGATGATGCTCACAGTGGTTCTCAGTGTGCTCAGGAAGCTTGTGTGTATGCCCAGACACATGAAAAATTAGAGGGAACATTGCTTACAAGCTTCTGAACATCGAACCATCACAGACTGAAGTGTCACATCTCTTACAATAACCCAACCCAACGCACAAACCTTTGTGCCTTGTAAATGTATCCATACCCCTTTTTCACCATCTGTCACATTACAGCTGCAATCTGCTGTGAATTTAATCAGGATTTTGTGTCACAGACCAACATAAAGTGGTCAATAATGGGGAAATGAAAAAAAAAGACAAACCTATATGGCTCACTGCCTGGGGCGGCATAGCATAAAGGGGCGTAAGGATGCTTTAAAAATAGGAATTTATTAGTTGCAATCAGTGGATTTCCAGTTGCTTAATTGTTTGTCAGCAACTAATCAGTTAATCAATTAATCGCTTGATAAATTTAAATTAGCTCAATAATTTCCATTCTGATGAGAAAGTTTGTTGACAGAGTCGCCATAATGTGTTTTATTTATGGTTTGGGCTGTGTGTGGTTTTTATTTCCATTTCATTTTTGTTTTTGGTTGTTGTGTTTTGTTTTGGATTTTTAGCGTATCTTTCAGTCCCAGTGTTTAGTGCTCTGCACAAAGTCACTGTTTGCTGGTCTTTGAGAGACGAAACTTGCCTTATTATGCCGTTATCAATGCATTATATGAAAATGGTCTCGAAACAATATTACTGTTAATCTCAATACTTTCTGGAACAATTTATCATCCAGCAAAATCTGTTATCATGGCAGGTCTAGTCAGATTAATTCAGAGTTCTGTGTCATACATAATATAACAATATGGCTGAATGCTAAAACTGGCTAAAGAAGCGGAAAGTCATGTGTGATTTTGCAACTTTAAAATGAATTCTCTCACACTCATAATGTGAGGGCGGTTGTGTGTGGGATGGGAGAAGGATGAGCTTGTCCAGAATGTTATTATTGCAAGAAATAACCCATGATCCACAGATTGGACTCTGTTCATTTTGTCTTGCAAATAAAACCCAAAGAAATTCTTTCATTTGCTGCTCAGTTTTAAAATGTCGGCGCTGAGAACAGATTCGTCCCATTTTGTTTAAAACAAATGAAGAGGATTCCAATTTATGTTACAAACACAATTGTAGGAAAAACGTCTGGCTGTTTTCACAAATATTAGGTCAGAACGTCTTTGCACCGTTTACCTGGACTATAAAAGCAGCTGTTAGATTATCCATTCATTACATTTTTATTTTATTTGTTCAATAGTTCAGGTAACAAAAAAAAAAAAAATCATGAATGAAAAGGAGCAGACAATAATCCCTGCCCAATGTTCACATAAAGAGAACATTAGCTGTTCAACTCAGAAGATTATTACAGACATTTTCAAATGCACAAAAAATACACATCAGCTTATTCAATGCCGTATCACCTCATCATCGAGTCTTTCAAAGTTCTTTGAAATGCAGACAGAGGTTCAGATTGTTTCATCTTGCTGTCAAACTGACACCGTAAACTGAAATGCATCTTTCCATCGTTCTGAATCTAAATCTAGTCTCGTTTTTCTGCTCTCTCCTTCCAAATCTGCAGCCACTCTTTAACATCTGGGAAAGTGAGTGAAGAGTCATAGTGTTGTTATTGTCGGATCTGTTTGTAGCTGCAGTTTGGAGTTAAAAAAATTAAAAAATAAAAAGCCCAAGAACTGCAGCATTAATGGTCTCCATTAACATCATCATCATTACCAATTTGCAAAAACGTTATTAAGCCGGCGGCTCCAGTGTATCGCCCAAACTCCATCAGCGTCTAATGGATACACTTTGTCTTAAGACGCTAAAATATAATTTCCTCATTTCCTCTGTGACTGGTGAGCATTTAAGTAGCGGCTGTGAAGCCAACCAAACGTTCCTGTTCCAGATGGTGTAGTCAGTCTGGATTTTGTTTTGCATTGTCCCCCCCCCAGTAAGAAGACATCTATCAACATCTTCTCTAAAGGTGTTGATAGTCTGAGGGGGTTTATCCCTCAAAGGGGAAACGAACGCTGACAAATCCAAGCAGCAGTGTGCATGATGTTTTCTGTCCTCGTATTTATGGTAATATGCAAGAGAGGCTGATTACAAAAAGTGATCAGATGCATTACTGTTTAAATTGCAAATGTGTTTTAGAGATACAGAACCAGGGGTGGCACAGTGGCTGGTGGAGAACATTTTTACCAGCCGCTGTGTTATTTTTTTTTTCTTCCTCTCTTTCAATTACAAATCCCACTACAAGTAAATGACATCCCCATTTGCTTGTTTCCCGTTTTTTCCGGGAAACTGCTGTATTTTATATTCCCCCTTTACTCCACTCCCACGTTAGCTTCTCTCCCTCCCCGCCTTTACGGTAGTAATACCTTTGTGACGTTACTGTGTGGTAATTAACATGTCTGGCACATTTTTCTGAATGGACTTACACACTTAGTGAGTGTGTATAAAACATATAATTACTTTTTAAGTATAAAACTTATCAGGTAAGAAAATACTTCGAAGAGCTGTTTAGTGTCCTAATGTTGAACCTTCTCTTAAAACTGGAGTCCAGCAACAGGTCGTGTCTCAACTAATAACCTAAAATTAATACTTAAAAGTACAGACTTTGTCAGAATCAGCCATCTTCCACTGTGGTAAATGTCTCCATTGAGAGTCTGCTTCATGAAAGTCTCCAAGCTACTGCCAGCAGACATCTGTCCTTCCTCTCTCCTCCACCCTGGATAAATCAATGCATAAAATTTCCCTTTATGAATTCAAATTCCAGCTGCAGACGTTGCCGTCACTCCTTTTGTCTCGGTCTGCCTTGAATTACGCATCGTGTTGTGTTCAACGTTCCAAATGCAACGTCATGACTCGTTAGCAACTCTGTTCCCTGTGACCTTGTTGGTCACCTTTACGCTTTCTTCACATTTTTTTTTCTTACTTCAGTTTGCTAATGGAAAATAAATACAATTGTGAGGTGAAAGTTTGAGAATAATTAAAGAGGGAAAAGTTGACAAAATGCTTGAAAAAGAAAGAAAAGAGCTAATCAGCTGCATTGAGAGCTGATCTCTGATCTCGGACACAATCTCTTGCACACTCAGTCAATAACACCTGTAATTACAGCACAGGTAGCCTAACACACAGAGAGTGTTTCGAAAGTCCTCCTCTAAGTTTTATGGCGATGTCATGATGAAGAGGTCTATCAACGATAAAGCCGAGCGAGCCGATTAAAACCACAATCAGCCTCATCTCATGCTGAATAACCTTGAGATTTAATCTATTGTGCCGCCGTGCCGCCCAGCTGCCGCTTGCCTTATGATGTCAAACTGAAAAAAACTCTAAAGTCTGCTCGCTTGCCCCCCCCCGCCTCGGGTTTGTAAAGGCTGGCTTAGCATGCCATGATTTATAAGCAATTAATATGGCCAGCAATGGCACTTTGCACCATCTATGTAATTTAAAAGAGGAACCAGAATAAGGAAACGCAGGGTGTCCCCAGCCACCAGGGTCCGAAATAATGAGCCACTGCCTCCGAGAGCTGAGCCGAGGTCAGGCACTGATATGCGGACTCTATGAATAAAAACACAACAGGGACAAAAAAAAGGGGGAGAAATGCAGGAAATACAGAAATACAAGATATTCTCTTGAAATGGTGGCAGTACGCGGACACTGCAAAAACAAATATCTTTCCTGTCACTGATAATTGGTGCACTAAAGATTTTTAACGGGCGGATATAAGTCGAAAGTCTGAAAAATAAAAATATACATAAAACCAGCCTCCCCAGAAACTTCAAAACAAAACAAAAAACTTTCAGAAGCATGCCTCTTTAAAACTGAAATGCACGACCGTATGCGGATAATAGCATCTCTTCTGGAATCGCAGAGCATGACAGTCTACTGTCGAAAAGAGATAATTGGTTATTGTACTGGAAGAAAAGACCATTCTAACCAAAATATCTTAAATGAATGTCTATCTGTACTTAGTAACAGAGAAAAGGATGAAGGGAGCACTTTTACTTCACCCAAAGGCCATACTCAGAAACAAAAGAGTGAGTTACAGTTCAACAGGACACTTTTCTTATCATTCATCAAAAATAGACTTTCTTACTGCCTTAGGATTGTGATACAACTGGAAGTTTGGCTTCAAGTGAGCCCAAAAAACAAACCAAAGCACAGAGAGGAGGCCAGACAATCGAGTTGACCATGGTTGTTATCTTTGAACATGAAGAAATAAGATAACATGACTAACACGGTTTTGATTTTCCCCATTAGTACAAAATGTCTCATGACGTATGTGAACCACATTACTGAGGCTCCATTCACAAGTGAACGCTGCCTGGAACCTGCCGGTATTTTCAGATGCTGATTTGGAAAAAGTTCCACGTTTAGACAGCATCGCCAAGGTCCTTTAAGCCAGCTGTAGGTGTCATGAGACGCCACTAGATGGCACTGTAATTTTGACCCTTAACTTCCACGAGCCTCCAGTAAACGGTAATCAATCAAAGTGATCACGTAACATGTATTGCTGATCAGAACTTGTGCTGAACTGAACAGTGCGTTACGGAAAAGCTTCACTCTGAGACCTGGTTTGAAAAAGTGCTGTTGTGAGAGACTCAGGTCACTGGGGTCATGCAAACGAGCAGCAAAAATGTTGAAGTGAAGAGTGACTCCAGGAGCCAAAAAGACAAAATAACTTCTTTGTTTCTACCATTTCTCCTCTCAAACATTTCCCTTCAAATAAGCAGCAGAAGTCTTGTTTTATAGTGTCTGAGCCAAATGAAGAATAATTTTTTTATCTGCTGCCTTTAAGATCTTTTCTTCTGACAAATTGGAACATCGCTCTCCCTCCTATCTGTTCACATGTGGGATTTAATCTTTGCTGTTTTGGTCATTGAGTCAGCTGTCGATTCCCAAATCAGGAGTTGCATCCATAAGGTTTCACTCTGCTTTCAGCATCCTTGTTCTTGTTCTTCCTTTCATGATTTTTTGCATATTTCGAAATCCAACCACTGGTTTTGATATAACTATGACAAGCTACAATCCAAACCCAACAGGAAGGGAAAAAATGAAAGCGATAATGATACACACACTTAAAACATTCATCCCTCTCCTGCTCCAACTGATTCTGTGTGGGAAGCATTTCACAAATCACGAATGTGCTGAAACTCGGCTAACGGGCCGCCATCGCTAGGTATGATGCCGTAAGCCAGACAGAGCCGCCGTGTTAACGAGCTCCACCGCTTCCCCCGGGGACAAACTACGTCTTCTCCAAGCACACCATCAAGGACGACACGAGCAGAAAGGCAATTTCATTTTCCATAAGAATCTCCAGCGCACATCAGGAACTGAGAGATGACTCCAGAGTTTGTTTATGTGGAAGTTTGTCTCTCGGGTGCGAAGAGGTTTTGCCACATCCACTCCGAGGTGTGATTTTTCAGCCGAACTGTTACCCAGACTGAGAGCGAATTATCCACACAGTCACAATTCCTTTTCCTTAGATGTTTATGTTGGCATTCGAATAAATGAGTCTCCAAACACCCACAAGCCCAACACTGTCATTAGCGCTCACACAGCTAACTGACAAAAGACGGAGTGTTGTGTGTGGGGTGTGTGGGCGTGCACGGATGCCCACTGACAGCACATATTGTGAGAGTATGCGCAAGATCAGCAGCCATCTGGGGAGGAATGTAGCCTTTGTTTAACTTAACTGGAGAGTGAAACCACCTCAACGTTGTCTGTTTAGACATATCGCTGTGTAGAAGTTAGCACTAAACTGGGATTAATTATGACACGAAACATATACAGCATATGATAGAGAGCGGTAGAAATAAATAAGAATGACTCAATACGTGTTGTTTATGTTGTGAAAATGTAAAATAATAGTACAAAAATCATCAGATATTAACAAATAGACTGAAAAGTGTGGAAGGTGACAAAAATGTTTCAAAATGAAACTAGACAAAGCGCCGTGAGCCTGCTCATCACAACACACTGGAAGCAGTTAGCCGCGGAAGCTAACAAGCTCCCGACTCAGACATGAAGGCAGAAGTAATAGCTTCAGATGATCAATAGTATTGTGTATTTTTACGATGTTTAAATTTAGGACAGTTCCAAAAGGAGCGGTGCTTTCATGCTGTAGTGGACGCTAACTAGAGTTTGGACAATTAAAATCTCATTCTCATAGTCCGGCAATGTTGAGATAATATTTTTATCGGTATTTTTTTCTTGCTTTTTACCAACTAAGTTACCAAAAAATCCCTTAAAAGCGTTTTAAGTTGTCCCATTGTCTAAAGATAACGGCAGCTATGATAAAGGCGGTTAAAGGCCAGAGCGTTCAAAGCAAAGTGTCTTGCTATTGCAGCGACGCTCAGGCAATTAATAAAGAAATTTACATAGTATTGGACTTGAAAGAGAAATATTTATACAGCAAAATATTTGCAATCATTTTGCTATTGCCAAATAATTAAATCATTGATCACTTTGGTAATTGTTAAATAGATTGAAAATCTATCCACCCACAAGGTCATTATAAATATTCAAAATCAGCTCAAATTCATAAGAAAATACTAATTCAAAATAATGTTCTGTGATTTTTGTATACTTTTTTTTTGTCTAGGCAGCTTTCATCCCGTCACTCACTTTGGAGCTGGAGAGCTGAAAAAAAAAAAAAAAAAACACAAAATAAACAGAGTAGGTACTCTAATTCCTTAAATGTATTCAGAAGAAAAATCATAAAAACTACACAAATCCTTGATCTGGAAACTGAAGAAAGCACCGATTATAATTACACCAAATTAGCTTTTACAGCAGAAGATATTTCAACTTTGATGATGTTTACAAAATCCTACCAAAACAAAAAATTATCTGCTGAAAGTTGATTTACGCATCTTATTAATTTTTTTTGTTTGTTTAAATGAATGAAGTCGATGTATTTTGATTGCAACAACACATCTTTAGTAGCTTGTGATTCCTTTCTAGTGCAAAGATACATTTCAAGAACACTCAATTGATCTTTCAAAGATTAAGCTGTGCCAGCATGTCCCGACAAATAAAGTACAGAAAACCGACGCTCGTGCCAGCGGCTCAACGGTTGCTCGGATCCGACGGGAACTTGTTGTTTTGAATATTTCATCTAGATGTGCAAGAAGCCAAGTCGACGTCAAGCTGCCGCGCGCTCCCTCCGCTCTGCTGTCTTTTCACATTCCTGGCCTTCAGCGCCGACATCAGTCACAGCCCAAATGCATTCTGTCAGCCGAGGTGATCGGTGACATTTCAGACAAAAACATCCTCGGCGTGTAATTGGAGAGCAGCGAAAAACTAATTGACACTGTCAGAGATAAAACCAGTGACCACTGGGAAATGTGACACTGAATGTAAAATGAAATCATTAGTTACACTAGAGCAGCCGCCTCAAAGGCAGCATTTGGGAGAAAGCAAAGCAAACAGATAAATACAGACATATCTTCACCTCGTGCAGATCTGAATGACCCGGACATGTACACAAGTAGCTCACGGAGATAATTGCAATGAACACAAGTGTTGTGTTATACTTGTGTATAACTCATAATTGGGGCGACTGATGTTTACTGTTTCCTACCCCAGTTATCCTGGCAGGTTTGCACCTTAATGCCTGACGCTTGAAGGCTCTCCAAAGACAGGTAATATTTGCTGAATATTTAAGTTGGTGTGCAGAAAAGAATCTAATAAAACATTTTTTTTTTTTTTTTCACTTTTTTTTATTTCCTCATCACGAACTTGGATACCCGATACATTTTGCAAGCAGTGACTCAAACGAGATAGTGGGAAAATAGATTCAATTTGTATGCTTGACAGAACGCAATCTGAATGCGCAGCTTTTTCATGTCATTGCATGAGTAAAGCTAATATTCATAGTACATGCAGCAAGGTCACAGTCAGGGTGCTGGTTGCTGTTTAGAGTATTTTAGAGGTTCTTCTTTGAAAATAAAACAACAAAGGCTTTCAACGGGATCTGTCTGAAGGACTTGTTTGTTTGTTTTAAATAATGCGTCCAATATGACAAGGAGAAATAAAAAAAAGGTAAATGCGTGTCTGTCTCCTAAGCTTCTTGATGTTTTCCGGTTCCTGTTGATTATTCTGCCATTTAGGGCGCATTCAGACCAGCCCTTTATAGTCCACTTTAATCAAACTCTAGTTTGTTTGCCTCGAAAGTCTGATCCGGGATTAAAAAAACAAACTCTGATCTAGCTAAAATCCCAGGTTTCAGTTTGTTGAAGCGGACTCTGGTCCATAAATATGGATGTGAATGCCAAGTGGATTACACAAGTCATCAACTCTAGAGAAAAACATGAATTCTTCTAAAAAGTACAGAGTTACAGACTGACTCCGTGCTTTTTGAGCTTTCATCTGTTAGAAGGACTGCATGCTGATCCTGATTCTTACAGAAATATCATCAGGTTTGACCCAGTTCCTCATTCAGGAAACTGTTCTGGCACACTTCGCCAGATCTGGGGAAAAGGAGTGCGTTTCTAAAAGTGTGCTTAGTGCTTTTTAAATATTTGGGGATTATATGACATAAATAACGGGTTTGTCATGTAAGAAGCTGGAGATATATAGCAGGAGCTACGATGTTGCGTTGTTCTCTCATCCTCTGTGAAAAGGCAGAGCGTTTCATCGCAGCCGCCTGCAGCTACGTGTCGGCTTGTTTTCTCCTTCCTGCAGCACAAGGCAGAGGGCGGAACATATTATTCTATGAAACACTTGGAAGTTTGGATTTCTGCATCAAATTGTTCTCAAAAAAGAACAAATTGTTCTTAAGCAACCTATAAAAGTATTTACATAGAAGTGCACATCAGACAATTTGAATATTGCATGAAATTGCGATAGTTCTGAGTCATAAAGTCATAAAGTGACATTAATAAATCAAGTCAAAATGCTAGTTTCATTCATAAAAATGTTGCTTGTATCAAACATAACTCAAAAGAAATTTGACTTGGTAATTTGACACCTTGAAATTGGGTGTCTGTTTCTTTAAGGAGCTCCTGCTCTTTCCGACGCTGCGCCTCCAGTGTGTCGTCACAACATTGCTTCTCAGTAAGACGTTTTCAACCATTTTTTGGTGTTTGCTAATTGCTGCTGCTAGTTTGTAGGAGCTCAGAGGTGGGGGGGAGTCACAATGACGGGGTGCTCTGTGGGAGCAAACGTGAAGGCAGACCGACCCCAAATGGTTGCCACGGGAGATTTGAGGATTCCTCAGACATGAACGAATGAATGGGTTTTTGATGAGCGAATAACATTATAATATGATGGATTTGATACAATACTACCTCTTTAAAAGCAGCAAACAACTTAAGACTGAGATGGATGTTGACCTTCTCCCAGTTCTTCATCTAATCTCACCATCTTGAGCTACGCAAAGAAGAATGAGCAACAAATTCACTCTCTAGATGTGCAAAGCTTATAGAGGAAGGATTTACAGATAAGCCCAATAAATATGGAGTCTAAAAGATGCTGACAGAATGGCCTGATTACCAACACTTTGCAATTATTTACAGCCTCACAGTGGTTTCCCAAATAAAAATGTAAAAACTGCAACTAAAAATAAAATCTCAGATTTCTTCATACCAGATCCAGTTTCTGACTAAATGATCTTTTATTTTTTCTTGCTTTTTTTAAATTATGAGAATATCATCAACAATGTCAGGAAGAAACATCTTAAAATTATGAGACAAAACCACAGTTCTCAGTATCTGACCTGAGCAGTTCAGTCCATGTCGTTCTTTCTTCAAAATGTTTGAATGATGGTTCCAAAATTAGGCTGCTGAAAATAATTGGATGCTGTGTTAAAAGTATTTCTATAATCTTTAAGTATTATCTGTAAAACTTAAACCAAAGTAAAAATGAACAAGATGCTCAACATTCCTCATTTACATTTTTGTTGTTAGTTTGAATTTTTTGTGTTTGCGTTCTCATAAAATTATGACTTTATTCTGGTAATATTACGGCTTTATTATATAATTTTAAACAGATAAATCTTATACCAGCCCTGATGTTCCATCAAATTTCATCCAAGGGTCACAGAGTTGACTAAAATTGAAAGTCTAAATAAAAAGAAGTCCTAAAACCTTCAAAAGCTTCATAAGATGGCGGCCCAAAACAAGATGGCGGCCCAAGGAGTGCATTGGCCACCAGCAATGCAGATCTGACAAAAATGAAACCTTTAAAAGCCCAAAATCTGATTGATTCATAAAATTCCCCAAAGAACACGCTTTGGGGATTCCCTATATCTGAGTATTTTTGTAAGCTCCCATATAAAGAAAAAATTAAAACCAGCTGTAAGTGTTGCTGACGCTGCTCACTTGGATACTAGAGAGAAGGCTTCGGCGCACACGGCCGGACACGGCACCAGTTTGATCATCACATGCTCCTCGGCGGCCTGGAAATGCGCCCGGGTCACCTTCTCCAGCACCGAGGCCAGCGTGGCCACATCGCCAGCCTTTGTGCTCGGGTCGCCGCCCGCCGTGTCCAAGATGTTTCCACCGTGCACCGCCAGCAGCAGCACGTGGGTTTTACATTTCCTCTGCAAAAGAAGGATGGTGAACAGGGAGAGATGCTACAAGAGGAGAGAATCAAAAAAGAGAGAGAGCGAGAGGAGAAAACACCCACCTCTGCATCGTCCAAACCTTCAATGCTGCTCTGAGGGGCGCAGCGTGGACCACCCAGCTGGTACAGACCTTCTGGATTAGATGAGTAAAGTAAAGAAGCATGAGGTGGTGAAAAAGGAAAGAATGAATAAAGGAAGAGAAATAAAAAAAAACAGGGTCACTGGAGGGGCAACTTCACCCAGACACACCTATAACAGCGACATAAATGGATATCGATCGCCGAATATAGTCGATATAACTAATGCCTCTTCATCTCTCTTCGTTTTGGCTCTGAACTGCGTGCCACCTCCATGTAGCTGCGGGCTCGCATGGAGAAACCAGCAGATTCAGTCAGCTCAGGCTGTGTATTGTTTTCTCTGCTGCAGCGTCTATTACCATCACACGTAATTACCTTCTAGCTGCTCTGATGCGATAAAAAGCAACAGACTTGTTCTCCTAAAGATAAAAAAAAAAAAACCCTGATTTTCTTTATAATAAAAAAGGAGTGTCCCTTTGTCTGCCTGGTGGGGACATTTCACAGGAATGTCAGCCAAACTCAGCATGCTGTGTCATCTTATTCCTCAGCTCCATCTCTCTCTTTCCATTTTCTCTCTCCAGGATTAGAGCACGTCTGTCTCTGTGCTCTGCTCACTGGCTCGTTGTTTATTTGGCCTCGTCTGGGACCGACTGTCATAGGAGGCTCTCACAGGCTCGTTCGCTGTCGGTTCCCCTTCTCTCCATTCCCAGCCTGCCAGTCCTCCCTCCCCACCGTCCGCCTGCTTGTCTGGAACAGAGAAGCGTCAACCAGGGACTCGGCACAGTGCGCTATTTCTGGTCGCAGAGAGGCAGGAAATCAATGCAAAGAAGTTTTCTTGTTTTGTTTTTCTTTTCGAAAGTGCTGCAGGAATGGATGTGTGGCAAGAAAGTTTTCAGAAATACCATGTGAGTTATTTCTGCAAGCAAACACTGATATACAGGGACAGGGGGGGAAGCTGACGTCAAGAATTTTAGAAGGTAGATGTGCTACCTACGCTAACTGATAGAGGCAAAAGTACATGTGTTGAGGCTGTTTGTGATGCCATTATGCCTTATTTAAATTTACTTAGCTGAAATGATTGCATATTCTAGTGATTTTATGAGAGTTATGAGTCTATGAGTTATTTTGTGATTTTTGACCCACTTTCCAAGAAGAAAACATTTAAACACTGAACGGTTGCGGCTACCAGACGGGCTTGGTATGAATATTTCTGAAACTGATAAATTCACTCACAACCATCTCTCAGATTTACATAGAATTATCTTCAAAAGAAAAAAAAAGTAAAAGCAGTAGTTGTGATGGCAGAAAATGAATTGCTGATCACGTCGGAGGAAAACTGACAGACTAAATTGAGATTGCATAAAAGGAGCAGCTGTTCAAATAACCACTCAATACAACTGAGGTATGCAGAATACCAGCTCTGAAAGCACAGCACATCAAACCTTGAAGCAGATGAGCTACAGCAGCAGGATGCCACACACTGGGTGGCAATCCTGCCAGCTAAGAACAGAGAAATTAGGCTGCATTTCACACAGGCTTACCAAGGCTAAACAGGTTAAATCTTCAACAAGGTCAACAGAGGCTAAAGAGACTTTTAAAATTATTCTCAAGACCAGACTAAAAGGTTTTCAATAATAGTAATAATAATATATTTTATTCATAAGCACCTTTCAACAAGAAGCAAATAAAAAAAAGGTATAAAAGATTTTAAATTATGCAGAAAAAAATGGGATAATATGACAACATATAGTACACAGTCTTGAATTGGTGGGTTTAGAGTCTGGATCAGAACAGAGGGAGTCAAAATTTCGAGTGTCCAGTGGGAGTTTCGGGTTCAGACAGCAGAGCTTTCAGCTGCTCTGCTCCCCATGGAGACGAGGCGAAAAGGATGGAGGAGACTGAGCTGAGGCCATGTGGAGAAGATCTGTCAAAATGATTGAAAGTACACTTTTAAACAGGTAAAACATGTTTATCTCTGCTGGCGCTTAATAAAGCCAACTTGGTTAAACTTAAGAATTGTAACAGTTAAAAATCAAAGTAAGGATTTTATTGTCCATTAGTTTCCATTATCAAACTAATTTGCAGTTTGCATGCGCAGCCGTTCTCTCTCACCGCAGCTCTGGCGGGAGAATCTGCAGACGGTGCAAATATCGGTCCTGCACTCTACAAAGTTGGACTTTATGGCATAGAGGCAAGAAAACAGAAATGGGTAAAAGGAGGCCAGAAGATGTTGCATTCGTTTTGAAAAAAACACAGAAAGTATTAGAGTATTTCTAAAAGAGGAAGTAATTCCAGGCATAAAGTGCCGTTTTATACCACAGTCAAGAAACTATCTCACAGTCAGTCTGAAAAATATTCCGAGGTTTGTGGGTGTACCCTCACAAAATGTGGAAAAGTTCAACGTATTATGGGTGTAAGTATGTCATAAAAGTGCAAAATGGCTTCATCAGTAGTCACAAAGGAAGAGAGTACGCTGGTATTGAAATTATGCACTTCAATCGTGGTATTGTGTAGGAAAGTACAGCGACGGCCAATCACGAACAAAGCAGCTGCTTGCAGCAAACGGCAGGAGTCCCAGTCAGAAGAAATTGTAGAAGCCAATCAATTTATCATTTGTCGGAGCGGCTCTCATGCTGGGACTCCTGCATTTCATGTCAACTGTAACATTTGTCTGATATTGGGGGAAACTGACGATGTTGGATTTATTTGGCACAACAGTGAGAGAAACGGCCTTCCTGTGGTTGGAGGCATTTCACATTTTTTACTCTGCACGGTGTGTCTGCATTCATGCTTTCATTCTCAGAGGTGAGTCCTGCTTTCTGATAAGCTCTTCACGAAGCTCTGTGGTATTTAGCAGCTCTCTCGCTGGAGTCTTTCTCTCCCTCGAAATGACCTAACCAAGCAAGGATCCAATGGAAAGCTGGGAAAAGTCACAGTTCAGTCATTTCCAGTAGCTTAAAGACTGGTGAGGTGAATGTCTGTGCATCACAGAAGTCAGCTGTGCGACACGACTCAGCTATAAGAGCGAGGAAGAGAAAATTGACCCCAGAAAGTGGGTTTTGAAGATGAAAGGATCTCTAAGGAGAAGTCTACTACAGCCGAGAGCAGATGGATGAAATATTGATCCTTCTTGCGGATCATTCTGTCAAAAGAAGCATGACTGAAACATCACAGCCTCAAATAAAGCGAGAGTTGCAGAGTTTTGGTTTTCTGCGACGCCCTCAGAAAACCTCTCGCCTCCAGGGTCTCTACCGTTAGGACACTTACATATTTATCACCTGCAAATGAGCAGGTGGGGAGAAAGACAGGCAGGAGAATGAGAGCAACAGGCATAAAAGTTGTCTTCATCAAACAGAAGACTGGCTTCGAGGCTACAGGTTTATGATTTCAGAAAAGAAAAGATTACAAAACGCCCTCAGAGTTTCCTGGCTGCTGGAGTGTGAGTCGACTCATTACAGAGCTCCAATCTCAAAGTCGGTCTCCTGTATTGCTAGAAGACGTGCACAGAAACAACAGCATAGGTTTCCTGAAAATGATTTTGTGCTTGACTTGATGAAGACAAGCTGTAAAAGATAAAATACAGACTCAAAGACACAACCTCTGTCAACTTCAACTGAGACTTTTAGTCTTTTCACACCAAGTAGAGTCGGTTTTGATTGGGGACCAAAGTTCTAACGTGTTGCATGTTCAGATGGTTCGTTTTCACACCGCACTGTGTCAAACAAGCCAATCCAATCCTTTGAAAAGCCTGTTTACCCACCTCACCTGTGGTGGTGCTGCACCAAGACCTAATGAAGGAAACTAATGAAGAAAACTCTTAATGCAACTTTCTTCATCATTCTGAAACAGAAATGGAGTGACATCAGATTTTATGTCTTTGACCATGAGCCATTTCTCCAGCTAGGTGTTTTGATCATATTTACCCAGAATGCCTTGCACTATTGTCCACTTCTTGCTTTTGGAGCAGTTTCCAGTCCACTTGGTAGGAACTGGATAGAAAGTTGGAACTGGATAGAAAGTTGGATCAAACTAGAAGAGACGTGCAAGACCCAGATTTTTTTGAGGAGGATCAAAGTTTTCTTTGTTGGTCCACATTGGAGTTTAATTGCACATCCACACCTCCCCAAAGAAATGAACTGTTTAGGCAAACAAACTAGAGTTTGATTAAAGCAGACCGGTAAGAGCTGGTAACATACGTTTGTAGATGAAGCTATTAGAAAGTGGCAGGCAGGTTCATGTATATATTTGTTGTTTGTGTGCCAACCACACTTGTTTGTTTATATTGCCACAAATTAGGTCTTTTCTCATGTATTACGGCATTCAGTGGCCTGGAGCGCTGTGACTTTTTGCAGGTCACCGTGGTTACAGGAACAACAAAGCTGATGGACATGGCTGCTTACAGATCAAAGAATTTTTTCTTGTTCTTTTTTTTAAGGGACAGATTGGGGAGTGCCCATTTTCACATTTTCAAACTAATCTTGTGCTCAGGCAGTTTTCACTTTAATCAGAGGATCCAATAAAACACGCTAAAGCAAACATCCATCTTCTGCCATTTTAACTGAGAAGACAGTCATCAAATGAAACAATACCTGAACATATACAATTTTGGACGACCTTTCTTTCACTTTCTAGTGGTCACAGTAAAACAAGCTCTGACTGAAAATAATCACCAGCTTGATTTTTTTTTAACAGATCTAAAAGATCTGAAAACCCCAACACAATCAAGGTAATTATAAGATTTCTGCAGAGAAACCATGCAGTTCAGCTGGATACTGCAGCACCAAGGAGGAGCTTTGTGGAAAGAGACGGGGCTTTGTGAGAACGAGGTGAATGGCTGCGACGAGAGATTCAAGGCTTCCTCAAACATGAAAGAATGAAAACAACACTCCAGCTTTGTTTTTTATGACCACTTTATAACATAACCTGATATAAAGCTAAAAAAAGAGCATTATTTTAAATGACTCCAGCCCCTTTGTGCATGACAAATGTGCATTATAAATGTACAGATCATAATTGGTGCTATGTCCCAAATGTTATTTGAAGAATGAAAAGGAAGCGGTTCGGGAGGCAAAATGGCCGTTGGAGCATGAAGTGAAGCTCCCATCTTGTACAAGATGCTAATAAACTTGGCTGCGCGTTTCACCCCAACTATGTTCAGATGAAGTATTCTTTCCCGCAGCACTTGGGCTGCTGCCAACATCTGATGCGAGTTTTACTTCAAAACATATACGCACTCACCAGCCACTTTAAAGGGTGGGCCTGTTGCATTGCTTGTTAACATTAATAGGAAATCAGGGCAGCAAATGAGAGCAACATCTAATATAGACAAAAATTGACTGACTGAAGTAGATACCAAGCATCAAGATGCTCTTAAGAGTCTCTAAAATGGGATTTAAGAGACTCTTATGCGACATTGTTTTTGCTGCTGCATAGTGTGACTGCTATACAAATTACAGGGATTTTTACACAAAAGCGATCTCGTTACCATCCCGTGATTTAAAAGACTTAAAACAAGCGCCTATATTGTGCTGAAAAGTTACTTGTAAGTTAGTTTTGTCTTAATTGAAGCATATGGAAATATTTCCACTTGAAACCAGACCAAAAATACTTGCCAATTTTCAGTGGTTTTGCAGTGTAATGTTCCTCGCTCTCACAATGTCTCAAACCAGTGGAGTGCATTTTGGATGTAAAGGAACAGGAGACTGACATCCTGGACAGCCAACAAATCTACTGCAATGCAGTGATGCTGTCATGTCGATATGGAGCCAAATCTCCCAGGATTGGTTCAAACATTGTGTTTAGAAGAGCAATAATAAAGTAAAAGTTCTAAAGATGAAATAGAGGATAATAAGGTGGCTTACTGGTCTATATTTGTACACATATCCTCATGAAAGCCGCATTTATGTGTAAATGTCGACATTAAAACGTTTCTAAACGCTAAACCCACTCGTCTTTTACCTTGAAATAGCAAATAATTGTGATTTTTCCTTCACCATAAGATGCTTGCATGGAAATTATGCAATAATTGAAAGGGTTGTGCTACCTCCACGCTGTATTTTGTTAGGTGCAAACAGGTTGGGGTGATCATTTGGGGGAGGATGTTGTCTCCTGACCGGATAAACAGCCTCTTCTGATCCCTGACTTCTCGTCGGCATGCTAACACACTCGCGCCATCTGTTCGCCGCCTCCGCCACCATCAGGTTCCACCATGTTGCCCTCCCCGTAAAAAAAAACAAGAAAAGACCCCAGGGAACGACACCAGCTCAGCTGTACGGCAAACCCACCGGACGTAATCACAACTCTCAGCCCACGCTCACATGAAGTGACTCTGATAACACTCACATGGGTTTATGCCACAACCCTAACAGGCTGCTGTCCGCTTCCTGACGCACTGCAACAAACTGCAGACGCAGGACATCATGTGTTCAGCCAATAAGAGGCGATGCTTCCTCAGCTCTGATAGCTTCGAACCATGTTTTATTTAAACCCGTCTGCCTGAAGCGCAGCCGTCTGCAAAAATTAAACTGCTGCAATCCCCCTACAAACTATTGACAAACACTCCCCGAAGGATTCTGAATTATTCATCGGGAACTGGATGTAAAATTCATCAAACAGGTTAAAAAAAAAATATCACAGCTCGACAAGTTGTCAACATTAAAAGCGTAGCAAGGAGGGGGGCGGGGGGAGGAAAATGGCCGCAGTTTTGTAACTCTCTCTCTTTAAAAGCAGATTTAAACGACTCGCAGAGTGAATTTTCAAAGCGTGAGCCATGAGGGAGAAATTTATTTGAACAATCCTGCAGAAAATCACATTTGTCTCCAAGGAGGAGGAATGAGTAGCAAAGCAGCGGGTAAGCCGTCGTTAAGTGTAACAAGTTGTTGCCACACTGACTGTCACCATGGCAGCTGCTCGCGACCAAGACGGACTAAAGTCAACACAGAATCACTCACAATGAGCATCGCACATGTTACATTCATAGGGTTCTGTGGAGTGTGATAGAAAATTACACAGCCTCTTATAGATTTCTATCATTTTTGGAGGTAATTGTTTTCAAGTGCTTGAGACACTTGGAATGAGTTTGTAATGTAACTTTGGAGGAAACTTTTATTTGTAGAATTGCTTTTATTTCAACTGCTTTTATTATGGGAAGGATTTTGAGCATAAATGTGACCATTTAAGGTTATGACACAACGTCTCAATCAAAGTTTTGACTGTTTTTTTTGTTGTTTTTGGTAGAAAGTGTTGAGTTTTTTGGTGTGCTTCAAATCCACGTAACCCAAGTGTGAGTAAGTAGGAGGTCACAAACTAAATCCCAGGAAGTTTTTATTCCTTTTGGAAAGATTAGAATTGTAGTTTTATTTGGTGAACCCTGTATGACCACCCTGACATGCACTACGTCCTTTTATTATGTTTTGGTCCTCTGCATTTAATGTGAGTATTGTTTTGAAGATGTAAATCTATTAAAAAATAGATAAAGGCTTTTTTTTGTTTGTTTTGTGCAAAAAAAGAAAACCCCCATCAAAGATGGTTTCTTTAGATGAAAGTATTACGTGTTGCTTTTTAAGATGGCCTACTTCATGTTGTCAGACAAGCTCTGTTTTCGTAGAGCTTTAACACAGAAGTCTCGTTGTGGTCGCAATTGATTAGAGTATGAAATATGACCAACAAAAACTGCATGACCAGTTTGAGGAAGTCAAAACATGAGGTTTATCAGAGGTATTGCTTGATTTACCGTAGCACCAGGTTGGTTTGGACAGATTTTTTTTTTTTTTTGCTTATTAAATAAAATGATAATATAAAACTGCTTTCTGTATTAACGCCAATTACTTTGGTCTGCTATTAAAATCTGCATGGTGATCTGAAAACATCAAGTGAACGGGAAAAGTAAAAACCGATGAATCAGTAATGTATCTTGACCAAAGACGTGAGTAAGTAAGTAAATTTAAGGGGAAAAAAAGCAGCAATTAAAATCAAACCTGACACTCTTTGGAGATCATTATCCAGAATAATCAAAGTAAATGGTTCCCGTAAGCAAAAGCTTAGCGTCGAAGGCATGACATTATGCAAGTGTATTTCTTTTTTCTTCTTCTCCTCCTCACCACCTCCTTTCTGCTCTCCTCCCCTTAGGCCTTCCAGACAGAAGCAGCAGCAGCAGCAGCGATGCTGGGCTGTGATTATCTGTCCTCAGTGTGCCATCACACACCATTTCTTGCTACATATTCTGCAAAGCGACTATGCTCCAATGCGCTTTTTAATGCACATGCAAACCATTTCACAAAAGAGTCTCTGTCGACAAAACTGTAACCGCAAGCAAGGGACGAAACATCCCAGACTGGATGATGATGCGTTCTTTAAGAGATGTCACTTATAATCATGACCGTGAACCTCCATCTTCCTTCCCACTTTCTTCCCCTGCTGCTGATTGTCAAATTAGTGAGAATTTTTTTTTCTTTCCTTCTTTCAAGCCACTTCAGCAGCTGTGTTTTCAGGAGAAACACAATTTAACAGGAATTAAAACAAATGCGAGGTTGCCTGCAGAAGAACCGCGAGTGAAAAATGACTCAACTTTAAGGGGGGGAGCATGAGCGAAATGCAGATGAGTCTCATGCCTTAATTTTATTTATTTATTCCCCCCCTTTCTATCTCTCCTTGTGCATCTCCGAAGCAGCTGCGGGGCGCACGGCGAGAAGAGGACCGTGGCGAGCCGCAGAAAATGAAAAATCATTCACGTGTTCATCCGAGTTATGTGTTCTCATGTGCTACGTTCCCCTTCTAAAAATAATCAATGCCAGCTTGTTTGGCAGAGCTTTATTGATTAGTCATCTGTACCGAAATGTCAGGGTCCTGTGACGTTGCCACGGCAAACGCTTTTGCCAGTTTGGCAGTTCGCAGGGAGCAGCTAGCCAAGTTAGAATCAATTGCTTTTATTTATCGCAGAGTGGCTCATTTTCCTAAAGGATTGGTTATGTAACGGCGCTATTTTAGGAGAGAGCGCATTATTTTGCATGGAGGAAGTCGGGAGTGAGCGGAGAAGCAGCGTTTGGTAACACAATCAGAGGAGGTTGAGTTCAAATATGCTCATCTTCTCTCAATACTTTTATTTTGCTAAACTATCAACATTGAAAGCTTTGATACTCCTGATGAGTCGCAACTTTACATAAATGGTACAGGTTTAAAAACGAGGTAGAGTGTTCCATCACACAACTGGATATAAAAATGGAAAAAAATTAAAAATAATAAAGATATGAACTTAGTGCCTGAAAACTGACAGGTGTTTTTATTATTTATTTTTTTTTTTTGGCACAAGGATTGTTTCTAGAAGCAGTAGAGACCCAAACAGAAGTACAATAATGTAAAAAGTCAAATTTGCATAATCGTTCCCCTATTAAAACATATTCCTTGCTGTAGTTATGGTTTGTTCAATCTGAGAAACACACGGTTCGCAGAGACATAATCACCCGCAACTCTAAAAAACAGATACATATCATTATATATTATATATTCAGGAAGTCACCACAACATGGCTCCTCTATAAACAACATTTTTACCAGCACTACAATGCTGCTCGTATAATCAATGCTCAGTTCAACCAGAGGTTTGCCAATTGCTGCTGACTAGTCTGAAGGAGCTGAGTGGAGGAGGGCTGCTCTGTGAGGCAGAAGCTCTGAAGCTTGGAATCTGCAGCTCCAAGGAGAACATTTGTCCTCAAATGTGGTGGATTTCTCAAAACATATGTGAAAGAATCAAAGAATCACTCCAGGCATGTTTTTGGTGAGGGACTAACACTAGAAAATGTTGTAAAGCTGAAAAAAGTCGATTTTACATAATACTGCCCCTTTAACTCTGCTGCATAGCTGGAGCTGAACTTCTTCACAGAGCATCTGCACACAGAGACGAGGAGGAATACCACGCAGGGAAATACGAGGCAGTGCTGCCTTAGAAATACCAGTCAGTGGCTGGGCTTTTCATCACTGAAGGTCACCTCTCCCGGGATTCGACAGGTTCAGAGACGCCTCTGGCTCGTGGCGTAATGAACGAAGGGAAATAGAGGAGCGTGAAGACACAGAGACCAGGGGAAGAATGGTCGGGGAAGCTGAAGAGAAAAATAAAAGGGAATGACGGCTCGACAGAGCAGCAGGGGGGAGGCAATAAACCCAGATTTGCTTTTGCGAACTGGAGATAGATAGAGATCAAAAGATTGTGCTTGTCACAGCTCAGCTATCACAGCTCTGACTGACACTCCAGCTGTGACTTTAAGGCTTTCCTCATGAGAGACTTTAATGGCTGCTGGATTTCTGAGCGAAAGACAAGACCCACCGTCTGACTAGACTGGTCAGAAGATATGATAACAGGTGATTAAAAGTGTGTGTGTGGGAGGGTGGGCTGCAGCTGCTGCAGTTAAAGATTCACCTGGTTTATAATTACATCAAAATAAATTGTCAGTAGAAACTTTACTGATGATTTGGTCATTTTTCAGGCAGACTGAAGCTAGCTTTCTAAAATGTCCTCTCCTATTGAACACAAGTTAACTTTAGATATCAATACTTTTATAAGGTTGGTCAAATAAGCATTGTGGCTTATTTAAAGCAGCAGGTTGTAACTTTCATTAAGAAAAAAAAAGTTTTACACATTTGTTGAAGCTGTTGCTATGACATGACAGCATAATACAAGACAAACATGCAAAAACCAAACTGAGCTCCTCTGCTTCCTTTTAGTGCTTCTACCGTCCACTGCAGAAAAACCGCAGTCAGTCAGAAACAACCAAATCAGTCAGGAGGAGGATCATGGCGCTGTCAATCACCCTTTGTGTACATACTTCTCACACCTTCCCCCTTGCTCTCTGCAAAGCTACAGCTCCTTCCCCACACCAGCGTCTGTTGTGAATGCTAAGGCTAGTTAGCATAGCCACCGATGGCGGCAGCTACACATGTTTTTTTCTGTAACTGTAAGCTGTTTCTTCAACATTAGCACACTGAGCAGCACGTACATGAGCATCACTGACAGTAGTAAGGTCCCTCTCCTGGCTCTGATTGGTTGTTTATGATTAGGAACAGTGCATCTCTGCAGGTGGCAGTAGGAGCACAGTTGATTTTTTCCACAGATTATATACAGTCACGACACGGTGACAGTTTTAGCAAATACGTAAAATGCATATTTTTTGTTAAAGTTAAAAACTGCAGCTTTAGCTAGGATCCAAAACCAAGTTATTAGCTTTACTCACCAAAACCTTTTCAGCAAAAGTTACAAAAAAAAAAAAAAAAAAAAACAGAAGCATTGTCAAAATCCAGAGGCTAAACATCTGGAGAATCAGTGAACACCAACAACGTATCTTCTGTGATACACAGCAAATACAAGCTTTTCTCCTGGTGTTACACCTCAGTCTCCTCTCTGTTGAACAATAAAAAGGTATTTCTATTTTATTCTTGAAGCAGGTCTGACTTCCTCCAAAACAACTGCTTGAGCCTGTCAGATTTTTCCATTAGGCCGAATCTTCTACAGTGATTTTTAGAGTTGTGGGTGATTATGTCTCTGCGTACCATGATTGTTGTTATGCCCAGCGTGATGGGATGAGGTAGAGATCTTTATGGTTGCTTCAGCTTTCACGAAACATTGCCACTCATCTCCTTTCCATCACTAGTAGCCACATTTCCTCTGTTCTCAGCTCCCTGCATGACCTCGCTTCAATCAGCTGAGGACTGAATTTGATTTCACTGTTTATTTCAGAAAATTTCTGTTTCTCATCTGCGTGAATTTGGCTCCACTTTTCTAGGAAATGCTGACACAAAGTCGGCCGGTATCAGCCAGCACCGGTACTCTCGCAGCAAATGATAGTCAGAGGCTCAGTGTGCGTGTTGAAGGCATTTCTTAAATTCCTGAAACAGAGAAAATCTGGCAGAAGAGCAGAACTGATATGAAATGGATAAAATCTATTTTTTCTTTTGATTGACGGTATTCCATGACATCAATGTCCCGATAAGCAACAAGACGTAATATTTGAACTGCCACTTCATGTCATGTTTACAAAAAAATATATTTTTATTATGAGGAAATACGTGTTCAGATGTGGAGTCTGAATTTTATTCAAATTCTTGAGGTTGTGAACAATGGACATGATTAAACGGATGGCGGAGTCCGGCGGTAACAGGCGCTTAAATTCCGTGTTTTTATTTCATTTTATTTTATTTCATTTTATTCTATGTTACATGACTTTGTATTTTATGTTTATGATGTAAAGCACTTTGAAATGCCTTGTAGCTGAAATGTGCTATACAAATAAAATTTGATTGATTGATTGATTTGACTTTAGAAAGAGTTCTTATCAATAGGGTCAATACTTTCACCTTTTTATTTGACTCACATGTCTTTGTTCCTTTAAAACTTCCTTAACCCTGTAGATATTACAGGAGATGTTGACCTTGAGATAAAACACAATTTTCTTTGACATTATTGTGAAAACTCGCTTCCCTTTACTCCCAGATAATGCAGAATATTTTTTAAATCAACTCCCTTTCATAAGGGCGTGTCAGAAGCCATCAGCAGCTCCGTCTCTTGGCAAGCAGAATAATAATCCATCCTGTGGTTTTGGGTAAATATTAACTCAGTGAAAAGCAGCTTTTTCATAGTTTAATCTCAGATATGTCTTATTGTCTGCGAAAAACAAAGAGAAAGTAAATACATGTGACTCGGAGTGTAATGATGCATCAAGCTGATGAGACAAGTCCAGGTTTGGATAAAACCGTTTCCTCCACGTTGATCTCCTGAAACGTTTGTTTTACAGAACGTCTTTACAGCGTGTAATCACTCAGCTCAGGTTTAAATAGTTTAGCTTTTCAACTGCAGATCATCAAAGACAGGCCAGATTCCTTTAGCTGTGAAACAGCATTTGTTTTTAGCACTGATAGCGCTGAAGCAGATGCTAACTTTAGCATCGTGGAATCCTTACACAATATACAACAGAGTAAATTTTTTCCTAAGCATTCTCTGAATTTTCCCAGCGTCATTTAAAGCTTATTTAATCAGTGTTGCCAACATGGAAAGTTTGCCGTTAGATTCGATCATTATTTATTTTTTTCTTTACATTTAATATGTCATTAAAACTCTGACCTCTAGGGATTTATGTGTTTTTTCTTATAAATTATTTTGCTCAAAAGAAGAACAAAATTTCCAAAAAACCGTTTACAGGTATTTGCAAAATACTTTATAAAACATATTAGGGTGATTTGGTACCGAGTTTGTGTCGATGTTATCCATATTTTGAATTAATCCGCTTCTAATATTGGAGACTTTTGGAGACTGAGGTGTGAAAGTCCCATCCATCCTCACTCTTAATAACAAACAAGTTTTTGCTGTAAGCCATTCCCCTTCCCTCAGAACACTCCCTCATTTTTATTCGTAACTTTTTTTTTTTTTTTTTTTGCATTTTAACATCCTAAATGTAACGAAAAGAGAAAACAAATCTTTAAATTCTGGGAAGAGCTGAGACTTCACAATAAAAGCTTTAAAACTCGACCTCCAATCTGCTCGGCAACCTTTGTTTTATCGTCCAGTGGAATATTTTCTGTTGCCAACCGAACACTAGTTAATAAAGGAAATCAGCACAGACAAATGTAATTCCTTTGCAACCCTGCCACGCCATGTATGCAGGAGCAAACCTTGGTGAACCTCAGGAGAAACATGTTCTGTTTGCATGCAGCACCGTGTTGCTCTGCTGTGGTATTCTCAAAACGTTCGAGTCTGTAGAAACACAGACTAGGGAAAGTGCATCGCTGCAATTACAACTACCACCATTGTGCAAATAAAACAGTTTCAATCTCTGAACATCAAACTGTTTCTGCATGAGCAAGTCTGGATTGCTTTTGTGTAATGAAATCATTGTAGAGCTGCATCTCCTACTGTTTTTATTTGAATCCAAACCACTCAATCAAAACAGCATCGCATATACATTAAAATTACTACTACTGCAGATGAGTTCTTTACAGAAAGCATATTTTCAAAATCTGCTGTGATAAGAAAAACAGCTTCTCTGTACAAGGATGAAACATTAATCTTTTTTTTTCCATTTACATTTTTTGCGCATTGTATGTCGACCTTCAGTCTCAGATGCTGAAAGAGGAAAACACAGCAAATGTCAAAAGTTCACAACCTCGTGACCCCCCCCTGACAGCAGAGTTATGCCTCCACAGACTTGTAAATCTATAAACTGCATCACAGTTAAAGCAACGGTACATTTTGTCAATAATAAATGTACAGAAAACATTTGTTTATGTCCTGACAGTATAACATGAGTTCATGAGATCATTTGTGAAAAAATTAAGTTCTTAGGACTCCTCCTAAGAACTATTGCCATCTGCAGAAATACACTGCTCCTGGTCTCTATGGATGTTTAATAGCTCCATCACTACATACTCTGCCTTTCATGGAGAAACGGTGACATGAGGCATTTGTGACATGACTTGAAATGCATTAGCCGTGAGCTAATGCATCAACTGCAACTGACGGCAGCAGCAACTGACGGCAGCAGCAACTGAACGCTAGCAGCAACTGAACGCTATCAGCTACACGAGTGTCTCTCACCTTCGTTTGCCGAACAGCTAAAGGCCCCAAAATGACACAAAGAGCGCTTTAAAAAAAATATCAGGCAATCAACTGTAAAACAGACACATCAGGCTAAAATGATTACCAGACAGTGTAAAGATTTTTCCATGGCTGCCACAAAGTAATAAAACCTGTCCTGATGATTTTACGAGCGTGTTGTAACACTTCAGAGGAGCGATCATTATGGTGACTTGTAATGCTGTCCATTTAAAACGGCATGTAAACGTGGAATTTTTCCTGTAAAAATGTCACAACCTACAACATCCATGGGTTTAAACGCCTTCTCCTCGAACAGTCTGTGTTTGTATATTAGCAAAGACAGCTTGATTTCACATTTCACTACATTATGTGAACTGTACTTGATTGTCTGGTAGAGGGACAGTGTTGACTGAACATCTCCACCTGGCTGTAACTCTGAATGCTCAACGCTAAGTCGTTCTCAGGCAGGTTGTGCTGCCTTGTTATGGGTATTTATGTCCTTAAATTGAGTCGGTTTGGGGTGTGTTGTGATCTGGTCATTGACTTGCAAAAATTTCACACTCCACTCCAAATTACAACCACAAACATAAATTTATGAGGTTGGGACTTTATGTGTTAAAGCAATTAGACCTGAAAAGTCTCTTGACTTTCTCACTTCCATCGTTTCACATCTGAAGATGAAACATTTTGACCATTCTCCTAAAGACAAAACGGAGAAAGTCTGAATGATGGCGGTAATCAAGTCTTCTAACAAATCCTCAAGTTTTCATTTAGGACAAGTACTGCATATCTGTTGATCTAGTCCGTTGCATGGTAGGTCTGACTATACTGTATGTCTGATGAAAGCTGAACCGTTGATCCTTTCTTAAGGCTGTTGCAGAATCTTAACAGATTTTCTTGCAGAATTTTCCTGGGTTTTGCTTCATCCAGTTAATCACCCATCCCCAAAACCACTGAAATCTTCCACAGCTACCACTAAGTTTCACCTTGGGGATGATGCAATCAGAGAGATGTGCAGTGTTAATTTTACATCACAAATTTGGCTTTGACTCTCCTCTTCACACTCTTCCATAAAGGCCAGATTTGTTGGTTATCTGTCTGGTCTGCCATGCGCCTTGGTCTTGATGCTGTTTGATCACCAATGTTCTTTGAAAATCCTATGAGACCGCTACAGTAGAGGTGAAAATATACACACAGGGGAAGCCTTTTTTACCAATATGTTGACTATAAGATAATTTATTTAATTAGGAGTGATGGATTACAATGGGGTGAATAAAAAGGCATGCAACCGTTTTCAGATTTTCACTGACAAGAAATCCTGTCATTTCCCACCCACCTCTCAATGACTTACTATGTTGGACTAGTCAAAAATCCTATCAAGTACATTGATTTTTCTTGGTTCTAAGAAGACAACTTGTGAAAAAGTTCAGGGGGTTAAAATGTTTTTGCAAAGCGTTGTTTAGAGAGGAAGAAAGCATCTATACTTTCTATATGCATCAAATCTTTCAATAAACAAAAAAAGGTCTTTGTAAAAAAAAATAAAATAAAAATAAGAGATGACAATAATATTTTTTAGTCATCATCTCTGCTCACATTATTTTGGAGCTGTAAAATAATAAATGAGCCTTGCTGGAGTGGACCACTTCATGAGTCATTACTGGTTCTGTGAGTGGCCCGTTGATGGGGTGCTTGGTTGGTGTAAAGTATTGGTAATGTGGTCACCACATGACTGCAGGAGCAGCTTCTTTCATCTCCACAGGCCCAGACTGAGCTCATGAACCGTAACGGCCATGATTAAAAGCAATTCTTACAGCGGCTTAACAAACCACTGATCTGACCTTTACACACGGTGGCACTCTGCTAATGGGCAAACATTCAGAGTCACTGAAACAACTTGGTAATAAAAGATTGACTGAAAATTATCCAGTGAAATGATTGCTCAGACATTGATTTTGAAATTTGACTCATCAGAGTCATTTTGAAAAAATGACAAATGAAACAAGTCAGGGCGAAAATGATGGTTCCTCTGGAACACATTAAAAAGAACTAGACAGCATGTTACTCTAATATGCGTCTTCTACAATAATTAGCCTTGCAGATTAGGTCTGCCTATTTAAAGGCTGACCGGTAGCAATCTCTCTGCTATTTGAGAACTGAACGTGTTCCAGACTGGACACAGGAAGTGAAGAGGAAAGTTGATCCAGGAGGTTAAAAAGATGGTTAAAGGTAAAGGTTATAAGACCATCTCCAAACAGCTTGATGCTCCTGTGGTTCCAGTGACACATTCAGAAGTTTAAGGTCCACTGGATTGCAGCCAGTCTTTCTGGCTGCGGCCTAAGGTGGAAAATTGAAGCCAAAGATAATAGGACTGGTAACCAAAGAGTCCAGAATAACCTCCAAACAAGTTAAAGGTTATCTCCAAGGTCAAATAGGAACATCAGTGTCAGATGGCACTATCCGTCATTGATCGAGTCAAAGTGGTCTTCATGGGAGACGACCAAGTAGGGAAGCAAGTCGTAAAAAGGCAGACTGGAATTTGATACAGTAAGAACTGACAAGCCAAAGTTTCTGGGTCAATGTCCTTTGGACAGATGAGGCTAAATTGGAGCTTTTTGGCAAAGGACATCACCTCTATGTTCAGACATCAACAATGAAGCATACAGAGAAGACCACTTCCATGCTCCCAATAAAGAAACATGGAGGAAGCTCGATTATTGTCTGAAACCGTTTTACTGCATTAGGCACCAGGTGTATTGACTCTGTGTGGGCTATGAAAAAATCTCAAGATTATCGCAGTACTCTGAAGAGAAATATGCTGCCAAGCGTCAGAAAGTTTGGCCTCAGTCGCAGGTTACGGTTCTTCAAACAAGATAGAGACCCAAAACTCAACTAAAAACCCCTAGAATGGCTAAGAGCAAAACATTGGAATATTCTACGGGTTCTGATCCAAATCATATGGAAGGAGCTGAAACACGTCATCTGGAACAATGGGGGTCCCCAAAGTGGGTCCTGGAGGGCCGGCATCCTGCATGTTTTAGTTCTCTCCTTGGTGGTAGTGACAACCTTTTGAAAATGTCAATGTTCTTCTTAGGCCTCTAACGAGCCATCATTTGATCCAGGTGTGTTAAATCAGGGAAAGAACTAAAACATGCAGGATGCCGGCCCTCCAGGACCCACTTTGGGGACCACTGCCGTAAGCCATCATTTCGTAGCCGACAGCAAAGGTATGGTAAAAAGATGCAACAAAAATCGTCAACTTGTTATGTTTTATGCCAATTTAAAGCCACTGAGCTTTTCATCTCCGGTTCATTTAATTACACGCCTCCCAACACTAATTTCATTTGACACAACTCTGTGGTATTCCATCTTTGATAGAAAAAAAACTGTAATGTGGTTCTGGTGGTTAGATATGCTCTCCAGAGAGCTTCAGAAATGTGATCAAATAACTATTTCCCATGGAGAGACGGTTTGGAAAATCATTTGATTTGTTGCAATCACTCACAGAGAACAGAAAGGGAAAGTGGGCAATCTCCAACGTTTCCTGTAGAAGAACTGCAGTGAGAAATCTTATCTCCACTACAACTATTAATAAGTTATCCACATACCAACATGCAAGGCATCAAAACATCGTTTTGAAAGATAATGATGATAGAGATTGAAAATATCTGTCCGAATCGTTACAGAAATAGTTCACATACTTGACCTCTTTCCATGGCGTCTTAGTCTCAAGACCTGAAACCTACAGAACACATTTGGAGCGACGCACTAAGAATAGACGAGTCTGACCTGCGTGAGTAAGGAAAGCAGAAAGATTCCTCTCTTCGTATGCTCTGACCTTATTAAATGAGATAGGAGAATAATAATAAGCATTGTTATATTTGCCAAAGGGGTTGTATTAGCAGTAATTTGAAATGTGGGATTTTTCTTTCCCCCACTCAAATGTACTCCAATTAAAGGTTGTGTTTTTATATTTTCCCCATTGTGGGAATATGCTGCTGCAATTAAAAATGAGTGTATTCTAGAGCTTTTTATAGTTCATTTGGGTCTTAATTAGATTTTTCATTGATGCCACTTTGACAGAAGTGTTTACTTTGAAAGACGTCCAACTCAAGGACAGATATATATCAGTCAGACATAGTTTGCAATGTTTTTTGTTAATATTTTAAAATCAAGGCTTCATTAAAATTCATAACAGAGGAGGAAGACAAATTTAAACTACCCCACTTGTGGAGCACAACTTTTATTTTAACCAGAGCTTCAGATGCGCATAAGGAAACATTGCTCCGTGCCTTTCCTCGATGCATCACAAGCATAATTAAGAAGCACCGAACGCGTATCAGCATGAGAATATCTCCACCTACATTCTGCTGTATGGGTGTTTTATTTATTTATGTTCATCCAGGGACTGATAACAAAATGCCCCTCCACATGCGAGCAGCGGTAATGTGCCGCTTCTCGCCTTAATGACCGCTTTGCTCCAACGTAGGTGGATGTTGTTTGTCAAGCAAATTGTGATGCGGAAGCCCGAAAGGAGCGACCTTTCCAAAAAATTAACATAGACCACAGAGAGCTGAGCGCAACGTGAAAGTTTCAGCAATAACACACACAGTCACACCCACACACCAAGGAGAAATAACTGCCCGCCTCTGCTGACCGGCGCGGCCTTTGCTCCTCTTCCCCCCTCGCCGGCTTTTGTTTTTCTGCCCACACGTTCACAGCATGGAGGGTTGTGATAGTCATGGTGTTCTGTGCATGTGCAAACAGACCTCTGTCAACAGATTCTCAAAGTGAGTCAGCTGTGCTGCGTGATCATCTCCACTGGAGAAATCAGCAGTGATTACCAGAAAGCCACTGGCTTCGACTCGGTAAGCCTCCGTCGTTTGCTAACCAGGTTTTACTTAGAAGCCACTACTTTCTTGACAAAAGAAGAGTTTGTGAACCAAAAAGGCTTTCCAGAGATAAATCCTCTGAGGGACAACTGTAAATGACCTGAATAGTTAATATTTTGGAACCGAACAGAGATAAGATGTGTGATTTCAGCCTCTGTGGCAGAGCTTTCCTCCTTCTGTTTGAGACAAGAGCAGCTGCAGCTGACAGATCCGATAAACACAACCTGCCTGATACGAAACAACTCGCATGGAAGAAGCCAAACATTTAAATGTTTTTCCAAAGAATAAAGAATTACAAGGCCTACTGTTATTTCAGGTTCAAAACCACTAAAATGTTCAAACCTTTAACTTTTTTAAAACCAATTTTATAACCCCATAAAAAGTTAAAAACTTACATCATCATGTTTTGGCACCATTCTGTTGCTGTATTGGCTGCATTTTTCTCACTTTTTTTTCTTCATGTTTTCTTTTTTAATACAACTCTGTTTGGATCATTGAAATAGAAATACACATTGTGAGCTACAATCCTGAACACATCTGAAAATTAAAGTCCTCCATCCCTGATATTTACCCGTAATCCGTGTTGCATTTTTTTGTTACGTCTCCAAGTCTTCTTCTTCAAAAAAAAAAATGCGCACACATAATCTTTGACTTTATCAGCAGAGCTATTATAGGACTAGTTACAGTTTCAATTCAGAAAATATTCCTTTGCACCTATTACAGCATCACAGGATGAAGTCATCGCATCTTTTACTCTTCCTGACCTCTAATGGGCAAAAATGACTTAATGTAGCTTTAAATAGAAGCTACACTCCATTTACAATCTCGCCACTATTGTCATTATTCAGCAAATAACTCTTGCTATCATTCCAGGCAATTTAAACCTTCCCTCCGGACGCGAGCAAGACAAATGCACACCTCATTGTGTTTATGAGTCTACGTGAGCCTGATTTTAGAGCACATGTGTGCGTGCGTGTGTGCGAGTACCATGAGACTGGTCCTCCATATGTCCTAGAGTTTCGATCTGCTCCACCAGGTCGTTTGAGTTCCATTGACTCATGCCCAGCAGAATGGCGCTCTTCCCCTCCATAACATCTGCTGGGACACACACAAACACACAGAGTACACACTTAAAAAATGAGACAAAACTGCAGCAAAAACAAACGTCATGCATATTTGCTATATTACCAAAGTAAAGAGAATTTTGTTGAAAAGAAAAAAAATAAAATGTTACAATTTTTCTCCTCAAGTGTTTAAGCCTCCTGCCGTAACGGGCAACGTTTGCGTCCAGCAGCAAGTGCGGGGTTCTCTATCTGTTGGGCGTGGTTTCGTTTAAATTCGGCCAGACCGAGGAGGAGTACTCTTTGCCGGTGCCAAGTGCGCACACAGACCAATATGTAGCGAGTAAACAACAAAAACAAAAAGCCACACGACAGATGACGATGACAGGTCAAATAAGGCGTGGCAGCCATGCAGTATTACATATGGTCTGTGACGGCAGGAAACAACTCAGACGGCTATTGTACTGCCAATGCAACACTGGCACTTGGCAGGGATGCTGCTTATGCAGACTGAGGATACCTTTACTGCAGAACATTACATATATTTTTGTGTTTCTTATAACTCAAACAAGATAATTCTGCTGGGTGGTAGAAAGAAAAAATGTACACAGCAATATTTTGAGTTAAGAGTCTGTTACATTTTCTAGTATTTAGCATTTTACCACTTAATCTTATGAATTATATATAAAACAGACATTTTATGTATAAAAGAGGGACACAATCTACCTTCTACAGTCTGCTACTCAGCTTTGCCCTCGTTAGAGATATTTAGGTTGTCGTAGTTTTGGAAAATAATGTCAAAGTTTATTAAAAAAAAAAAGTACCATCTAAGTTACAAAAAATGAACCTCTAAGTTTCATGAAAGCTTCTTGAAGACCTAGTTTCACATACTGAATTCAATAAGAAAAAAACATGTTAACATTAAAACTATTACAATTACAATATTGACTAGCAATAACTCAACTCCATTTGGTGTGTTAAGTTTACTGTAATCAAAATGAGATAAAATGCTACTTTTTAGCTTTTTTTTTTTTTTTTTTTTTTTGAGAAGGAAACCACAAAATCTAAAGGGATGTGATGGACCGAATCACAGGACATGTTAAAAAAATAGCTTTTAAAAAAATTTTAACCCAAAGATTGTAAATGACAAAAGATAAACTGAACTCATAAAAGAGGTCAAAGAAACAGAACTGAACTCAGGCAAAAAATGTAAACAAATTGGCTGAACAAATGAACATAACTGACCTAACAAAGAAATGACAAACAGGGGTTTATTTACTGGCTGATCAGACCAATTAAGACACAATAGGGGTAACTAAACAGAATGCAATGACAAATAACACAAAAACAAATAACAGCACAGCTAAGTTTGGCTGAACTAAAGACCCAAAAATGAAAATCAAAAATATTAAACTTTAAATACTAATATTTACTTAAATGCAAAACTTATTTAAACGAAGAAACTACAACTCCAAGGCAGGAAAACAAACAAAGAATTAATCTTAAGTAAACAAAATTAACTGTAAGTTGATATAAATACATATGTTAGCTAAATGTGTGAGCCAATGACTAGAACAAATGTATCCAAATCATGTAATTCATGTTTTATTGAAACTAAAGCATTGTTGTGTTTGTGTGAAAAAATAAATTGTGTATAAAAAGAGTTACCGACATAGGAGTGTGGCCATGGATTTGGCCATCACAGGGAGTTTCAGGAAATTACCTGTTAAGTTTTGGGAAGTAATCAGGAAGAACCATTAAAGCTCCAGAATGTAGGAAAGCTAAAGTAGGTTATATAGTTGTATTTTTTAAAAAAATAGAATGTTATCAAAAAGGTATTTTGATTAAATAACCAAATGCATAACGTAAGCATATTATGTGGTTTCATTTCTCAGAGTGATGATATCAAGCCTTTCTTTTTGTTAATTATGATGATTTTCCCCACCTACAGCCTTAAAAACATATTCAAGATTAGCTTATGATGACATTAAACCATTAAACGGTTTACTCAGTCAGGATTTACTTTGAGTAAATCATGCTAAATATCTTCTTGAAGATTACTATTTTTAATCTGACAAAAAACAAACCTCATAAAGCATGTCTAATTTCCTGAATATGACCTTAAATCGTAACTGGGAAATTTTGTGGCTGGATGTAGCAAACTCTAGAAACATTTAACATGTTCCACTCACAAAGCAGCAACTTCTTTAAAAATATAATCTGTTAAATTCAATGCAACACCCTCCACATTTTCTTTTTAGGTCTAGCAGCTCTATAACTGGCAATGATGTATATACATATATAAAAAAAAGATAGTTCTGACACGTATTATGTCACTATTGCCCTCATATATATAAATATGACTCAAGACATGCAAAAGGGACTACTTGCAATCATTTTTCTTATGTATTGAGAAAAAGCCCCTAACACCTTTAGGGCTCTTTATAAACCGAATGTTTACACCTCACACAAACAATGTGAACAAAACCAACAAGGCAAATCTGTTCACTGATAAATCTTCTAACCTGTTCAAATTATAATAAAAAGACACCAGAGGTTTGCAAAATTATATATATATATTCAAATACATACATATACATGCATTGTTTCTGTTTCTGTCAGTAGTAAATAATTTCTGCCAAGCACAACCCACTGGTTAAAGAAAGGCACACATGTATCACTGATGCTATACACCACAAGTTAAGTAATGAAAGAGTTTTGATAAATGTGGACATGAGAACAAAACATGGACTATGAATCAGATCAAGCTTTAAAAGAAAAAAAGAAAAGAATGGGAACTGCATTGAATACAAAAGACTCCGTTGGTCTTCAGAGTCGGTTCTTTTTAATCAATCTGATTTACAAACGACAACTTAAGTAATTACATTTGCTTTTGACGTGATCGCGGAATGAAAACGCTGAATTTTCTCTTCCAGCTCCTCGTCTTTATGGTCCTCGTCTGTCTTTGTGAGTGCATATAGGTTTGAATGTGTGTGTGTGAGCGGGGCCTGGCATTGTGCATCCAGGTCGTGCTCTTGACTTTAGTACACAGCAGAACCTCAGGCTCTTTGCCAGACCAGGTGGGTTACGATGCTGAAGCGAGAAATCTGAAAAACTGGTTGAAGTAAACTGCCAACCAGACTCATTAGAGAAGAGTACCCCGTTGAAAATAAATTTGATTTTCTATTTTAAAAGCACACCCACTGCGCCGATTACGATTAGCGTGTTCCGAAACACGTTCTGCAGTCATGGAGAATAAATGAGGCTGTTCCAGAAGAGCTCTGGCTGAGAGGAAGGATGCAAATCAGTTCCAGTTTCCTCCCCATCCACATGTCCAAATGTCTCCAGGCAGGACACAAATCTCCACACTGACAATCGGCTTGCATGAGTAAACTGTAGCTTAAAAATGGTTTGAATGGTCAGTTAGGCTACAACAACATTAAAGAAACAGACGGTTTCCCAATAAAATGAAGGAAATCTGTGAAGAGGAGTGATGTAAATTTAGTCAGGAAACAATGAGAAATTATTTTCCAAATGAAGATCTGACTTCATTTGGAAGAGAATAAAAAGAAAAACCTCACATGGTTTGATCTTACTCGTTTCCCCCTCCACGTACTGCAGATTCTGCAGCAGAGTAATGGGTGTCTTGTTGTAAAAAAAAAAGGATTTCCTGTTATCTCAGTGGCAGCTGAACATTTCCCTTTCTGAAAAGGCATTTGTGGAGACCCAGACTGGGAGAGGACAACAGGGAGTTAGCTTCAGGCTGCCAGGCTGTGCTGCGGGGCACATCCCGGCTTCCCTCCTGTCCTCTTTCCTGGATGACCACAGTCACTTAATGGCCATGCATTTTGCAACCGCACTGCCACCTTTCAAGGTTATCACTGCCATCAACGCGATAAAGACCCTGTTTTCTCCCCAGGGGGCGTCAACTCGGCGATTCCTTCTAAACACCGTCGAGCCGCAGAAACCGCAGCTCTGCTGCAACGCGTCTTATACCCAGAAAGGACTGAAACGCACTAAAAGTCACTTGAGCTGTTAAAGCTTCCTGTGGTGCAAAATTTAGCTTTACATATTTAACAATGAAAGGTTACCATTAGTTTGAAAAGTTAAAATACTTGTAAAGTGAAGGGGAGCAAAGAGAGCCCGTTACTTTGTATTTACTCTGCTTGTTTTACGGTGTTACTGGGATTTTAATGTTTATCCTGAATGCTTTTAATCAACTTGGTATAAAGCGACTAGTGTAAACTGTGCAGCAATTTTAAACGCTGATAAAGGAAACAATATATTTAAGAAATTACTGGATGGTGAAGTTACAGGTAAATCTCAGGACTAAATGATCCCCTGCTACAATAAAGCATTTTATAGTAAAACATATGAAGTTTTTATATTTATTTGTTTGTTTTTTTTTTGTTTTTTTTACATTTTTGAGAATATTTTATTATTTGTAAAGGAGGAGTATTATGTAAAATCTACTTTTTTGAGCTCTGCATTATGTTGTAACAGTATTCTCTCATCAAAAATGTGCTTAGTGTTTATTTTACTCTTTCATGAATGTTTGAGAAATCGTTTAATCTCCCATGGCAACCATTTGGGGGTGCCTCAACGCTTGCTTTTACAAAGCTCCTCCGCGAACTTTTCCCTATCAAGCTCCCCCAGACTAGCGGCAGCAGCAACTAGCAAACAACTCAAGGAACTGCAAGTCTCCTGAGCTGACGCCAAGCGATGACGCACTAAAGGTGTCGGAAAGAGCAGGAGCTTCTTAAAGAGACAGAGGCCTGATTTCAAAGCCATCAAATTACAAAGCCAAATTTCTTTTAAGTTATGCATTTGTATAACAACTGATAACAACAAAGTTACTTGTGATATAAAATGACTATGTGCCTGGAAGATAAAGGATATCACCTCTTAAAAAAAAAAACTGTACAGCTGTAATTGCAATGAATGACGGTGCATTATTGACTTAACAGGGCTGCTTACAAGTAGTTAAGCCAAAATAAGCTTCGCTACTATTTTTCCTTTAACTTAACAGTTTGGGATACTTTAGTAATTCACATAAAACATAAATAATATTACCTATACTTTAAGACAGTTGCACTACAGCAGTGAGACATTGTCCAGTGGGGTTGTTGAACTGTCAGAGTAAATGAAGAGAACAAACGTACCAAAACAGATGAATGAAATCAGGAGATTGCACGCTCCGCATGGAAGCTGTTCTCTTCTTGTCGCTGTTGGCATGGAGGACGGTTTAAGTCACGATGAGCCACACTGGGAGACACCCGTCTACCCGCCAGACATCTTTCCCGTCTCACACGGTTCCTACTGGCAGCTCAGAGAGACCTGACAGCTGCCCAGGCAGCCTGTCCATCTGGATCACGCAGGGCCCTTTCACAGGTCACAGGTCGTCTCACACTATCCGTTCTGACATGCCGCTCCTCCTTCCCAATACGGTGCTCCCGATACCAGCCTGAATGTAAATTTTCGAATCCGCACACACTTTCGGATTCGAGTAAACACAGTCAAGCACACGAAGGACCAAACAGAAGAACATATCTGATCCAAACAAAGCGCTACAGGAAGGCCAGGATCGCTGAAGTAATGCGAGTCACGGAGTCGATTCTGAATCATATAGGAAGAAAACGCGACGCCAGTTCATCTGAGAAGCGGAGGCTTGCAGCAATAAAGGTAATATTACTCAGAAATTAGTGCGAGCGCAATAAAAATCCACAAATAACAGGAGAGGGAAAATAGACTTCTCCATATCCTGCAGCTGGAATCACGAGAAGTAGGGCCAATCTGATATAAACAACAACAGTGAAGAACAGAGTGAGATCTGTTTGCCACTGAGATCCCCAAAGGAGGACGGTGACTGAGCCGCATCGCTCAGCCTGTCAGTTAGCACTGAGTTAGTGTCTCGACTGAGGAAGAAGAATTGAAGCTGTGATTGTCAAATGATGAGAAAACGCTGGCGACTGACCTCCCGTCGCTCTGGTACAATATTAGCAAATTTCTTTTTTATCCCATCATCTCAGAGATTTGTAGCAGCTGACAAATTTCCACAATGTGAGCGAGGCGTTTTCCGTCCGTTCAGCCGGCTGAAGTTCCCGTGACGCACCGAGACGAGGTTTCTCTGGGATTATCTTTAAAATGTCAAGCATGATGAGTCAGATAACCCAACTGTGACAAGGCGGATATTAAAACATCATGTGTGAGACTCGCAAGCTTAGGTACACAAAAATTAATGCATATATAAATCTAATCCCCATTTTAACCAAACTGATTTTTTTCTTTTACCTGAAAAAAAAAACAAAAAAAAAACTTCAGGCATTTGTTTTAATGTCAAAAAGAAATTTATGGTGGATCTTTCTGGATGGATGAATATTATCAACAGAAGATGGAAAATCCTGATAAAACTGTAATATTGATTTTACGGTTGAAAATAAAAGATATTTTCAAAATATCATACCGCTCAAATGTTGCGGAAATCATCACTCAATCACAGGCTATGCAGACGCTCTAATTTCTACATTGATGAAAATTATTTCCGGTTAATTTATCTAAAACTTAGACCACTAAGGCGAACCCAGAGCATTTCCTGTTCTCTTGGGAATGGTCAGTGGACTCTTAAAGGGCCAGTGTTATGTATTGTACAAACCAAAGGAAAGAGCAAAAGAAGAAAAAGAATCTAATAACGTTGATCTATTGTATGTAAACTAGGTTCTCCTGTTCAGGGTTGCAAGATAAGTATAAGTGAGTTTCCTCTGGTCTAATTCCTTTTCTGGGCTGGAGGAGTAAGAATCTAAAATGTAGTTGCTAAGGTAATTAGCAATGCTCCTCGTTATGCCGTTTACAACTTAGGAGCTCTGGACTGTGAAGTAGTTCGTATGAAGAGTTCAGTTTAATTTGTTGAAAAATGATGGAAACACGTCTCTATTGTCTGATAACCGGGGTCAGTCAGAATGTATTCAAGATTGAATTGAAATGAAGTGTTTGTAAAGTACATGGAGGCAACATTTGTCATGAATTGGTGCGATATAAATAAATTAATTTGAATTAAATTAACTTCTGGAGGTCATACTTGAACCCATAAATTCATCTGTGCTTTTCCAGTCACAGAAAAAAAATGTAGTAGATGGAAAAGAAAAACATGGCTGTCATTATAACAACTATATTGATACCTCATGTAAAATTATTGTAAAACCACATTCCTTGAAGCAACTTTGAAAAAAAAAATTGAAATCATTTTAAAACACACAGTAGTACAGGGATTAAATGACTTTCTATACTTTACGCATTAATATTCATCTTCCCGTGTGTCAGCGGAGGTCACCAGTGGGGGAATCCTTACATCAAGTGCAGTGAAGGAAACAGCAGAATGAAGTAAAAATAAACAACAGAGCTGGGACCTTGTTGAATTTCTGTTTTTGTCCATTGAGGCTTTATTAGTTCATTTACTTCAAAGAATATTCTTTCAAAGAGAGCAAAGTTATGAGAGTCAGAAATTTGTACAAGTTCTTTGAGATCTCCATTCCTCTGCCAGGCACCATGTCAGGAGATAAAGAAGAGAACAGAACCTGAAACATTTTCATTCTCACCTGAAACATTCATTTGACGAATTACTTTTATAAAGAAGACACTGAAAGGAATTACATTTCATATGTTTTCCTCGTGTGACAGACTGGCGCCCTGTCCACGGTGACCCCATCCTCTCGGCCAAAGTGTTCATTGGAGATGGGCAGCAGCACCCCTGCTGACCCCTCTGGGGTGAAAGGTGTTAGAAAATGGATGGATGGATGTTTTCCTCACATCAGCTCAAATTACGGGGTTAATAATGGGGACGTAGCCAAACTAGGATGGATTTGACAAACAGTCAACAGGTGAAATATAAAACACAGCTGTTAAGTATCCTGAATGATGGGTTGTCCTTCACCTAATTGACTCAATCTAAATGGAATATTGTCCCACTTTCGTTCCTATAGACTGAATGCGTACTAGAACTCTGGTCCACCTAAAAACCCAGGTCTCGGTTTGGTAGAAGTGAATTCTGGCACGGTTTGGATGCGTATGTGAATCAGAGTCCATATACTGTGGGGCATTCTGGGTAAATACATCCAAAACAAATGCGAGAGTCAAATGCCAGCGGGAGAAACGAGTCGTGGTCTTTTATCGATAGCAAAAATAAATAAATTCTACAACCACTAAAATCTGATGCTACTCCATTTTTGTTTACATTCTGCAAAGGAGGAAGTTGGATTCATGTCTTCTTCATCAATCATTAGCTATAGCACAGGCAGAAATATAGGGAGAGATGCACTGTGTCAAGTTTAAGCAACTGTTGTATTTTTATACATGTAGATGGAAGAATAACATAATGACAGAGATTGGAGTCCCAGGTCATTAAAACCTACAAAGTTCTGCTTCCATAACCTGTCCTTCCTTATCAGTTCAAGGATTGTGCAAAGTTCAGGTTGTGACACTGAGACTCAGCAGTCAGACAATAAAACCATTTAATGTTAGCTTTCAAACCAATCATTTCCACATCCTACCCCAACCAAACTCCACTCACTTCTTCTATAAATGTGTACCAGGATATACAGACTCATAAACTGGCAACATTTCCTTTCACATAAAGTTCAAAGCACATTTAATCTGTGCACACAGATAAAGTGTTTGCAAAAGTATTAAACTTCTAATGTAAAACATTTCTGTTTTACCACAGGCTTCCCTATGTTTTATTTACATTTTTGTGTCAAAGACCAAAATACACATCTAAGATAACTGTAAAATACAAAAATAAAACTAGGGACCTTTCAAACATAAAAATCTGAAAACGACTGACATTCTATTTGTGTATGCAAGTCAATGCTTTGCAGAATCAAGTTTCTCCACATTTTCTAACTTCACATATTTAAGAGGCACTAGATATTGAAACTGATTCTCAATTAGACCAGGGCTCCTCAAATCATCCTACTATGTCTTGATGTTTCCCCAGTTCCTGTTGAAGCACAGACACCTAAACGTCAGCGAAGAAGGTCTCTGTCGTCACTAAGTGGAAGGTTCCTGGATGTGTGATGAGTTTGTGTAAGACATAATTGGTGACTAACCCCGCCTACTTTCCAACCATCGCCAAACTCTGCATACTGTCCAACCGCCACCAACTCACACAAACTTCACCCACACACAAGAAATACTCCACATCTCACTGCAGAGCGCTCTGCCCGACAAGTTGCCGCTCTCCGGCCTTTGAGGCCTGGATTGAAGACGCTTCGTCTAACAGACATTCTCTCTTTGGTCTAAACAATTCCATTGTCGCTGTTAGACAATTTGGTTTGAGAAAAAATGTTTTTCGAAAAACCTGCATATTTATGCTGATCAATTAATCATAGACATAAAGTCTAAGGAAGAGTTCATGTTCCTTCATTTACTGAAACATTAGGCAAAGTGTTTACCGAAGAAGACGAGGGCCGTAGGAGCAAAACAAGTTCACTGCAGGGACAGAAGGTCAAACCTGAACTCAAGAGTTTCCGGGCATGTGAGAGTAAGTGGGACACGCTCATGACAAATCAGTATTGAAAGCCATTGTTTGCTGAAGCCTCTTTTGACTTTCCTTTGGGCTGAAAAGATCAAACACTACATATAAAACACTTGTGTAAAGTTGTAAGTGAAATCTAAAAGGACGAATGCCTCTCTCAATTTGTTTGGCTTCTAGTACAAAGTCTGTTTTGAAGCAACAACTCTGACCTCTTATAAAAACCAACCACCTGGATATTTTGCAAATGTATGCACGTTTGCATGTATTTAAAGAAAATAGATAAGACAGACATGTAAACACGGAATGTCTCAAACTTTTACAGCTCTCGTAGCTCCGTCAAGGTCACAGTAAGACTTATGGTGCTGTATCATATTTATATGACCTTGCTCAGCATGCAACTGAAACATAGTCGTTTTATCCAGCCGCTCTGACCCTGCAGACATTATGTTTCAGAACAGACAGCTCAGCCGTCTCTCCTTTAGTAGCTCAATAGTTGGCTGTTTAGTTTTCTTTTTGACCTCCAGTGTCAAGGTGAGATCCAATTCAATTTACATAATCCACATGTTCGCTTTTATGATCTAGTGGACACATTTTTTATTCGCTGTGTGTTAATAAACAAAGCAAAGCAATTTCCAACGTCGTGAGGCAGCAGCTCTGTAATCGACAGAGGTCTTATAGCTTCCAGGAACATTTTACCTCCAGAAGCAATTTGTTGTGGCATTTGAGTGCTGAACATCCTGTCAGTCTGAATCTGTCAGCATTCCCTCATTATTCAAATTCATGTCATCAAATAATAAATCTGGATTAACAGTCGCCAGCGGCTCGCATCAATAAACTATGTGGCGATCGACTTGGCATTCATTTCAGCGGCTGTGAGGCACAGAGGGGCTTGATGAAAAGCCTCACTGCATTTAAAACTGGTGCAATTTTAAAGGATTAACAGTAAACAAAGTTGCTGTGGTATTTATCTATTTGTATAAGTAGCTGGCTGGGGTCTTTGTATTGGACTGAATGTGGTGCCGTAAGAAAGGAGATAACACATGAAATAGAATCAGAGCATCTAGCGGTGATGAGGAAATTAATTAGGCAATTAATTAATTAATTAACAGAAGAGCTTTAAAGTAGAAAAATGGCAAAGGTTCTAAGCTCTGCATCTATCATGTACATAATTGTTGCTGAGATCTGACCAGTGTGTAACGTCGCTTCTCACATAACGACCGCAGTAGATAGTTAAGGGGCATGATGAATCGAAGAGTGTCCATATTAGTGGTTTTAGTTATTATTAGTTTTCAACCTAACCATTTAATGGAAGAGGAGAAGAAATGAGGCAAGCGATTTAAAAAGTACTGACAGAAAAACTCATCAGCCCAGCCTTATACTGTTGCTGAGAGAACAGACTTTAAATGCTCCTGTTAGCTTAGAAATCCATGAATGACTTGGCACCAAACTACAATAAAAGCTGTTGTTGCATCAACCTTCCAGATCTCCCAGATTCTTATTCTGGTTCTGGTCTGCTCTGCATTCACAGAACCAGAACCAAACACGGAGAAGCAGCATTCAGCTTCTATGTTCCTTTAATCTGGAATGAACTTCCAGAAAACTGTAAACCAGCTGAAAGACTGAGTTCCTTTAAATGAAGACTAAAAACACACCAATTTAAAGCTGCTTTTGATCAATAATAACTGGAGCATTGATCAAATGATGTGTATTTGATGAATTGTAAAGTTTGTTGCTCGTTTCCCAACTGGTGACTGGTATGATGTTTTTAACAGTGTAGCGCACTTTGAACCGCCTCGCTGCTGAAAAGTGCTACAGAAATAAACTCGACCTGACTTCTCTATTGAGCCTCCTTCACATTTATAACGCCGCCGGTAAAGATTTCCAAAGAGCATTCAAATAAATTCATCAGTCTCTTCAGAAGAAAGATTACACTGCATGGTCATCGCAGCGACTGCTTGTCAAGGGGACGCGTCCCCCTCACATTAGAGAAAATATTCATTTGGACGTTCCAGCGTGTGTGGGTGTGTTGCACATGACCAAAGCTTTTTCTTGGGACAGCTGTGCGCATGTCAGAGGAGTGGATCAACGGACGTGACGATGTCTAACCATCCAGCTAACAGCTGCGCTGTCTCCACACCAACACAAACACTGGCTGACACGACAACATCCGCTGATGCAGATCCAGCCCCGGCGTCTGTTCTCATGGGACACAACATGCACGGATGTTGACGGGTCTCAGATCTGCTTTGTTCACAACAATATTTGCATTTTGGATATTTGCATGCCTAAATTTCAACAATTTACCAACAAAAACGCTCTTTAGCACATATAGCAGAAGGAACAAAAAGACTAGAAGGACTAGTTCCTGTGTGTGGATTATTCTTCTCAGATTTATGTCTTCACTCTAGAATTTGAGGGTTTTCTGGATTTTTTAAAATTAACTAAAAATAGTTCAAGCTTTGCAAACATGATGCAAGACTCAGACGTGCTGATATTTGCCGTCTTTCCTGATCAGAGGACTATTTTTCCGTTTGCAGCCTCTTTTTTCTTTCAAACTCTCAGGAGGTAAAGTGAGTGACCTGATAATCTGAGGTCAACCCAGACTGGTGCAGTCAGTAAAGACTTCTACACACAGATTAACTTTTACTTACTTTGACCTGAATATTAGATAATTGTCAAGCTGTTTTTTTTTGTTTTTTTTGAATGAAAGACAAAACAGGAAAAAGTTCATGCAGGCTGTCTGTTAAAGTTGCCACATTATGACATGTTCCGTGAACTAGTAATCACTTTCTCTGTGTAAATACGCCCTGATTTATTTCACTCACTCGTTTCTTGAAATTGGGTCTCTGTCTCTTTAAAAAAAAACTCCTGCTTGTTCTGAAACGCCGCCATCAGGAGGTTCATCTCAACGTCGCTCCTGATACAGGGAGGAAACGGACTCTGGTGAGATCTGAGTATCGGCAGAGTGAAGAACAAGGTCTTGTGTCGAAGAAAGCGAGCTTAGTGATGTTGGAGACGCGGAACACCAGCGAGGAACGGGAAGAGCTTGAGGTGTTTGTTGGATGTAGTCGTTGCATGTCGCAGATGTTGAGGAAACGCAAAGACATTGGAGGATTGGAGCGGACGATGGATGGAAAGAGGATCCCAAAGATTGCCGGTTGTGCTGATATGATGTGGTTAAGGAGCAGGAGCTGCAGACAGGAAGCAAGAGCACGCGAGGAAGAACCTTTAGGAGAATCATGAAGAACTAGATGTACGGCCGAGAAAACAACTCAGAGGTCAAGACTCGGCTCCTGTTACATAGCAGCTTGACGAGCTTGATGACCTGCAGGTGTGCAGGAGCACACGCCGCACAGCCCCGCCCTCCAGGGAATGACCTGCTGCTCACCAGGCGAGCACAAACAATCCCAAACTCTAAAGTCTTACACAAAACAAAAAAAAACAATTGATTTAATTCCATTTTCCAGTTAAAATTAAAATGGTAGCTACATAATTTGTCAGGCAACTGATAAAGACATCCACGGCTGCAAAATCATGAACTGTTTAGTTTTTTTTTTGTGTGATGTTATTTGTTGAGCTACAAACTAATCAACCTAAATATGAAATCTAGAAAACACAGTATGATACTAGAAAGGTAGATCAGATATTATAAAGGTCATCATTAACACACAGGCTCTTAAGAATTCACCCATTAAAATGAAACTATAAGAATCCCTCAAACTCATAGTGATGGTTAATGCTTTAGATGCTATGTGATAAGAAACTCGCCACTTAATGACACAAGTAAATAAGTGGCTACTTGATGTGTGTTGAAATGTAAATGACTGTAAACGAACTCGTCCTGAATTTCCTTGTAAGGAAGGCATTCCTCGCACTGAGCCAATGTTTACGTTTCAAATAGTTTCCTTTCTCTCTTTTGCTGCGGGATTCAAGTTCTTCCTCTCTTTTCTGAGCCCTAACTGGGAGCAATGAACAGTTTCATTCATATTAATCTTCACCCAATAGAATGCCTCTTTATTATAACTTCTTCTTCCGTCACCGTTAATGCGGGTCGTACCGCTGAGTGCCCACCCACAAACGTGGTATCAAAACGTGCGGCTCGTTCCCGGCATTGGAGCTATTACTTGTGGTGGGATTCGGAGTTACGATGAAAAAGTAAAAAGCGAAAAACGATAAAAAAATTTTCGTCAGTTACTAACTGCCGAAACTAGAGTGTAACTGACGTTTCGTTAGAGTGTGGGAAGCAGTGCGATTCTGACCCCAAATAAATTTTGAAATCGCCGTCACGCCCACAAATATCGCCCTATCGGTATGAAACTCGGTCACGACATCGATACGCATGCCTGCTCCGGTAAAATGTTTTTCGAAATTTTCCTAGGGCTTACGGTTTTCTGTCAAGGTGCTTCAGAGCGAAGTCATACGACAGGATTTTCACACGCTCTGCCAGGTTCACTTCCATGTATTTCTGAAAAATGTCAGACCCCCAGCGCACACCATTTTTTATCTCGTCGCTGTTAATACTGTGAGTGATGTACAGATATGAATCGCGGGAATATCGGAGACGAAAGATAGGCCTCTCAAACGCTTCAAACGGTTTTCCGATACGTATCACGGTTTCCGAATGGGAAGGAGTTGTTCAGACTGCTTTTTTCATTCAAACTGACTGAGGTGTCTCACAAAGATAGAATTCTTTCTCCACCATTCTGTCTCACACACACATCACAGGTGGCAGGCAGAGAATCAATTACTATAGCAACGGAACAGAGGAGGGCCAGCTGATTAGAACTACAAAAACGCATCACTGTAGTTTTTACTCTGGCAGAGCTCTGAGGAAGTCGTTGGCCTTTAGAACTACTTGTGTTTTGGACATTTTATAACTGATTTTTAACCCAACCATTGTTAAAAAATGGAATTAGTATGTCAATTTTAAATAAACCTTAATGTAAATTTCAAAATAAAAGCTTGAATATTTCTCTCAGACCTTTCAAAAAAACTAACTGATTGAAGCATTTAGAATAAAGTCTTTCCTTGTGTGTTACACTGACATGACAGTTGACCTCCTCTTCAGAACTACAATTACTGAAGGTTAGGACTACAACATGGGCGGGAACACTCAGTGCCTACAAAAGAGGTCAGAGCTGATTGTCAGAACTACACATGGCGGAACTACACAAAAGCTGGCCTTTAAATTACATTGTGTTTGGGCATTTTATAACCAATTGAACTAATCATTGTTACACACAGGATTATGTGACAATTTTAAATTAAGCTAATGAAAATTTCAAAATAAAAGCCTGACAATATCTGACTTTTTCAAATACATGGATAATGGCCATAACAAAATAAGCCTTATACTTTTATATCAGGTACTCATTGAATGACTTTTCAACAAAACCACTGTTACACTTGGGATTAGTTTGGTAATTTAAAGTGAAGCTGACTGAAAATTTCAAAATAAAAGCCCTGAAATTTTTTACATCAGGTTATTGCTTTTTTGAACATTAAATAACTGATTTAATCCAATCAATGTTAATCATGGTATTAGTTTAGATATTTGAAATGAAGCTTACTGAAAATTTCAAAATAAAAGCCTTAAGATCCATCTGTGGCTAATGCAGCGCCGTAAGGCGCTGCAATGATATTAGCTTGCATTATCGTTTTCTCTCAAGTTAGGGCACTGCCTTGCGCAGCAAGGCAGAGCATTAGCATTAGCCTTTTACCTTCAATGAGGTATTAGCTATTTCCCTTACTTATTACCCATGTTTAGTGTACTGAATGGAGTAAGTAATGCTTGTGACTCTCCACTCCACAAATGTATCACCCAGAATTCATAATATGAAATGCAACCTTAATGCAAAGTATACTGAATACTTATTTAAAGGTTTTCAAACTGTACTTTTGACTTTACAAATGACCTTTTGAATGGATATTCTAATTTCTTAAATATGACTGTATATCCCTTTTTTAATAGGTAGTTCATGTTCCCGTCCCCAGATATTAAGTATAACACATCATTAAAGTAAAGGAGAACATGTTCCCGTACAGCTGATTTTGTTTTTTTAAATAATTGAAATAGATTACTATAAATAATACCTACAGATAAAATTGTAAGATTGTTCTTCTTATTTCTGTCATTTAATTACCTGACAGAAATACATCTCTTTTCTTTCACATCCAGTCGGAAGATTTCATGGCCCACAGGGGAATGCTGTACTTTAAATAGTGCGAAGGTGGAGAGGTAAATCAGCCCTCATCCTGCATCTCTGCTCCTCCACACGAATAGGTGACTCGACAATGCTCCGACAAAATGCATTTAAAGGAATGTCAGAGTCAGCTCTTCAGGAGCTGTGATGAAGATCAATATTTAATGCTTTCTTTCACCGTGTGCTGGGAACATGCTGGTTTTAGAGAATAGAATATGCAAGGGAATTTACAGAGTGCTATCTTGAGGCACAACAGGGGAAAGAAGGGAAATCATAAACGAAATAACACGTCTTTGGACCTATGAAGAATTAAAGCCTTACAAGTAAAATTTGGCTGACCACAGATGGTGTGTTTAGGTGTTTTCACACCTAAAGGCCCGGTCGATCCAGTTTGAACGTTGCGATATTTGTTCCATTTTCTTTCACATTGTACTGTCAAATGAACAAAACCCTTTGAAAACCCTGTCCACCCCCTCACCTGTGGCGGCGCTGCACCAAGCACCACTGAAGTAAACAACACAAAAAGCTCAGAAGAAGACGCTGAGCACATCTTCTCCAAAAAATATAAACAAGACTAGCATCAGATTTGACCATATGTGGGCTTTTTCTTTTGTTGTTGGTTAAAGACCAAGAGCCATTTCATCCACTAGTGCTGGACTCGCACGTTTGTTTTGTCACCATTTACCCAGAATTCCCTGTGATATATAATCCACTTTCCGGTCTGATTGGGGTTCAGATATGCATTCGAACAGCACCGGAGTTCACGTCAATCGAACTGAGGCTTAGGTTTCTCAGGCTAACCGGAGTTTGCATCTTTGGTCTGAATTCAATTACATATTTACACCTCCAAACAAACTGCAAACTAAAGTCTGATTAGAGCAGACTAAGCAGGGCTGGTGTGAATGCACCCTCAGACACCATCTGATTTATTACCCACTAAACCACATTTTCACTCTGCCTAATACTAGATTTTGAAATCGCATTTTATTACGTAACTCCCGAATACTAGACACTCTACTGGAGGATAGTGACTGGCCTAATGTAAAATAGCATGTTCTAAAACTTAAACATAACTGGTAAGTATCTCCATCAGCAGACTCTTGGGGATAAGCACACTGAAGTGGATAATTGGATGGGTAAGTATTCTCCTTCTTCTCTAATGAACTCCCTCTGGGACCATGAAAAGCCAAGCAGTCAGACTAATGTGTGTGTTTGTGGGCATTCAGATGTCTGATTTTGTTTAAAGCAGCTCAACAGCAGGAAGAAAAAAAACAGTGGTCGCAAACATGTTTTTGGTTTCATCGGCAATCGAGCTCTTATGAAGTCAAATTTTATGCATTTCAGTAAAAACCATCAGATTTTTCACTTTAAATATTGCCAGTCGTCACTTCAGCATGATTTTTATGTTTAATCATTTTCTTCTGAGTTTTTACAGTGAGATTATACAGCCTTTCTAGAAACCCAGTATTGTGGTGTAAAACCATAACATGACATAAAAATTAGATTGTATATGGACTTTAAGTGGTCTTCTACTCCTTTCTACACATGATGGCGTAAAAATGTTCCCCAACTATTTTAAGTATCCACATAGAATGTTATTAGCACTGCATCTTGCCACAGCTCTACTTTCAACCAAAGGAGCTCACCAAGCAGCTCCAGCAGTCAATATTCAGACTCCATATCCATAAATACAGGGCCAAGAGCAAGGGGCCCGATAAATAAAAATCAGTGTGCAGTGCACTCCCTGTGGACTACGCCTCCCATCAGGGGAGAAGTGCACAAATAGTCCGGTGAATGAGAGGTCAAGGGAAGTCTCGAGCTCTTCGTTTTTAAGGATGCAGCTCAAATTCAAAATGTACTGAGAGAGATTTTAGAAAGGACCGGAAGGGGCGGCAGCCCAGGGCTCCAATTTCTGGGGGTTGTTCAAAAATGTTAATTTTTTTTTGTTTTTATTTAATTTTTTTTTTATTTTATAAATGTGTGTTTTAAAAACTTTGTCTTTATATAAAACTCATTATTATTTGGGGATATATATATATATTTTTTACAATTTTAAACAATATTCAAAGTTGGAGTCAATTTCTTTGTATAAATTTTGCAAGGCTGCCAAGCATCAATTCATACCTGCTGATGTACAGGACTACTGGACATGTACTATAATCTGCATTAGTGAAAGCATTTTTCCCTTGTGGACAAGGAAGCAAAACTCACCAAACAGGGACCAACATCCTTGTGAATCTGGCCCTGAAAATGTATTTGTCACACTGTCCTAGAATCATTTGTGGTTATAAGGCAGGAAAGTATAAATGAAAAGCAGTGGCTCAAAAGAATTCTAAGAAAAATGTTTTAATTGTTGCAACAAAACTATGAAAAAAATAAACATAACACTTCTTAATCTGGGACCCCGAGTCCAAATTTCATACCATAAACAAGCAAAAAGCTGGTAGGACAAAAAAACAGAGTCTAAAGAAACACTTCTGACATCAACACGTGAACAGCTAATATGTTTTTTTTTTTATTTGTCCAAATAAGCTCAATAAAAAATTCGATGGGTAAAAGTGTTTACAGAATTTGAACCAGTTAAAGCTGAAATTATAACAGCTGAAAAGTTCTGGATAGACAATATTTACAGACAAATAAGGTTTTTATTATATTAAATGTATATATTTTTTGTACAGTTTTGGCTTAATTACTGCTCTGAGTATTATTTTTTTTTCCTCCAAAAAATAGCCTTTAATAATTGATCCATCATGATTAATCTGATTAAGCCCAATTCCTGCAGAGATTACACAACTTATAATTTCATAAGATGCCTAAAAAGGAAAGGGTAAAAACAAAACTCTTTGGTAGGTGGTAGGAAATAGCATGCTGTAGCTTTTCCGAACACTCACAAGTTGTTTTTTTTTCTGCTGCTTTCCCACTGAAATGAAAGCAGCAAGGATAATAATAATCATCACACTGACCTCCATATATTTCATTTCTTCCCTATTTATGCACTATGTGTTATACAACACAAAACTGAACGATGAGGCTTGTCAGGGATACCAGTAGCATCCAGTACTCATCTCTATCGTTACTGTTTCATAACCAGCCCAGAAGAAAAATGACAAATTACACAGAATAAAGTCAAACATAAAAACTGCTATTTAAACTTGATTCATAAACAGCTAGTTCTACTGAAAAATGCAGACGATTGTAAAGCAGTTATACAAAGTAAAAAACCTTTTTGGTAACAGAAAATGACGTTTTACCGGAGAGCTGCCTCCACATGTCGACAGGCGCCGCGCATTTATCAGAATGTTCCCCAATTTCCAAACTACGGGCTTGATTAACCTGCTTTCACTTGCAGTTTTTCTCACCTGCCAATCAAAACATCATGCATGACTTCAGGCAACCTCAGTCTGACTCCCATGTTGACAGCCAACAATAATGGAAGGTTCAGGCGAGAAAGACAAGTTTTCACACTGAACTCAGAAAAAACTGAAAAACTGACAGATAAAGAGACACAAACTTCTTAACACCCTCCATCTCGAGGATCGTCTTACTACTTACAGCCCGGATTCTTTTCACTCTGCATGCATTTTTAATTCCCTTTATGAATTCGCTCTGTTGTAAAATTAAGAGTATTCACTGCACCATAGGACCTGAGTCACAGCGTGGTTAATACGTCTAACCAATACTAAGAAAATAGTTTAATTACATATCATTATGTGTGCAGATTGAGCAGCTGTCTGGAATCTTTATGTGGCGGTCTGAGTCATGGTTTGAGCTGCTTCGTGGCTCGCTGCCAAAGTGACCTTCTCCTCGCTGGTGATAAGATTATCGAGCCAAGAAGTCAAGAGTGTTGGAGCGGAGTGGAGGGTCAGCAGCTGCAGCCACGCGAGAGGGGAGAACGGGAGCGCAGGCCTGCATATTATCGCATATCCGCAGATGATAAACGGTATGCTGAGGGACGGAGTCACATTTTACAGCAGGATTTCTTCAGGAAGAACAACTTGATGGAAGAAATTGTGATGAGTCAAGGCAACAGTTGACAGTGGGACATAGCGGCGGCTCATCCTTTCAAGCCTTCTGGTTTTCTACACAGCAGACATTGTTATTCTGCGTTGTTCCCCTCGTAGTGGAGCTTCCAAACTTCTGCCAGACGCAGAAAGAAAAAAAAAAAAAAAACAGTCTGCTGGGTCTGGCTGCCAACACCAACTGCATCAGAGCTTCGCTTTAAACATTAATACGGACTTGTGAGGCGGTCCGAGTGTGGTTTTTATCCACTGCTGAGCTGTGAAACTAACCGAATCTTTTTGTTCTCGTCTGCTTGTTGCTGCATGCAGAATATTAAATAAAAAAGAAAAAAAAAAATCATAGTACAGGCATGTTATCACGTCACAGTGTGTTGCATATTTACAGTGCCTTGTGTTTTAATGCATTTTAAAATATATTTGGTGAACTGCAGACCCAAACATGGAGGTACATAACGCCAGATAATTGGGAATATATAAACCATCAGAGCAAGAGAGAAATAAAACTCGGTGTTACCTCTGGCGTCAAAGAACTCCTCATCAGAGCTTTCCACGGATTCCTGTGCGATGTTCTGCAGACGCCAGTGGGAGGCGCTGTGCTTTCGCCCTGCACCTTTGGATGAAAAACAGACACAAAATCTATTTTAGACCAGGTGTGGCTGTCAGATTTAAAGCTATCAATCACAGAACTCACTGTGGCTGCCACAAACGATTATTTTTAGTGATCGATTATTCCATCGGCTATTCTGACGATTAATCGGATTTTAAAAAATTCTGCAGATTTCTCATTTGATCACTTGAGCTTTTTCTTTTAACAATATGGCAAATCCTTCACAAGATGAAGATAAACAAATAATTCAAGTACTTTTCAAACAGGAAAAAACATTTTACCGTCAATAATTAATTTAGGCTTTTTTTTTCTTTTATAGTAAATGCAAAATATATATTTTTTTGTACAATTTTGCCTAAATTCCTGCTCTAATTGTAATGTTCCTTCAGTAAATGGCATTTATTTTTAGTTTGTATTCTTCAGTTAACAATTACTACTGAATTAGTTGACGATTACGTCAATAATCGATTCATCACAGTTGATACGATTAATCGTTTCAGCCTCAGAACGCTGACAGTAGTCAGATCACGATTCTTCACATTCTCTCCCTTCTTTCTGCAGCCATGTTGACAGCTCTGAAGGTCTGCGGGGGAAATGCGAGCCGAGAGCCTCTGGCAGAAACTGATGGCTTCTCAAGTGTCTCCTCTGGATAAAAGACTTAAATGGACTTTCTGTCGATTGGCGCCACGGCGGAGAAGTGTCACAACAAGAAACCTCGTCGCGATTTTCCACACGTCTGGTTCAGAAGTGGAGTTGAAAAGGGGCTTGGTGTAATTCTTGTTTGTTGGCAATATTTGCCTCCAAGCACCCGTCTAAAAGCTTTGCAAAGACTCAAGAAGAGACAAAGATTTTCTTTTGAATCTCACAGGCAGTTGGCTGAAATACAGTAAAAACAAAAAAGAAAACGTCTCACAGAAATAAAACCACGATAATATAGAATAGGACAAGTTTTTCAAGTTTAAAAAGAAAAAAAAAAAAGATGCATGTTTTTTAAAATGTTACACAAATAATTTTAAAAAATGTGACCAAGTTCTTCATAGGTTTAAAGTTGCAACGCACTGTTTCCACAACTCAGTTTTCGATAAAAAGTATCAATACGTTGGGAAGGTAATGCATGTCTGCTGATTTCACTGTATGTGCAGAATGCAATGGAATTTAATGCTGCGTTGCAGAACAGCGTCCAGCCGCTACTTTGGTATTTTTTTCAGCTGTGATTAAATCTCCTTCCGGATTCGACACACAGCAGTGAGAAAACCGAGGCTTCCTCCACTTACTGAGCCTGCTGCTTGGTTCAGACGTTATTTAAGATAAATATCTCCGTTCCTGCACAAAACTTTAGTCCAAACAAATGCACTGAAGGGAATTTTTTATAAGAACACTTTCCTCCTCGTAAAGGTTGCGGCTCAGTGAGAAATATATTGCTGACACGTGCAGGGTTTTTTTAGGACGTTAATTATCATTTCCCATATTATCATGAAGCCACGCTTATAGTTGTAAGCTTAGGCCCAGAAGATTTATTGAAAGTTTTAATGATTGTCATAACTCCAGAAATTAGAGTGTTACTGGAAAGTCCATTTAGTTCACTGAGTGAAACACAAAGATTAATGGCACAGATTTATGTTCTCAAGCCTTTTTTCTGTTCATTAATTAAGAGGAAAATCATAATTAAGATGTGACATTTTACATCAGACCAATAAGAAAACAGAAATTTGGGCTTTATGTAAAAACATGGCTAGAGGTTAGAGCTACCTTTGATTAATTATAAATGGAGCACAGATTCGTTATAGTCCTCATTCCTAACACTATTTCTAATTTATTGACTGCAGCGCCTTGCTAACTCACTGCAGCACCTTAAACATAACACCAGGATCCAGGTTGATGACAGGATCCCCGCCTATACGGCGAGGAGAATCACCACCTCCACAACATTAATAATTACATCCAGCAGGCTAGCAACAAGCTGGATCTCTCTCTTCAAAGTTTTGCTTTGAAGCAGCTCTGGCCACCAGCAAATTATTCTCCAGGGGGCTCCAGGAAGCTTGAACCAGTGTGGAGCTTTTAACCCTGCTGCCATTCAGAGCAGCACTGGAAAATGAGCGAGGAGGCTCAAGCAAGGATTAGCTCAGTCCTTGAAAGAGCATTTATTATGCATTAGCAATCAGACCACCGGCAGCAGCCAAAGAAATATTTTCTTCCCCATTCCAGACAATTATGCCCAGTATGGAGGGCTACTTTGCAGAAAATAAAAATGGAAAGCAAAAGCAAAAGTTTATTTCATTCAGTAACTTAATTAACTAAGGGAAATAGATTGAATACAGATCAATGCTTTCAAGCCTGTATTTCTGTAATTATAGTTATTTTATGCTGATGCATTATAAAAAACACATTTGTTTCTTGGTGGATTAGAATACAACACCAGACTAATACGTTTAATATCTGCAACAAAGGTTGTAATTCTTTAAAAGTTACCTTAAATCTGAGAAATTAGCTTCATCAGAACACATATTCTATTTTTTAAAATATGAACGTATTTTCCACTTTACAAGACAAGATCATCATATTTACCTCTCCATCCATCCATTTTCTCTACCAGCGTCTCAAAGTCTACAAAACACCAAAAGAATGAAACATACATGCGTCATAATTGGCCTTCCAAAGCCCATGGAGGAAACCGCCTCTGTTCATCAAGTGAGAAAATGTTTCCTTTCCACATCCTTTTTTTTTTCTTTATGCGTCTCCTCAGAGTGCAAAATGAACCACCATCTCATAAATGATACTTCTATATGTTTGGCTACAATAATTGGCTTCTTTTTTTCTGTCTCTAAGCAAAATGAAATGTCTGCCTATAAGAAATGATATTTTCACGTCCATATAATTTCCATATAGTTGAATTCTTATACGTAACAAAACATGGACAAGTTGTACATTCATCTGTGTGTAATTAATCCTCATAATGTGTTTCATTTAATGATAAAGATCCTAAAATAAATAGCCTTGTCAATAATATTCTACTTAGTCGTTTGGGTCTGTACAACAAATGTGACCTGAACTGAGAAGTTTTCAAAATAATACGTTCTGAATCGCACAAAGCTTTCTAAAAATAACACACAGTCATTTCTATTCTCAGAATGGCTTCCAAATATGCAAATACTGTTTGTCGGCTCTTGATTGATATGCTTCTGGTTGGTTTACACAAGGCTCATACAATTAAACAAAAATAATGCATTTTAAAGCCTTTTTCTGCTGCTGATTTAGGGCTGGTAGATAATTGGGTCACTCTAAATTGCTGTAAGCACGCGGAGCAGCCTGCATCTCCGCGGAAAACGCTGAGATGGAGTGATTATCTATTCAGCGTACACTCCGCTTAGATTTGGCCTCCGGTCCCCCACGGGCCATCCGTAGATTCCTCCAGAATAAGTGATTTATGTCCGGATGGATGGCTGTTACTCAGCTTCCAGTGCTCCGCTGCTTGCCTACTCTGGCAGACTGTGCTGCTGGTTATTACTGGAAGCATGTCATCTGTAAATATAGAGCCTTGAGCAGACCTGCCAGGCCAAGGCACATCTGGTACACAATGACTATATTTTCTACTCCACTGTCTGTGTATTTGACAGGGCCATTCCGTGGAGATATACGGACGAGTATGGACATCAGTGTGTTTGTGTTTGTGTGTGTGTGTGGCTGTGCTGAGAGCTCCCACAGGGACAGAATGAATATGAGGAAGGAACTGATGAGGTGCGCAACGACAGAGCGACAGAAAGGAAGTACTCTAACAAATAAAAACGCAGCTGCTGCCCGGGAAAAAAAAAAAAAAAAAAAAGTAGAAGAAAAAGGTCTCCAGTCGCTGTCTTTATTCAGGGATTTAATTTGTTGAGTGCATCGGATGCACCGCCACTCACCTACAAGTGTTCTTAAAGCACTGCTCCCATTTATTAAGATGACTGCTGAGTTTAAACGCCGCGTTGTTGTCTCCACGCCTGTCACAATAAATTTAACTGGACAATAAACTGTCCCAGAAATTATTGCGATAAATGATAATATTGTGGTTTAGAGACTATTTTCCAGTAATGTAATGGTATAACAATGAGTTCACCCTCTCAAAGACCAATACACTTTAATTTTGTAAAGAACATGTAACACTGGAAAACACAATTGGAGCCATGAATAAAAAGGATTATAGTAATAATAACGGCTGGCCCTAGTGAAGCCCTCCACCTAAATATTAACTGTTGATTTTATTAAAATGAATTGCCCATACGGACATGAATACAGATGTGACTCTGAACTCATATTTTTGGACGCTCCTGCACTTTGTTTACTCCTGGTCTCTGTTTCTACTCTGGATTTGCAAATCTAAATAATTTCTTAGGTGACTGCAGCCTCACACTACTGCACCAATCACCGAGAAATGTGTTCCCCCATGCGCCCCCCCACCGAGCGATGGGAGTTATATGTGCAGCTCCCTGCAGGGGGTTTACAGCGCGCCGTGCTCCTGCAGGAACCCAGCGAATGGCTGACAGATCCACAGTTTATGGCGTGAAGCGCGGCAGTGAAAATGCGAACGTCGTATCACCGAGACGATTGTTTGGCTGCGGACGGTGAGGTTTTTATGACGGGACGTCCTCCGACTTCACGACACTTAATAACTCGGAGTTGACACGTTGACTCAGATCGTGTAAGCTGCAGTTATAAGAGCGTCATATTTCTTGTGTACACAGCTTCTCGCTAAGTGGCGTATTGGAAATCAGTGGTGGGATAATTGCACTGTACAGCAAGCGGTGTTTAATAATTAAAAAGAAAAGAAAAAGCACTTACAAATAAAGCTCCTACAAGGAAGCAGTAATGGCTGCAGTTAGAAAAAACGCTGAAGGAGACTATAATGACAGTGAGCGTACTCGTCCACGTTTAATGACTTTAGATGCTAGTTAGAATTGCAAACTTCAGGCATAATAGCAGATATGTGTTGCTCTTACAAGCAAATTCACATCACCCAATACATTTTTAATTAAAACACTTGCCGATGGGTTATCATAAACGGAAACGGCTTCACAGATCCAGGACAGTAACTGGCTTGACAGACACGCCTGAGTGTCTCTGAGAATTACTCCTGACGAAGGAAGTGGGGAGGATTCCTGGTGTGCACTCATGAAGAGGTGCAACTGATGTGTGCACCAGGCTTTTATTATGAGTATTTCATGAATAGATCAGAGATATTGTGGAGATCTGGCTGTTCTTCCATCTGCTGTCTATACTTGTTAACACACAGACACACGGGACAAACAACCACAAAAGCGAATGCTTCAAAAGATAACTTGGGGCACATTCACACCGGCCATGTTTGGTCCGCTTTAATGGAACGCTAGTATTTCTGAATGCCCAATCGAACTACAAAATAACAAACTGACTCGCCTAAAAACATAGGACTCAGTTGAAGTGAACTCTAGCGCAGTATGAATCCAAATGTGAACGCCAAGCGGACCGGAGCATTCTGGGTAAATGCGACCTAAACAAACATGCGAGTCTAGCGCCAGCTAGAGTTTTTTATGATGTTGTTCTGTGTCACTGAAAATAAAAAAGACATGCCATATAACAAGATTTTTTGTTTTTTCAACAAGACCCATTGAAACTCAATAGCAGCTGAGTCCAACGACAGAAAACCCTCTGATTTAGGATAGACTGGTAAAAACATTCATTATTTTATTGTAACTATAAGCGAGCCTCACGTAACATTTTGAATATCCTTTCAAACATATTTGCCTCCACCTCCATGTCTCATATGTTTACAGTGTTGATGGATCAACACTGTAAATAAAAATAAAAATTTAAACATTATTTCAGCAACACTGGAGGGCTTCGGTGCATTCATGACCTGCTTAAAAAACATTAATATATTTAAAAAAAAAATTTATTGCTGTTTCTCGGGGAATTTCTTTTGATCAATATAATAAGGTCTGAAATACTCCTTACTTCACCTTTCATTCATTGGCACTATATTACACAGAGGTCCCTGACTAATTACATAAGAAAGCTCTTCAGTGGTTTATTGCAATATTACTTCCAAGAATTGCAATTACACTTTGTTATGCACCCTTAATGACAACTAAAGGATTTTCTTTAGTGAATTATAAATAATTATTGGTAGACTAATAGAAAAACAGGGACTGTGGATAACAGTCTGCCTGAAAACTATAAATGATGAAACACCTGAGAGCTTCACTGCAGTTATTAAAGTACTGAATGCTCTGTTCGTCAAAAATAACTTTCCATCTCAACAAGAACAATCCTACGAGACATGATTTCCAGGGAGGACGGATCCCGGAAATGTTAATAAAGGATCAACAAAATATTGTCTAGAGCAGCAGGGGTGGATAAACTACGGCCCCCAGGCCACATCTGGCCCGTTGGTCTTTTTAATCTGGCTCGCCGAAGATTGGTACAGAATTCCCCAAATCAATCATATCATGATCATTTGGTCTAGTCCCGTAATGCCTGGCGCTCCACCGGGGGGCGCTTTAGGCTCCGTGATGCATGACTTGATTTTGTGGAATTTTCCTTACACACATCATCTCTTCCTTTTCCATCACTCTGCTGCTGTGAACTCTGCAACAATGAGTGGGCCAAAGAGAAGAAAAGTTGACAGTGAGTGTCGAGTGTTCAATAAGGAATAAACTAAATACTTTTTCACTGAAGTCTGGTCAAAAGCTGCATGCCTTATCTGTCAAGAAACGGTTGCTGTTTTTACAGAATACAACATCAGCCGCCACTTTCCCACCAAGCAAGCTAATTATGCTAACAACCAGTCAACGCAAGGATGGTCTGCGTGGTAAGCCAGTTACCACGCAGAGAATGGCAGCTAGTTTTCCAAACATCCAGAAGATGGCACAGAGGATGCCAATGTTGTTTGGCTCAACACCTGACTTTGATGCACAAGCAAAGAAGGAAGGTCGACAACACCATTCCCACGAAAAGTTAATGCAAGTATTAAAACTGTGATGCTTCCTTTATGCTTATGTCTGATATGGATGCATCTGGTTCTTGCTCGGCAGTCAAATTTTAAAAGTCTATGTGGCTCCTGAGCCAAAAAGTTTTCCCACCCCTGGAGGTTGACCAATCTCCAGACTCATAAAAATGACATCACATTCTTATTTCCTTTCTCGTTAACTAGGCACTTAAAATTCTGTTTCAGCATTCAGACAAAATAAAAAAAAGAAAGAAAGAAAAACCCAGACCAGAACCAGCTCTTCATCTGTTATTTTGATCAGGTTGCTTTTGTCTGCAAAATCAAAGGCTGAAAACCCCAAAAGCTTGTCTTCTAAAACTAAATGAGGAACTTGGGGAAAGTACAGAGAGGAAGAAAAGGCCCAGCTCTTCAATGAATTGTGTTCAAAGAGGCCCGTGTCCAAGTATCTGAAAAGCTTTACTTCAGAGCAGGAAAAAGCAGAAACACGAGGCTCCTCGTGATTCATCTCGTGCCACTTTCATCTCTTTCGTTTCCATTATCCACTTGCAGCGCCGTTTACATAGAAGGGCAGCAGGAACGGTGTTCGGACAGCATTTATCTTTGAAGCAGCTCTGCTGCAATCACACACGCCCCCTCCGCTCCCCAACACACACACACACACACTGAAGCCACATTTCCAGCTTGAAAGACTGATGCTTCACACAGTAGTATCAGAGCACCCAAGTGAACATGTGGTAAATTATTCAATTAGTATCTAATAATAAGGACAATATTTCTTTTAATTTAAACCTTGCTTCCTTTGACTTGAAGTTTCCAAAATTGCAAACATTTTCCCATAGTGCAGCAGTTCTTCGAAGGAAGTTGGTCAAACTAACCCTAAATGATGCAACGCCTCAGTTGAACATACTACAGGAGCTAAATGTTCTGGTTCCTGCAGGTTTGACCAACCTGCAGAAAAAAAAAAAGAGATTCACCAGCTCAAATTGAAGACTTTTTAAGATCATTCTGAATTCAATTTAAAGGCCTGCATTTCTGCAGCAAAGTTCCAACTTCGTCTACCCAACTGGCAATAAATTTGCACGTACCCATGAGAGACGCAGAAAAGCTAGCTAGTTAGCCAGGGGACGTTAGCAGGGAGTTAGCGGTAGCCTCAACCGTTTGTAGAGTCACATGCAATCAAGATATATGAATCAAACTTTTGTCTTGTAGAAAAGTTATGTGAACAAAAAACAGCTACAATATAGGATCAAATCGTCCTGCAAAGACAAAATTTAATACCTGTGATTTACGTATTTAATCACTTTTTAAAAATTAATTTAGGACATGTTAAGGCCTCAATTGTAAATACTATGTGTGTTTATTTAAGACGTCCATTTTGAAAGTGCATTCCTGTTCTTTTTTCCAATTTGGAACTTGGACATACACTGCCTGGCCAAAATAAAAGTCGCCACCTGGATTTAACTAAGCAAATAGGTACAAGCCTCCTATTGGATAATTACTGCATAGGCGATTATTTCAGCTGGCTACAAGTTATTTAACCCCAGCTGATGCAATAAGTAACTCCTCATTTCTCAAACAACCATGGCAAAAGACACATCCTGTGGTCGTGGAAAAGACGTTAGTCTGTTCAAGAAGGGTCAAATCATTGGCATGCATCAAGCAGAGAAAACATCGAAGGAAATTGCAGAAACTACTGGAATTGGATTAAGAACTGTCCTCAAGGGGTTGGGATTGAACAGCTGTGTAGCCGTAAGAAAACCTCTAATCAGTAAGGCTAACCAGAAAAAAGGCTTCAGTTTGCTAGGGAGCATAAAGATTGGACTCTGGAGGAATGGAAGAGGGTCATGTGGTCTGATGAGTCCAGATTTACCCTGTTCCAGAGTGATGGGCGCATCAGGGTAAGAAGAGAGGCAGGTGAAGTGATGCACCCATCATGCCTAGTGCCTACTGTACAAGCCTGTGGGGGCAGTATTATGATCTGGGGTTGCTGCAGTTGGTCAGGTCTTGGTTCAGCAACATTGTACCCAAAGAATGAGGTCAGCTGACTACCTGAATATACTGAATGACCAGGTTATTCCATCAATGGATTCTTTCTTCCCAAATGGATCGGGCATATTCCAAGATGACAATGCCAGGATTCATCGGGCTCAAATTGTGAAAGAGTGGTTCAGGGAGCATGAGACGTCTTTTTCACACATGGATTGGCCACCACAGAGTCCAGACCTTAACCCCATTGAGAATCTTTGGGATGTGCTGGAGAAGGCTTTGCGCAGTGGTCAGACTCTCCCATCATCAATACAAGATCTTGGTGAAAAATGAATGCAACACTGGATGGAAATAAGTCTTGTGACACTGCAGAAGCTTATTGAAACAATGCCACAGCGAATGCGGGCTGTAATCAAAGCTAAAGGCGGTCCAACAAAATATTAGAGCGTGTGACCATTTTTTGGTGGCGGCTTTTTTTTTTGGCCAGGCGGTGTATTATCTTATTTAGAACCCCTTATGAAAACCATGTATAATTTTTCTTCCACACAGCTAATCATGAAATGGCTTGCGATGGTCTGTTACTTCAAATTCAAATAAAAGTACATTGAGGTTTGTGATTGTAACATGACAAATTCTGAAAAACGTCTTACTGTGTCATTGTAGACATTGAAAGTGATTCCTTAAACTGCATAAAAGCCGACTGCAAGTAATTAGTGATTCCATCTTCTGTTAGCGTTGTTACTCCAGGGGAGAGGAGAGTCATTTCTATAACGTACTTTAAGCTAATAACATTTTTCTGCACCTCCCACTCACCCCCCAAAAACGATCTTCACTCCTAAATATCAGATTTAAAACGAGGGAAGCCTTGCACATGGAGATGAAGACAAGTAAACTCGCATGTCCTCAGGGAACACAAGCATCCGTTATAAATATTGAAGCTGCTCCTGCAGTCTGGAATTTACTCAAACAGATTGAAAAAGTAATCTCACCAAAGCATAAGAGGAAACTTCCTGAGCTGCATCTTTCATGCCGTTATTGATTTAATGCTGAAAGAGACGGTTTGTTTTATTTTAACAGAGCTGTCGCTGAAAACTGACCTGTGTTACACTCGGAAAGGGAACCAATCTATACCCTGTTCTAGGATAGAGAGGAAAACAAAAAGGAAGGTTACATTTTTACCACCACAAAATTTTTAGTTTGAATTTCAGAAATTTTCTAGAAAAAAAAAACGAGGACATTTTTGAGTTTAAAAGTTGAAAACGTGCCAGAAAAAAATTGAGATTGATCCCAGACCTTTTCTAGAAAAAAAATCTGAAACTGAGTTTGAAAAGAGTGAAAGTTTGTTAGAAAAGCTCAGATGTAGATAAGAAAAAAATAAAATAACAGAAACTTTCTGATCAAAAAAAAAAAGAAGAAAATTTCATATTTTTTTGTAGCAAACTTTGACTTCAAAACCTCAGAACTTTCTGGTTTTTATTATAGAAAATCTTAGTTTTTTTGGTCAGAAATGTACTTCTTTCCGCACTTAAAACAGATGCTGCTACATAAATTATTTTCAATGTCGAAATTATTAAACTAAGTCTTCAGATTTTTGACCTTAGAAATGATGATTAATATGACATATTTCATTTCTATTAAGATCTGAAGCATATTAAGAGAACAGTCAGCAAGCGAAAAATGTCTTTGATTTTGCATGACTCATAATAACTCAATAATCCCAGCAAACCTTTCTGACTCATAGTATTCACTTAAATTAACCCTGCAATTTTTTAATCTGTGTTACTTGCCATTTAACGTTAACACAGTCGATATATTTTCAGAAAGAGATACACCACGCTTTGGCGAGGAAGGGATTGTTTTGTAGAGCGTATGTCTTCCCTACTGGAAAGCAGCTGCTGAAGATGTGAAATAATAAACCCTGGGAGCGAGGTTCAGGTGCAGCTCCTGAAAAATGCAGAACGGCAGTCATTCATCTCTCCTCCTTTCTGTCACACGGGTCTCAAAACAACTGTGCCAGAAACCATCCGAAAAAGACGAAATCCGCTCCGAGACTGCAGGGCCGCCTCCAGCAGCGGGCGGGATGACTGAGAAACGTGTTTGCCGGTGACACGTCACTACGTGCTTCAGCTCCGATTTTATGTGAAGGGATAATGCGTTGCTGTAATTTTATTCATTGGTTTGTGGGTTCACATTCTGAAGCCGGGTTTGACGTTAAGATGTTAGCGGGCTGGTATTTTAGGGGACAGGAGTGTTGTGATAGAACGCAGGTCTGCCGGCAGGAGACCGGCCACAGTGCTCCCCCTTGTCACATTAACAGTGTCAAGTGTTTATACAGATCCCTTCCTGCACAGTGTTCATGAATAAGGAAAGTACCAGGAGAGTCCATGATCTGTTCTCGGAAAAGAGCAGCGGAGACATTTATTTCCTGCTATTTTTGCGGCTTTCCATGAGGATTTATGGCTCTTAAGATTCTACGTGCCCTAACAGCAGGTTTTTATGGCTTATAAGAACATTACTCAAGATTAATCAATTCACAATTTCTTTGACTTCTAATATGACCCATACCCTGCACAGTTCAACTCAAAAATGACAAATACATTTGTTAGGAAGTTAAATACACAGCTAATACTGCTATCTAAACATTTTTACTGCACATCTAAACATTTTTGTCTCTCAGAATTTCCCCTTTTCAAGAGGCTACCAACACCTTAGCTTGGCTATTGCTTTCCAACATAATTCAACTCAGTTCTCATCTACCTTCAGTCCTCCATCTGAGATTTCTCCCATTGAACTCCATTTCTCCAGTAGAATTTCAGCTGGGCCAATCAGCAACCAGGATTTCAATTCATAGTAATCTTAGTAGCAACTGAGACTACTATGCATTGTAGTTCCTGATATTAAAAATATTTTATAAATTTGTTACTAATGCTACCAGGTTATTGATACCATTTTTTCTTTTTACTTCACAGACTTGCTTGTATTTTTAGTAGAATTTCACAGTATATGTCACATTAAAGGTGCTAAATGTTTTGAAAAGACATATTTACTCAAGTCACAAAACCGTTAGCAGGATTGTGCAAACAATACAGATCCACAGAACATATGAGACTAAGGTAGCAAAAAAAACCCAACAGATTATTTTTCTAGAACAAACGTGGTTACACAAATAAGTGGGTGCATATTGTTTGTCTTAGAAATTATACGATTGATCTGCCAACAACTGGTAAAAGCATGAGAACATCATTTGAAAACCAAGAGATGATTCTCAATCAAACGGAGATAAAAAGGATTTAATCTGTGATTCATTAACCTCTAAAGTCTCTGAAGGGAACGCTGGTTCAGCCGTATGTCCTCGAGGTCTCATCGTGCTCCAGGCTTTAATTTCAGTTTAATTACCTAACAGGTGGCTTTGCTGAAGAGCCCCATCTCCATAAATCACACAGGAAGGAAGAGTTTTCCTCAAACCCCAGACAGACTGTACTTTAAGGTGGCACACAGAGTAAATATGTGTGTGGAATGAGTCACTACAGAATGAGGCGAGTAATTACTCTGACTCGATCTCTAAATGATTTAAAGTCGGATTCAAATATTGTTTATTTTGTTTGGTTTTATTTTGACTGGTATTTTCAGGCAAAACCATGTGTCCGGTATGACGGCCACCAAAAATACTAAAAAAACAAATAAGATATTGAAGATCTCAAAAACTTTCTAGAAAGAAAACACTCTTGAGTTTGAAAAGTCAAACATTTTCCACTTTTGGAAAATTTCAAATTAATCTCAATTTTTCTTGCAAATCTTTCACTTTTGAAACTCTGAAATTTCCATGTGTTTTTCTGATAAAAATCTAAATTTAGCTGTTTTTCGGCTGAAATTAAAAGAAAATAAATAAATTACCTACAATGACCGTCATATTCTGGAGAGCAGAGAATCGACCGACGACAAAAATTTATCTAGGTAATGGCGGCTGACGATTCAAAAATGGGATAACTGGTGAAAGATGCAGAATACCGTCTCTGAATGACATGTCCAACCAAAAACCAGATGAGCAACATCAGCAGAAATCACTCCTGTCAACTAACAAATGACTGAGGCTCCAGTTCACTCTGGCTCACTAACATTGGGCTTGAACAGATTGCAAACATGTCGCCTGTTCCGATGGGAACAGATCCATCCCGCCAACGGGATGGAGGAGGTGAAAGGGAATCGTTCCTCAGCTCACGTCGGAACACTTCGTACCAAATGATCATTATATAAAAGCCGCGGCCTGCACTGAGTGTTGATGCTGACCCTTCTGAGAGCTGCTTCCAGGGGGATAATGCACCACGTCGCAAATCTCAAATAAACTCGAACCGCTTTCCGGAGCGTGACAATTATTTCACTGTATTTCAACCGTCTCCACATTCACCGGATCGCCAACCAACAGGGCACCTCTGGAATATGTGACAGGAATGTTTCAGACACTTTGTTTAATCTATTGCACAAATAATTATGAAAATAAAAAGGGTCTAACCTGGTGCATGGATGTGCACCGATTGCAAATATGTGGCTAATCACCTTTTTCTTTCTTTTTTTTTTTTTTTCAACTGCTTTTGGCCATGACTGCCTTTGGTTTTAGCTGTCAAGTTGCTAAATCTAAATGTACATGTCATGTATAAAGAAACACAGTGCTCCGTTACTAATTGTCAACATAACTACATAAGGCCCAGTCGTGTCACATTTCTTAAGTCAGTAAAAAGTTAATTAAAAAAAATAATAATGACAGAGACAAGTAGGTCAGTTATGCTAGCTTGACTTTGACAACCTTAACGTGTAGATGTGCTGCAGAATTTGGTGCGTTTCAGTTCAGTAAAAGAAGAAAACAAATGCGACCAACACACCAACTCTCTGACAGATCATCACTAGAGCATATCATCAAATGAGCAAATCTGCCACCGCTGCGTTCAGACGATCGCTTATTTATATTAATAATCGTAAAATAAACATCAAGCCTGAAAACATGATACTGCAGCGATCTGAATGTTCTGTTCTTTGTGTGGGAAATGCTTGGATGTTGTTTGGTGTTAAATCCTGAAACACGCGTGAAGCTGCTGGAAGTCGGTTGTTATGGCAATGAGTTTGCGAAGCGTAGCCAAACGAGAGAACATGCATCTCCAGGTTTCATTTCATGGAGAGTTGTTCTACTGCGGCAGCGCGGCTATTTATGGCAAGTAAAAAGAAATGTGTTTTTACACATTTGGTGTCCAGAGGTACATAATACAAACATGAATAGAATACATTACGCTTCAAACAACCAATGCATTGATCAGAGTAGGGTTGCTTAGTGCTGATAGCAATAACAATTCAAATATATCAAAGTCATGTGTCCAGGGTAACCTCTGTGGCAGATCTCCTCAGGAAATCCCAGATTTGTTCTTTTGGCCCCCAATGAGATTTTAATAGAAGCAAACCATTTCCAAACGGCTGAATGTGTTAAATCTGTCTTGTGGAGCAGAAGCTCTACTTCAATCATTGTGGTTTTAGATGAATTAAACATGAACAGGCTGAGCTTTTAGTGCAGAGCAAAGGTTCATCACTGTAATGGAAAGTGGTGGATTTACAACCCAGAATCGTTATGAAGCCAAATGTGGGACAATAAGTGTTTTAACTCATTTACCTGGTTTCTATCACCACTAGAAGCAGAAACTGGAACATAAAATTGGACCCGCTGTCCAGGTTTCGTTTGTTTATGCTTTACTAAGCCACAAAAAAAAAAACAAGAAAAAAAAAACATTTAAAATTAAAAAGAGGCTAAGAGGATAGGTGAAATTCAGCCGAGTTGAAGTGATTGGCCATTTCAACCTGGGCTTTACAAAACCTCAGTTATAAATCTCAAGTTTTACAAAACCTGGATTTTGTAAAACTGTGATTGGCCAGATTTGTGGAAAAGTCACAATGTCTCATAAACTGCAAGTCTGCAAAAGCATTTGCATTTTCGTTATGATCACAACTTCCTGGAGGGACTGATGAGTCTTTTTAATGTCAACTTTATACATTTGAGCTTTTTTGTTGCTTATGCATCGTGTTTAAAATAAACAACCAAGAAAAACTGATGCTTACATGGAGTCATTTTAGAACAGCAGGTGGTCCCTTAATGTGACTCAGGACAAATTTGTGTTCAGACTGCTGAATAAGTCCAGATTATTGTTTCACAAGCAACTATTTTAGCACTTTATACAATATATAAATAAAATAGCCCAATTTTGATATTTTGACTTTAAAGGATTAATAATTCAAAGTTGTGATCTATGATACAGCTCTGTAAAAGATTTATCGACCACCGCACAGAAACCCACTGAAAACCTCCTGGTTATTCCACCAGATGCTGGTTTCTGAACTCTTCTTAAGTTCAAACATCAGTATTGATGTTTCTAAATGAATATGAACTCGTTTTCTTCGCATCACTTGCAGTCTGAAGCACTGCATCTTCTTTGCTCTTTTGACCGTTTCTCGTTTTCTGCAAATAAATACTTAAAATTTTGCTTGAAATATTGGAGACGTGTTGTCAGTAGTTCATAGAATAAAAGAACAATGTTCATTTTACTCAAACATAGACCTATAAAAAGTCAAATCCGAGAAACTGGTCATTTTAAATGGCCTCCTAATGCTTTCCAGAGCTGTATATATCTATAATTGAACTGCTACAGTTTGAAATTATACAGTTTATAATTCAGCAGGTTGTAAAAATGAATTTGCTCACCGCTGAGGATGGCCCAAAAGCAAAGACATGATCTACCTTTAATCACTTGCTTTCACCCTGAGGGAATTACCTCCCTTATTGCGGTTCCTCATCTCCCAATTCAGCTGCTCCAAAAAGCTGTGCCACCCATCACTTTTTGCCTCGCAATTGAAAATAATCTCAGGAACTCTCGAGCGATTAAGAGACTAAGAAAGAGCAACTGGATCTAAAGGGAGGAAGGGCAGGAGAGCTCTCTGAGGCTGCAAACCACTCCTGAGCGTCGGACAAGCCGCGGCATCGCAGCGTGATGCCAGCGGTGTCAGGAGGAAATCCAATAAGGTCTTTTCTTCTGAGCGCGGTGAAAGAAGAGGTAATGAGTAGAGTCTGTGCTGCTCATTTTAACATGCAACATGCCCGAATGGAGATGACGATCACAAAGAGGTGTCAAACTGTAAAGAAATGCACAGGAAATGAGACACGGTCTCTTGAATCTATTCAGATCTCGCGTACCAGGGAACAGAGCCAATAACATGTTGTGTGTGTCTCTGTTACAACTCAGTTCAGATCAATCAAGAGTCTTACAAGAAATGATTTGCAGTAAAGCGTATTGACACCACATTAAAGTTTATGAGAACATGGTGTGACTGAGTGTTAGCGGACTACCAGGGAGGAATCACAGTGATGATTATTTTGCACTGTCACTTTTGGTGGTGCTGTCTTAGTGCTGTCAATCACACTCATGTATGCGCAGTTTTGACCGTCATCTTTACTTTCTGCAAAACTCCAGCTGGTTCCCCACAGCAGAGCCGACAGTGAATGCTAAGGCTAGTTAGCACAGCAACCAATGACAGCGGATAAACATTTTCTTGGTACGTTAAGTTGTTTCTCCACCATTGGCATATTTTGCGTCGTATACAAAAGCATGATTGACAAAGCTAAGACTCTCTGACTGGTTGTTTCTGACTTTTAGGCAATATATATGCAAAAAAAAAACAACAAAAAAAGACATCGTCATCGTGTTGAAACAAACCAATCAGTTTCAAAATGGTACAAAGCTGTACTTAGCCTCAACTTAGCTACCTGTGCAAATAACCAGACCGATCATCTAGTTAAAATCAGATCGTTACACTTGTGTTGGTCTATAAATGGCGAAACAGAGAAAAATGAAGCTATTCAGTTAAATAAGCATTTAAAATCAACTAAAAACGTAGTGAAACAGATCAATATTACTGAAGAGGTACAATTAGTTTTCTTTTTTTTATTGCAAGTATTAAGAAACACAGACCTATTTTCTGCTCCATCACGTCATCTTGGTAATTAGAAGCAGACAGACATCAATTTACAAAGCTCAAAATGAAAATGTAAAAATACAAGAAGAGGGTAATAAAAACTAAAGAAACATAAAAATAGAAAAAAGAAAAAGTTTAAAAAGATTCACGTAATCTTCAAAGATGGCCTCAGAACACACAAATGCACTTTATCTAACAGTCAATCCTGCAATCTGTTTTATAAAGACTAATGGATCCAGCCGTGTTTCTCTTGGTGTTCGACAACCTCTGCCTTGCGTGTTGAAGATGTGTCACCGCTCCAAAAGACCTGATTTAAATGGTTGAATTACCTCCTCAGCATGCCACCAAGGTCAGCAGCCGCTGTTAATGAGCCTTCAATTGGAATCTGCTGCGATGTAGCAGGTAAATATATAAAACACGCAGGGCAGCGGCTCCTGAGCAGGAGAGTTATAAATCAGAGTTATGCGGAGCAAGAAGTGACTGACTGTAGCCAAGAGTGGGTGACTGGACCAAAATAAATTAATAAATAGAGACAATGAGGCAACCAGGAGAATTCATACCAGGTGTTTGGGGAACCAATCCAAACAATTTCTCAGATTTTATTTCTAAAATTTACTTATGGAGTTTGAGGATTAAAAACTGAACTCTCTTTGCATTTAAAAGGGCAGTATTATTTGTTTTCCAGGCATACAATGCCATTCACCTCCAGGAACATGTTAATAGAGTCATGTCATCGCAACATGACTCTATTAACATTTTATCAACATTTTCACCAACGACTCACTGAGAAGTAGCTCATGTAATGAGCTCAGCAGATGTGCAGTTCCACCAGGTGTTGGCTAATTGCTGCTGGCTAGTCTGAAGGAGCTGAGTGGGGAGAGTTGCAGGGAAGTGGCGCTCTCAGAAGCTTAGAAGCTGCAGCTCTTAGGATTAGTATCTTTGTCCCCGAAGTTGTGACTTTATGAAGTGGCGCTACATTCCTTTGTTGTTTAAAGGATTGTTTTTAACATGATTTCTTGGGACATGCATTTTATACAGCATGACCCAAGATTGGGACCAACGCAGATATCGATATCGGATTGGTGCATCTCAAAGCAAAATGAAAAACTAATCTGGTACTCATTGTCGTACATAATAAAATTTACAATTTACACCATAAACCTGAAGGAACAAAATCACATTTCCAGCTTCAAAGTGCCAGGAAGAAGAACCTGAACCCCAGTTTGCTACCATCACCTTGTGATTCTAACACATTTTCTACAGCACTTTATAGGATCTTAAGTGCAGACCATTTACCGGTCCTGGACAAATGGCAAATTTTAAGCACAGACTGATTGCTTTCGGTTTCGAGCGAGGGAGTAATTGTGGATAAAAAAAAAAAACTTAGCCTCCAGTAAAACACTCCAGAAATCTGAAGCAGAAGACTGAAATGAAAAATACCCTGCCCTCCACATCTCTGTAATCGGGCCTTTCCCACCGGCAGTCAACAGGAAGACCAGTTTCTGCTTCCAGGTGAAGCGCTCCCCCGCCGCCTCGCTTCGCCTCGGAAACCCAAACAGGCGTGGCCAGCCGAGCCGCCGCTGCTCGCGCCCCGACACGACGGGCCCTGTGCTTCTCCATGACAAACAGCTATTAAATTTAAATTACCAGCGTTTTGTAAGATCAACTAAAACAACAGAGGTCGCAGGCGGCGTGCATTAACAAACGTCTTTGTAATATCCAGAGAACACCGGGGCGCTGTTTGGCGAACAGGCCTCTCTGGGGACCGGCTTCTAATCTGAAGACGCAACATGACACAGCAAGCTGTTGTATTCTAATAACACATATCTGTCATGTCTAAGTGGCAAGAAATGGCTGATGGACTGGAACTCGATTGCTTTTGGCGGACACACGTGTGCCATCGGTCGCCTGAAATAACATTTCACACACAAAAGTCGTCGTAACATTCAATTTTATAAGGAGAGAAAAGAAGAGAGAGAGAAAGACAGAGAGAGAGAGAGAAAGAAAGAGAGAGACTGCTCCTCAGCATTCAGCAGCTATTTATAGCACAATGCCAAATCTCAGCAAAGCCGCAGGTACACGACATTTTATTTTATTTAGACAGCAATAGAGAGGAAAAATAAAAACTGTGATTCATTTAAATCCGAACCAAAAGAAATGCTCTGCTGAGCTGAATCTCCAACAGGGATGAGTAACACCATATTTCACCAGAGGCCAAGCAGCAGGAAAATGGCAAGACTGCAAGGGTGTGGCTGAAAGAAATGATTAAAACAGATTTTTTTTGTTTAGAAATGTATATATAAAAATAAATTCGCCACCACTGGGAGCCATGGCGCTAAAACACGACTTTTTCGTTTAGGTTCACACAAATCCTTCAATGATTGAGCCTGTTAGCACTGAGCCTCCCCTGTTATTTGAAGCTCATCGTTCCAATTGATACAGATTTTAACCTGCAAATTACTGCAGCTCTGATGCCATCCGGGATGTTCATAGTTCGAGTCATTCCTCTGTGGAGCTCCTGTGTGCCACTGGGCTCCTTTGTTTTCTATAGAAAATATTCCAGAATGTAAAAGATTCAGAAATTTAAAGCAGCATAAATATTGAGGTGGGGGTTTGGGACCCACATCTTTCACGTTAATGTAGGGCTGGACGATATTTCTGAAAAACTTATCACAATATCAGCGTTTCATCACAGACGATATCAATAATTATCGGTTTGTTGTTTGTTTGGAATATCTGAAATAATGCCAAGCTGGTGGTGTGACCTTTCCTATTTTATGCACAGTTTTAAAGCAGTTATTAGACACAGTGGCGAAACCTGAAACTGCGCAAGTTACTTGTTGCTAGGTGACCAAAGAGTCAGATCGTTGATGCCACTGACCCTGCTTAGCTTGCAACCTTTCTTCTGCCTTCATCTCCCTGAATGCCGTTCTGAATCGCAGCTCAGCGAATACTCTACACATCAAATATATTATCTATTTATATTGATCATGTGTCTATCAGATGGATTAAATCAGATTAATTCTCCATTTGCAAACAACAGCTTTACACTCAGCCACACTTGCAAATTTAAAAAGTTGGAACATTAAGAACAGTAAAGTGATAAAGTGAAACACAACGCGCTGTAAATGTAACTACATTCCCAATAGCCTCACAACCGCTGAAACGTTGCATAGCTGATTTTTGTTTAATAAAGATCTGCTCAAATACCCTCAATGTGCGGTTTTTATTAGCAGGTGAATTTTACACAGGGGCTCAAATAAATATAAAATAAAAAAGATTAATAGGAGGAAAACATCCGGCTGCAGCTGTTTGATAAAAAAAAGAAAAAAAAAAGGAAAAAAAAAATCAATGCAACCAGAGAAGCTAATTTGTCTTTTGAGAGACACTCTGCTAAAAATAGACAACTACATGTCTGATTTCTGGTGAACGCAAGCTTCTCAATTAATTTGTTTTTCTATCAGGATCTGCTGCAGACATTTCCACAGTCTGTGGCTTCAGATATTGAACCTGCAAAAACAGCAAACAGAGGAATCGAATGAATAGATGGACGGATGCAATCTTTAGACAATCGAACAAATGAAAAGTTAAACAGTATTTAAACCTCTTGCAATAAGAAATTAGTCAATTTAGCAGTTAATTATATGATTATATGACAAATTAAAATTAATCAATATTTTCCATATTTTCATTTTATTTAATATTTTGGTTGAATTTTATTGTTAATATCTGAAATATCTTCCATTACCAGCTTTTAGTGTTCTGTAGAAAATGTTTATTTATCATTGAGAGAGCAAACTTGCATCACTGTGCCGTTATCAATGTCTTACCTGAAAATGGTCTTAAAAACAATACCATGGTTTACTGCTACTACTGAGACAATTTACCATCCAGCAGAACTTGCTGTTGTGACAACCCCAAACATTTTGATCATTATGGAAACCCCTTAAATCAAACTCAAAATGTTTCCAGAATTTTCCCCACACTTTGCAGAAATCGTGTACAATTTCCAAAAACCAAAAAAAAAATAAATCTCTAAAAACGTGCCATTTTATTAAGTCTGTAAATCAGACCTATTGCCGTTTTGAACTTGCTGCTGGTCATGATTTAACAGCGTCTGGAGAGGCTGGACCACAACTGGGCGTATAAACCCCGTCGCCATCTGTTTGTTCACCTTAAGCCTGGCTGTAGGGTCTATTTTTCAGCCGGGGTGCCACGCTGTGGTTTCCCCAGCAGATTGATGGAAAGCCTCTGAAGTTAGTGCTTTTATCTCCAAGACCAGTTTTCAGGAGCTATGGGACGTAAACTCACATATAGCAAAGAGCCCATTGCATATATAGATATATGACTATAACCGTGGCCCAGATGTTTTAGCGTTATTGTTGAAATTAAATTCATCTTCCCCGATCTGTATGCTGCCTGCCAGCTTTCAATCCTTGCTACTGCCGCCTATTAACATTTGATGAAGTTAATTTAGTTTGATTTATGCAATTTGACAATGTGTATTTGTCCTGTTTGTTCTCATTTGTTTCTGTTTGCCCCATTGATCTAAATTGATGCAGCTACACATAAGCTCGTGTCTGAATAGTAACCTTTAAGGAATACTAAGCTGGGTAATTTATCTGGGGGAAAAAAAAAAAGAGAACAAGCATACAGTTTAAAGTGTTTGAGTTTTTCATTGTGTTTGACATGTACATAAATGGCTTTCATTTTTTTTAACCAGCAAGTATAAAAAGAGTCAATGAATTCAAACCACAGTTAGCTGCAACTGTTAGCTTAAAATCTTTATGTCTTTACAAAATTTGGACAGTCACTAAATAAGGTTTCTGCCGTTTCTTCTTTCTAAAATAGTCCAAGTCAGTCAGACTGGATGGAGAGCAACTTTGAACTTTCAAATGACAAACAGTTACCCTGCCAACAGTCTCCAAACTGACACATGGATCTCTGCAGCTCCTCCAGAGTTTCCACAGGCTACGGAGGGTGTTTCTCACGCCTGGCTGTCCGGTAGACTCGGTTCAACTGAGGTCTGTATCAGAATTCGAGTGTGTATTCACGCCTCTCCAACCAAACCAGGCAGTCAAATATTGAGTTTGATTAAAGTGGGCTACACGGGGGGGTGGTTTGAATGCAACCTCATAATTAGGTGATTTTTTGAGGTAATTCCTTATGCAGGGTCCAATTTAGGGGTATCGTATTCAAGGGGTTGAACACAAATGCACACCACATTCCTCATATTCGTAAAACAACCAAACCAAACGTGTATCGCTTAATGCATCTATATTAAAACGTGTGCCCCCTGCGCCCGGGCATGCACGCGAGGACATTGCTTTAAATCCATAGGCAGCAATAAATTAAATCCCTACTCTGTCGTGAGACGTTTTGTTACCACTTAGGTTGACAATAATCTGAAATGTCATTGATCCCTGTGGGAAAATGCCCCGTCCACTCCTGGGCCTGTGGGAAAGGTCAGAGCGCAGGGGCCACGTGCAGAACACGGAGCCAGGAGCTGCAGGAGATTCACAGACTGGCTCCTGAGGATGGGAGAAATACTCATTCTGCAAGTTAATCATCGCATTTCATTCCAGCGAGTAGGATCAAGCCTCCTGATCTCCGGCGAATCCAAAAGAAGATGCTTCAAATCGCACCTTTCTATGACTGACACAATGCAAACAGGTGGCACTCATGCAGCAATATAATCCTTTTTTTCCTTTTTTCTCTTGCAGAGCAACAATGAACCTTTTCATGCAACAGAAATGTTATGACTTCAAAGGCCTCTGGTGATGCTGTCCTGTCAGCTCTCATTTCTGCAAATCCAGTTCAGCAATCAAAAGAGCTGCATTAAAAAAAAACCTTCCCTGCTATTATTAGCACACTAAAGCACTCAGTATTCTGCTGGGTTTTTCATTTTCTTTTCTTTTTTTTTTTTTACTTTGCAATTGCTCATCTTTGAGCCTCTCACTCTGAACTTCTATAATGTGAGCCGCCTGAATTTCAACACCAGCAGCGACCCAGAAAATGTGGGACAGTGAAAGGCAGCTTCATCTTCACCTCCATGTCTCTTCCACAACATTTGACCCCCACTGACTTGTGTCACCTGCGGGGAAACGCGGACAAACAGGGACATGAGGGAGACCAGCACGCAGATGAGGACCGGACCGGACCGGACCGAACCCGGGAGGATGGGGGGCGGGAGGGGAGGTTGTCTCACATGCGGGAGTCCGTGGCGATTGTCGCGCATTCCGTCACGGACTCCATCCATCCATCCATCCATCCACCCATCCATCCATTCACGCATGCAGCCGCAGCCGAACCAGCGCGAGACACAGAGGGTCTACCTGTTCGCACGAGATCACCGTTGGCGTTCTGTCCCCCTTACCTCTTCCTTTTGTCTCCTTTGACATGGTGTCCTCTCCGGTGCGCACCTGTTTCCTCAAGCCGTCCCCGCGTTCTCGCTCGTCGGGGAGTTAATTAGGCAGCAGCTCAGCCTCCCTCCGCCCCTCTCTCCTGGCGGCTGCACCTGCCAGACCGCAGCGGGGTGAAAGCGGGCTCTGCCTCGTCGCTTCTGCTCCCTTCCTCCGAATCTCCGTTCAGCGGCGGAAGAAGCGGGGCTTGAAGCCACTGCGGAGTTCTGATTCACCTGTGCGAAGTCCAGCGGAGCGCCGTGCCGCAGACATGGCTACTTTAGGCGGCGCGTTGTTCCTGTTCAGACTTTTGCTCAAATGTCATGCCCACCAGAGCTCCCGCTCTCCCCGTCCGTCTCTCTCCTTGTCTCTCCTCGTCTCCGCCGCAAACATCAGCCGGAGTTGCTTCACACACACAGAGGCTCCGCTCTGCAGCTCGACTGCCTCCAGCGGTGCGCGCGGTCCCGGACTGAGGCCGCCGTCCTCTGTGTCTTCACCCCCAAAAGAGCCAAACCAAAACCGGAAGGCGGACTCGTTAGGGGAATATAAAGATTTACTCCTGTTCAGCAAGACGAGCAGTTGATGAGGGCAGCAAGTGGAAAGACAGGTGACGAGAACGAGCTCACAACTTTAGAAACACACGAAGTTCCAGTTGATGTCATTTGTTGCTTTGAGTCTTTGCGAAATATTCTTGGAGCTTTTAGTTGCGTTTGTTACTGTATTTTTTCTGACCAGCTGCTTCTCAGTCTGAAAAATAAACTGGAACCACCTTCGCAGTCGGATTTCCTGCCGGGAGATGAGCAGCGACTCCGCGTGCCGCCGGTACGAACCGGCGCGTTCTCGAATTCCAACATGGCGACGCCCATTAACATTGTTACCTGCACCTCGCAATACCTTTGTGAGCTCTGCCTTCACTGAGCAAACACAACTTTTAATCTGGTCAGTTTAAGAGTTGCCGGCGCAACATTTGTTTTAGGCGCAGGGAAGTGCTTGTAAGACAAACGTGTTAACTTCAGCTGCGAGGAGCGGCCATGTTGTTTGAACAAACATGGCCGCTCCTCGCGTCAAAAGCAGTAAGATGTGGCGGAAACGGGTTCATATGACAATACGCATGTTAGAGTGCGTCTAACGTCAACGTCGCACCATGTATGCAAACATAAACTTAAAGCCGGAAGTAAAGCTTCCAAAGCGTCAATTGCGTCGGCATGTCGATTAACGAGTTCTTAACTCGTCTGGAAAAAAAATGACCAGTTACCCTTTTCCTTTCAGTTCATAATGTTCTATCATGTGTACGTGCATCTCATAAAATCCACACAGAATAGATTGAAGTTTTAGGTTGTATCGTGAAAAATAAAAATAATAAATAAATCCATGAGTGCATCTGTCAGGCACCGTGTCTGCTGCATGTGGAGGTGTGAGCCATCACCCTTGTTAACTCTGAATCACTGAAGCAGCTGGTGCCACCCTGGTCATCCAGGGGCAGCAACCAGAGCAGAAACAAAACACTTTTTGGATCTGTCAGAGGCTCAAGAATAGAACCTCTTAAAAATCGAACTCCTGCTTTTCCCAAGGACAAAATTAAGCCGTTGAGTCACTTTCCCACAGATTTACTTTGGAGCGTTTTAACTCGGCAGATGTTTCACCTCACAGCTAAATCTTGATTCACTCTTAAGTCCATATCTGAGTTGCGGTACTTGACTGTGATTGCCTTCAAATAGCTCCTCTCACACATTATGCCGTCGTCGTGCATGAAGTGGCCCTCGCAGCACCTGCTGCTTCCACCCCTTGCTTCCTCAGATGGGATCACGCGTGAGATCCCGTCGTCGACAAAGCCCCGCACGACGACACAGACGGAAACCGACGCAAGGGGAAAATGCCTGTGGCCAAGCCGTTGCCCTGGAATATAAAATACGGGCATGGTACATTACCGAGCTCCAAAAGGAACACACAAAAGCAATTTGTTATTGTCATGGAAGTCGGCAACGGCCTGCTACTTGTGCGGAGCTCAGATCCCACAGAGGAAAACTAATGGAAAAGGCCTCAAGGCCAGGAAGTCGAGGAGACGGATAGAACTGATCACACCAAATGACTGAACTGTCAGCGTCCAGGAAGAAAGACGGAGAGAAAAAAAAGGCTCGTTGGATTAAATCAGTTGGAGTTTGCAAAGTTTTCATCGTTCGTTTGAACAAGGGCGTGACTTCCTGAAGGACTTGGTGGGGGGACATGTCCCCCACCAAGTCTGGCATGAAGGGGACATGTCCCCCCACCAACATTTCCTACACTTTTTTCTTTATGTGCCTTCAGAACTGACATAAACCAAACTATTTATAGATTTATTGGCAGAGAGAATTTATACTTTTACATCCAAACATCTCAGCTTTAAGCCACGTTTTATAGAATCCAGTGATGACTCCACTCACCAACTGCTCCAACCTGACCCATAAAAGGTTTTGTGTCTTTATTATTTGCTTTATTAAAGGCACATCGTATCTCATCCGCTGTGTGTGAGTCAGCAGGACAAAAGGTTTTGCCGACCAGCTGAGGGACAGCTCAGAGTCACATCACTGAAAAATACAAAGTTTGCACCAACGAGGATTCATTTGGTTCATACAGAAGTTACTTATTCTGCTTCTGAAAGGTTTGATAACATTTTGATTGCTACAGAACCTCGTGTTATTGATGTTTTAGCCCTTGATAAAATCAGACAATAAAAGGCAACTATGTGACAATTCTTCCAAAAAGGAAAAAAACAAGAGTTGGGAGAAAAAGATCCCTCGTCAGCAGTTCCATCACCAAGTAGATTAATTAGATCACTTCCATTTTCACATATTTACGTTTCGTAGTATGTTTAATACCTGCTAAAAGGTTATTTTTTGAAAGGTACTATTAATCTGACCAGCCTGATCAGGACGTATATCCTAAATTATTGAATAAGACTGTATGGCATTCACATTTATTTATTTTTACTACTAAAAAAACAAATAACTGTGGGTACATCGGTGACCCCCCACTCTCCCAGTTCCTCCTTGTCACCACCGACTTGCAACACAAAGTTACACCTTTGCGTTTGAAGACTAGCTTTCACTGTCTTTAAGAGACACAACTAAGAACTTTGCTGCAAAGATGTCAATGGTTGCTGACGTACCGTACAGGATGCTGAAACTCTCCCAGGCTACTCTGTTTATAACCACTGCAGGGCTTTCTGGGAAACAGAGGGAGCATTTGCTACAGCAGCACAAAGCGCATTAGGAGCTATTAAAGAGTTGCAAAATACAAAATGCTGGCCAGTCAGCAGAAAGAAGTTGCTAAGGTGCATATTTTTTTGTTTCCACCTTGTGGGCAGACAAATGCACTTTACTTTGCTTTACTTCTGTATCTCCACTGCCTGAACAGAGAACAAGCAGCATCGCGAAGACCAGCAGACACACATAAGTCAGGAATAAAGGTGTGTGGCGGTTTAAAGCAGGGTGAGGCTATAATACAGCATCGTAAGATTGAAGCTTGTCTCAGAAAACGGTTCAATCCGCCATCTGAAAATGGAAAAAAATAACGTTTTGACCCAGTCTGGTCACCTACCTACACTGACAAGGAGTAAACAAGAGGGAACTCTCCTCAAGTGGAAGAATCTGGCGACAGGTTATAGTCGCGCACGCCACAAATCTGGCCAATAGGAAAATAGCAAGGAAGAAGCTAACTTTGAAAGAAAGCAGGAACAACTTCAGTTTAAAGTAGGGGAACGGTGAGGACGAAGATGCTCTGGTCAGATAACAAGAATCAAACTTTGTAGCATTTGTACAAATGGATGCTTTTCACCTGCATTAGTTCAAGGGAAGTAAAATAAAAACAAGTAATAATAGTAACACAAAGATAAATGTTGAGTCACCTTCAATAAAGGCAAAAATGTAAAACCCAATAAATTAAAGGGGAAAAAAATCAGCAAAAGACTTCAAGTGGAAGTTTAGCTTTTAACGAGACAACAATCATGAACATAGAGTCAATTTCAATGGAATGGTTTTAATTTAGTACATGTTCATCTGTTAGAATGGTCCAGTCAATGTCTGGACCTAGTCCAACTTGCAAAAACTGAAAGATGCAGTTCACAGATGCTCTCAATCCAATCTGAGTCACAATGAGCAAAACTGTCAAACTCCAGATGAGCAAAACCGACAGATGATAACTAGACAAGCCACTTTAGATGGTCATTTAAAGGGGCAGTATTATTTGTTTTCCAGGCACATATTGCCATTTTATAGCACAATCAAGTAGCTATATGAACTTCATTTGCTATAAAAATGTTGTATATATTACACATGGCCTATAAGAAATTTAACACCTTGAAATTGGGCTTCTGTCTCTTTAAAAACTCCTGCTCTTTCTGAAACTCTGCCCTCAGGAAGTCACCAACACAACATGGCTCCCATATTAACCCTTTAACGACATTTTTACCAGCGCTGCACTCAGAAGTAGCTTGGCAGACGTACAGTTCCACCAGGTGTTTGCTAATTGCTGCTGGCTAGTCTCAAGGAGCCGAGTGGGGAGGTCACGGGGGAAAGGCTGCTCTGTGAGGCGGAAGCTCAGACGCTTGGAAACTGCAGCTGCACCCAGAAAAGAGAGGATGCGCCTTCGACTCATTCAGCCATTTTGCACAGCTGAATAGATCTCAAACGTACATGAAAGAGTCGAGGTTTCTGACGAGGGAGCAAATAACATTATAACATGTTGCAAAGCTCAAAAGATGTGCTGAAAAATATGTTCGTTTTCCAAAATGTGTCAATCGGGAAACATATTATTATGGAACAATATGGAACAATTATGGAACAATAAGTATGAAGATTTAAACATTTAACCAGTAAGATCAAGTTCACCACGACTATTACACAAACTGTGATGAACTCACCCGAACTGTCATTTGTCTTTTTAAAAACACCCACAAAAAAGATTTGCATCAATCTCTACAAAGAAAGGACTACCGGGGCGTGCTGTGGTGGCACATAGAGTCAATTTCAATGGAATGGTTTTAATTTAGTACATGTTCAGGACTGAGGCCCCACGTTTGGAGGCCTCAGTCCTCGACGCGGACGTCGCGGGTTCGACTCCTGGTCCCGGCGACCTTTGCCGCATGTCTTCCCCCTCTCCTCACCCTCTTTCCTGTCTGCCTACTGTAAAAAATACGAGCCACTAGCGCTGCAAAAACTCTTCGGAGAAAAAAAAACAACAAAAAAAAAGGAGTACCACCATCACTTTTAACGTAAAAGCATCTTGATGGCTTAACACATACAGTACGTAGTCAAGACAAAAATCTAGGCTTCCTCCGAAATATTAGAAAGAAATATATTCATAAGCATGTTGACTGCCAGCTCAGATCCCCCACTCCTTTGTGCATCTCCGGAATAAAACACGGCCTAAGAAATGATTTAACCAAAATCTACGCATTTGCATCATAGGACATTAGAATGCGTGCTATGGCAGTCCTGCCTGACAGACTGCTCAACAATGACCAACCCTGCTGCCGGCATGACTAATAAGCCGAAGGACTTGACATTCATCTGATACGAATACAGAGCGTCAGCTGAAGAAAAAAAACAACAAAAAAAAACACAACTCCCGACTTAAATGTCAAATACTGGACATACTTTACCAACACATAACTGTTCCCCCTCAAAGCATTACAAATGCACAGCAGTCAGTGAAATCCTGACTGGGTTTGGAAATGAGCTCTGGTAATGAGTCGGCGCCGGCCAGAGGCAAGGTCTAACCCCCTCCGATCATTAGAAATTATAATCATGTGCAAAACAGTTGCTAATTCTGTTCTAATTCAGGTCTTTTCACAAGAGCATCTGCATGTGTACAGCACAGAGGCTCACTCACCTTTGACCCCTTTCCTCACTTTTCCAACTGCAATCGCAAACTTTGACGTATTTTATTGGGGATTTTAGGACCGACGCAAAGTAAAAATGATTTATGGCTGATAAAGAAGGGCTGGTTCTGTTCTGAGGACGACTGTGGAACCTCTGGAGATGATGGCGCAAAGAAGGATTCGTCACAAAAGTAAAAAATAGTGACAGACAAAAGATTCTCTAGTCAGAGGTTTAATTTCAACCCCTGTAACACAGACTGCTACAGGAAAGCTTTCTTGTCCACAGCCGTTATTAGCATCTACAACAACTGTTGAAGAAAATTGTATATTATGTATTGCAACTCGTGGGCTGCGGTTCGATCTAAAGTATTTTCGATATCGGAGTCTTTTGGAGTGTGGCTCCACAAGCTTAGTTTATTTAAAAACAAGCTCTAGTAATTATTTTAGTAATTAATTATTTTGATGATTAATCGATTAGTCAGACGAGGGAAGAAAAATTGGGCATGTCCTACACTTAAGCCTTTATTGTTCAATAGTAAAAATACATAAAAAGATAAAAATAATTCAACTCCATTTTTAAATTATAAAATGAAAAGGATATTGAATAAGATGCAATAATAAAGCATTCCTTCAGTTTTTTTTTATTTTTTTATCTTAAATCCAAAATGCATATATTTTTTGCTCCGTTTTGGCTTAATCAGTGCTCTGAGTATGTTGTTTTAATCATCAAAAGGTTTTTTTTTTTTAAGACTTTATACTCCAGTTAACAATGAAGCAAATGTTAAATTAGTCGACGATTATTTCAATAATCGATTCATCACGATTAATCCGATTAATCGTTTCAGCCCTGATATAAAGCAAAACTTTAGGTGACTGTGTAAATGAAAGTTTACCACCTGGTGGAATGCGTTACATCACATTAGCTGTACGTTCCGATTTGTCCTCTACGTTTCTGACCCGTAGCAGTGAAGCATAATTAGCTTCTGTCATCAGAGAACCGGCATCACTTCCCGACGATTCCAGCCAACTTTGTCAAAGCTCATGAAGAAACCTGTACGGAACAATCAAATCCAGCCAAGATGAAAGACGGAGCTTACTCAATTTGCTGTCTAATATATAAATAATGCTGCAAGCTGGCCCTCACCGTCCAGAGCAACATCTGCATGTGTTCCTCCCCCGTTCCGGATGGATGACTTTCATGCTGCCGCCCAGGGACTCAGGCGTTTTCTAAATGGGCCAATCATGTCTTGTTTTCTTTGATGTCAAAATTGACACTTTTGTCTATAATTACAGTTTGTTCAAGTTGTAATTATCTGTAGTGTACTTTATGATCTACTGGTTGTGTTTTGCACAGCTAAAATGCACCATGGGAAGTGGAATTACATCAGTTTACATGTCCCCACAAGAAAAGCCTTTATGACAAAACTATATTTATATATATCTCAATTTTCATCTGGTGAAACATACTCTTATATTCTAATAGTCTTTGAAGAAAAGCAAAAAAAAAACAAAAAAAAACAACTAACTCTGAAGCATTTATTTAGAGAATAAAGCAAAAGGAGAGTCCGAGCGGCCGTGGAAATAAACATAAGATGCAATTTGGCTTCCAGACATTTCTAAGTGGAGGCCATATGGAATAATTCATTTCTGTAGTCCACTGTGAAAATAGGAAGTGTGAGTAATCCTCAGGGAGATTTAAAGCAAGTGCGATGGGAGGGCAGTAATCTTCTAATCCTCTGTAATGTTGTAATGGTCTCTCCAAGCTTATCTACGCTAAACTAACTTTCCCCGAGGAATCCTTCCACAGATACAAATGGACCGGAAAGAGCGATGAGACCATTGCTTCCCTGTGTAACTCGCTCATCATCTGCAGCAGCTTCTTAGAAAAAAAAAAAAAAAACAAGAATTAATATGTATAAAAAAATGTTGAAAAAATAAAAACATCCATTTTCAAAATGTACAAAATGCTTTTAAAAAATAAATATTTGTGGTCTTGTGTCTGAAATTAAATTGTAACGCGGTACAGTACAGTTTCTGAGGAAACTGGAGCAGACGCAGCGCTGTGGACTCCCTACTGGTTTCTCCCGGCTACGGCCGGAGCCGACGCCGGAACTGAGTGGACGGGCCGCAGGAACTCGGAGGTGAACACGGCCTCGGCGTACTCCTCCACCACGTCCTGGAACTCCTTCGCCACGTCCGCCAGCGCCTCCGACAGCAGCTCCGCCGCCATGCTGCAGCAAGGGAAACAAACGTCAGAGCAGGCGACATGTCAACAACGCTATGAATAATATTAATCGTTTTTTACAGAAGCGATGAAGGATGTCTATTCCTTCTGGAATCGTTAGCAACTCTTTGAATATCTCAGAGTTAAGGTGAAGATCTACGTCTTAAAGGGAATGGACACACAGATTGCGAAGAAACGCTGACTCCGCTAACTGTTAATAGAAGATACGAAAGAGAGTTTTAATGTCATATAGGACTGCACCTAACGACTATTTTAACATTGATTATTCTCACAATTAATCAATTAATGTGATAAAAAATATTGGCACATTTTGCAGATTTTTAAATAAACCACATAAGCCTTTTTTAATCTATTAGCAACATATTAGAGATGCAAATAAACCAATAATCAAATTCCCTAAATAAGGAATGCTTTTCATGATGGATGCACTGATTGCAGTTTTTTTTGACTGATTCCCGATTATAGATCTTGAAAAAGGCTGCTGATTATAATTTTGGCCAATAAGGTTTTGTTTTTTTTTTCTTGTTTTATTTTTTCGGAGATGTCGCTAAATATGGCAAGAAAGTCTCTGCCTTGGCCACAGCGGGGTGACTATTGGTAACTGCAAACATGCCGGTCTGTCAGTCAAACAGGAGAGCAGAAGAAGACAGCGGTTGATTTTTAGACCTTTGCTGAATTAGATAAGATAGGTGGATGAGAATAAAATCATAATAAGTAAAGGCCGATCACCAGACTTCCAAAATTAAGGAAAGGAGCAGCGATGAATAAATAAATCGGTGACAGCGTGATGAATGTTATCACGCTGTCTGTTTCCTCCTCCATTTATTCAAATGTAAACAAAGATGGCGTATCATCAGATTTCAGTAGATGTAGGATTTCTCTTTTGTCTTTGGTAACAGACCAGGAGCAATTTTTCCTCTCTAGTGCTAGCCTCCTGCATTTGTTTTGGTTTACACAGAATGCCCGGCACTATAGTCGGCTTCCTGCTTTTGGAGCGGTCTTGCATTGAAACCCAAGACTCACTTCAACCGAACTGAGACCTAGGTTTTTAGGCGAACCAGAGTTTGCTCTTTTTGTACGCATCAGAATTTGACTGCACGTTCGCTCTTCCCCACACAAACTGGACTTAGACCAACAAACTAGATTCAATTAAAGCGGACCAAACAGAGCCGGTGTGAATGCATCCTAATCCTTGGAGAACCCGAAGTCTCATTAGTGGCTCCATGATCCAATCACAGTTGAGTTCAACAAGCTCAACTTTATGCTGAGAATGCAGACACAGCTTTTACGCTGGTTACTATTCACTACACAGGTTTTTTTATTATTATTTATTTATCTAATGTTTTGCTCACATCATGAACAAAGTACAGCAACTGGGCTAAATATATGACGAAACACAGCATCTATTGGGGTAATTCCCTGTAGATTTCACTTGTGAAAATGTGCTTTCATTGGGTCTGGAAGACAACTCCCGCAGCCCAAAGTTAGAACATTATCTGGGTCAACAAACATATAAACATCACAGCAGGGATGGCTGAGACTGCACTCGAGAAGTCCAAAACACCCCCACCAAATCTTTAAGATGTCAGAGAATCCAAAAAGGAGAGTCAGAGTAATTGTGTGCTGGTGAAGATTTAGAGGCTAAAAACAAGAACCGATGATTCTCCGCCGCAGACGCAGAACAAGAGAAAAGACTGAGTTGTTATGGATTGGACTCGCCATGATGAGGCATCACAGTTAATACGATTTGAGCCGCGCTGAACAACTCCCTGCGCTTTTACATATTTACCGCACCACTAATCGAGTTGGCCGATATTAATGTAATTTGGGCCTCAAAATGAGGAACTTCGTCTAAACATTGAGTTATTATCCGCCTTGAGATTAGCCAAGTGTTGGAAGCGGGGCTTAAAATAGCTCCCAGGATGTATGTTGTCTCTATTCTGGCAGTGCTTAAGATTCTATGTAGCAATCAGTCTGTCAGCAGACAGATTAAATGAGATCCTCCAGGTGGTGTGGCTGCACACCAGCACACTGCTGCTCATTACCATCTCATCACTCAGGAAAGATGCTGCTGCTGCTGCTGCACTGTGTCAGGGTCGAGGGAGGGGGTGTAAAATAAACGCGTGCCTGGTATCGCTCTTCAAAAAAAAAAAAAAAAAATTGGAGATCCTAACAAAATATTCTTTTTCTAGCTAGTTAGTTCACTGATGATTGTGCCTCTGCTGTTTTCATCTTGGTGGTGTGGTTTCTCAAACTGAACCACTTTTTAATGTTTTGTATTTCTGGATATTGGAGTTTTATTATTCTTTTTTCCCCCTCATCACTTGGGCTTGCAATAGAAAACCTTGCATGGCCTGTAAACCAGAAGACCTGGGAGTCCGTCTCGTGAGTGGCGGACTAAACACATTTATTTTTGCTGTTGTTTTTGTCTTTTATTGGACACTTCCTTATATGACGCCGGATTATTTGCAGCCTTGTGTGTGTGTGGGTGAGTGGTTTGGGAACATGGAGTGTGCAATATTAACTAAAGTGTGTTTGCATGTTAGACTTTACTGTTTTTATTAGATTGCTGCTGTTATTCAGTCATTTATCTCACCGTCTCCTTTGACTTACCAGTTTAGTGGAGTATAGGAGTAGTGTTGGCCACTCAGATTTACCCATTAATACGTTTTCTATGAATGGAGTGACATGATTTTTGTCAAATTTGCTGGCAACAGCAGAATGGGACGTGAGCTTTAAACTAGAGTCTGACGCATGCCCAAATCTATTCTATAAATAGCACATAAATATGTGGGAAAGTATTGCAGAAATGGCTTCAAACTTATGGATTTAGATGGTTTACGAAGATGAGAGGGTCTCTGCCAACCTATCGGAAACTTTTGTTTACCTGTCCGCAGCGGCCCAGGGGTTGAAGCTGTCGATGGCCCCTGGAGACACAGCACCGAGGTAGGCGTTGTAGTCTTCCTTATACTGGCGGATGTTCTTCAGCGTGTTGCCTGGCACCGAGAGAACGGTCCTGCTTCTCTCTGCCCTGTCATTAGGTAAAATTTTGTTTGTGGGTAGGTGTTGGTCCTGGGTTTGGACATCCATTGGGCTGCTCTCAAACAGGAAACTGTGACAGGGGAAGCAGAAGAAGAGGCCCATGAAGTACCATCACTTATACTAGAATATCAATTTTGTTTTTGCAATCTAAACAAACACCCATTTACAGACTAAGGGTGCTTCCACACAAGCCCTGTTTGGTCCGCTTCAATCAAACTCTAGTTTGTTTGCCCAGACAGTCTGGTTTGGTTAGGGAGGTGCGAAAACTCTGGTGCAGTCCACCTAAAAGCACTAAATCTCGGTTCGGTTGACATTAAATCTGATGCCGTATCAGTGCAAATGTGACTGGAAGCAGGCCAGAGGCTGCTCCAAAAGCAGTAGTACAGGGTATTCTGGGTAAATACAATCAAAATCAATGTGTGTGGCTAGCGAGAAATGGCTCCTGGTCTTCTACCAAAGACAAAAGAAAAATCCTACAACCGGTAAAATCTGACACCACTCCATATTTGTTTACATTTTGTGAAGTAAGTTGAGCTCAGGGTCTTCTTCAAATGTTTTTGTGCTGTTTTCTTAAGTGGTTTTTGGTGCAGCGCCACCAAAGGGTGAGGAGAAAAACTGGTTTTTTCAAAGGGTTTGGTTTATTTGACACATTGCAATGTGAAAAACAACAGCAACGATCCCAATCGAACTGAGTCTACTGGACTAAGAGGTGGAAACACTAAGTTTCTTCCTTTGCCTCGTGGAAATTTGAGGATGATTAAGATTATTTTTAGGAAAGGTATTGCGTGCAGGCCATCTCTCTCTCGTCTGAGCCTCGTTACGGACGAGGATGGCCACAGCTGGGCATCTCTGAGTCCTGGCCTTATAATCCTCTCAGTTCAGACGAATCAGCCTGCCTCTCGTAACATCCCTCGCTGAGCTATATTTAGTGTCGCAGCAGCTCTCAAGCAAACGACTTCTTTCTATTGTGCTCTTCGGCCCTCGACTGAACTTGCCTCAGTATTGACCGGAGGGGCCACGGGCAACACAACAGCCATAAATATGAAAGCGGTGGCACAGTCAACTTTGTTTCCTCTCTCAAGCTGGTTGATCTGCAGTCTGACAGGCATCAGAGGACCGCCGGCACAGCCCACCGCCGGCTCACGTATTATTCATAAGAGTCAAGGAGGCACCAGAGCTTTTTCTGACATGGTGGCAAATAAACAAGACCTACCAGCGTTTTTACATTTTGGTCCAACTACAAAGGCAAAAAGGACATTGTTAGCTGAAGGTGAAAGCAAAGAGAGGAATGATGACAGAAAGTTACAGAAAGTCAACTTTGCCTTGATATGCAATTTTGTTGAATTTTCATCTTCCTTCAGTGCTTCGTCTAGGCTTTCTACCATTGAGCTTGACGTTTCTGATAGAATTTCAAAAGGTCCAATCAGTACCGGAGTAAAAAGGGTTAAATCAAGTGAGATTGGCAGGAAGGGGAAACTGATTTCACAGAGTCAGAATTATAAAAATCAAACTGCAAATCTATAAAATATATCTTCTGTTGGAATAAATGCAAGTTATCCCATGTTTATCTAGAAAATATATCTCTTAAAGCTTGTTGTGTAGTTCAGTGGGTACGTGATATTTAGATCTCTTACAAAAGTAGAGTGCAGTTGAGACTTGTGTGCAAAGAAAGGTTCGACAAGGAAAGAGGAATTGATAAGGAAGGACTATTCCAACTGTACTCAGATAAAAGTTGATTGTTTAAGAAACAGTAGCTGAGACATTTGAGCAGATAAGAAGAAGTCATCATATTGTTATATGTTTATCAAATAATCACAGTCTGTGTGATCCCCCTCCCCTTTGAGAGGGGTTGAGAGCCAGGACGTACTCAGAGTGTGTCGGAGATTGTAACTGAGTACGTCTCTGGGGCACTCTCCTCGCGAGTAAGAAAGAATCTAACTCTCTTGTCTTTCCTGTGTTTGGTAATAGGTGTTTGAACGTAACATCTTCCAAACGGGAAAACAAAATGAACGCATTCCAGTATTGCTGAGTGGGGCTTTCATCTCTCTTTTTGATTTGTTTGACCTGCTGACGGAGCAGCAGCGGGTCGGTCCGTACTATCCAGGTTCTGGATCTGGGCCGCTCACCATGGATATGTACAGTAAATCTTATCTTCCTCTTTGCTCGATGAAATCGCACGCCGCATTGTCTCAGCGGTCGCTCAGAAGGATTCACACACGAGCGAAGAGAAAGGCGGCCAGAGCGAGAATAGATGTTGTTTTGGAAAAGAAAAGTAGTCAGGAGGGACTAAGTCGGCGCTGGTAAGAGCTGATGGCAGGGAAAAACAGAAGTGTAATGTAAACAACTTCTGGGTCTCTGTTGTTGTTTCACATCAAAATCTAGAAGTAACAGCACTCTGAGGAGAACGAAACTGTCGCTACACCTGTTAAAAAAAAACGCTGAACCAATTTTTCATTTTCAACTCCAATTTATTTTTTAAAACATGTTCAGCATTTATATTTCTCGACTCTGCTCCGCTATAACAAATCAAATCAGGAAAAAGCATTCCGAATAGCAGCCTGAGAGCGTCTGTTATCAGACAATGGAATCGCAAACGCCTCCAGTGAGAGGCAAAGTGACAGAAATCTGCGTCGTCTCCGAATGAGCACGTGTTTCACAAAGCCCGAGGAAGAGCCTGAATGCTTCTTCTCTATGGGCTGAAGAATGTCAGCTATAAACAACAAACACGACCATCTCTTCACACATTGTTCTGCTCCAAATCCCAAAAATTAAACTTCCTGCGACAACAATGTTAAGAGTCAACGATGGGAGAGGATTAATTTTCGCAACAATAAAATTGATGCAAAACTAAACTGCTTTTTTTGACGTTGTTGTTGCTGTTCGTTTTACCCCAGGAAGTGGGTAAGAGGGGGCAAAGCTCCTCCAATCAGCTGCTGTATATAAAACAGGAACTGAGACATTTTATCAACGCTGTCTCTCCATCCTGTCTTAAACTGTGTTCAGACTCAAATGTTTTGATTAAATGGGCTTTTTTGTTTTTTGAAGATGTCTGGAAAATCAGCGGCATAAAACCTGAGAAAATGTTTGAGTACAAAGCTTTCAAAATCTGAAAAGAAAAATGTTGGGTGAAAGGATTAAGGAGGCTAATTGCTCTGTCAAAGTAAAACATCATGTACTAATCAGAATTTTCTCGACAGTTTTCGTTCAACGGACTTGCAAAGCCGACAGCAAGTTTAGCCCAGTCGGATTTTCCTTAAGAAAATATTGAAAGTAGCAATAGGAATAGCATTCAACATATATTCTTTAGACTTTCTGCCATGGGGAGTTATTAATTATTCATTTTGAGAGCAGAGGTGCAGTCTGACTGCGTGTCTGAGAGTTGGCAGAGTTTTATTCTTTAGCAATTTATAGGAGCGATTTATACACTTCACACAGCAGCAATGCATTACCAAAACAGACGGCTCTGTGTGTTACCAAAAACATGGAATTCATGATTTTAACTCCGAGAATTTTAAAAAGAAGAAACAGTCATTTGACTATACTCCTTCCAGCTATTGCCTTATCTTCCTCACTCTCTCTTCCTCTCTTTTGTGGCCTGATTGATCTGCACGTTTCTACACATTGCACATAATAAAGTTGACTTTGAAATCGAGTGTAACCTCACTGTGCTTCCTTAAATGTTCAGTATGTAGTTTTTATAAAAGACAGGTTCTTGACATATTTGCTAAAGCTGTCATCATGTTGTGACCGTATTATATCAGACCGATAATAAATTTAGTCTCTTTAAACATATCGGAAATATAGCTAGCTGAGACGTCTTCCATCAGGAACAACATCCACACTGAAGAGTGTTGCTTTTGCAGCAACGTGGAAGCACGAAGATTTGTTGAGCTCTCAAATCAGGAGAAAAAAAATCTGATTTTGTATTTTGCCAAACACCAGTCGATGCAAATTAAGGGAGTAAATAAACTCATTGTGATCACCAGCGACTTGAAAAGAAATACTGTTGCAGGGTTTTGTTTGTTTTTGCTGGTCTGAGGATTAGTTCAGACAGAAAAAAGCAGCTGGCACATGTCACACTGTCCTTACAACAAGAGTCTTAAATTGATGATTCATGTAAACATCATCCATCAGCAACACTAGATAAAAATCAATAATATAACCTAATATTCTTTCATCCAAACTTTGCTTATGCTCTTTCTCGTGTTGCACAAATATTGTTTTAGACCACTGTGCTGTTCGGCCAAAATCTCTCCCATACAGTTTCACTTTAATTTCAGGGACAAGTTTTTCATTCTGAAAGAAAGTTCAATAAAACAATCAGCACCTGGAATAGGTTGCTCCATTCAGGCTCATAATAAATCACACACTAATTTTGATAAATGGTGGAAAAGTGAGCAGATTGTGGGGAAAAGAGTTTCTGTTCCTCATCCAAATCTCGTTCCGACACGAGAGAAAAAGAAACACTGACCAGTCAAACTGAAGTTTACATCGTCTATCCAGGCTCATTATATTTAAACACTTCCAATAAAAGTTTAGCACCTAACGTTAGATTCTTCAGAGCAGTATCTGACAAAGTTAACTTATTAAGGTCGTAATTTCTCTCTACTGGATTCACGCCATTAAACACGAGCAAATGGATTTTTGCTTTTTTTCCACAAACATTTCTGTGCAAAGTCAAGCTGACCTCTGAGAAATAAGATGTCAACATTGGATCATTTCATATTTAAACAATGACGCGTTTTACGACGTGACAAGTGATCTTGACATTTTGACAGTGAAATTAAACAAAACTAATTAGTAGTAATGAGTTAATCTTCAAGTGATTTTCTCCGAAAGTGACGGCCCACCTCCAGCTACTGAATAATAAACACAGCTTGATAAGAGCTTTTATTTCAGTAGGCTTTTTCCTGTTTGAATGGGGTGGCTATTCACTGTGAGCGATCCATTTGAAGAATTAAAATCAATCAGACTTCTTGTTCGTGTTAATGTGAACCATCACTGCACTTTTTCAGATGTAAAACATCAGGCAGTCAAGCTCACAAGCGGCGGGTTTGCTATTCTGTAAAAGGGAACATTTGCAGAAAGCAAATGATTGAAACATGTTTTCTATGACGAGACGCGAAAGACAGCGGAGATAAAACCAATTATTCACGAGTAAGTAAGTGAATTATCGCACATATCTTACAGAGTGAAACGTTTAGGTCTACACTGTAATAACTCAAACACCAAAGTTTAAAGCTCCACTACAGCGTTGTGAAGATTATTATCAGAAATAAGTTTCACTGTTGGTCCAACATTTCTGTCAAAGAAAACTGTTGATTCTGAGAGTAACTTCTGCACAAAGTCTCATTAAAAAGCCAAACTTGTCCTTTTGAATTCAGTCAAAAGAGACAAATTTGTTTGCCGTAACATGTCTGGACATTGTGCATGCTCAGAGAGGAGCTGGTGCTTTTAAAATGCAGTCTTAGTTTGAACAGAGGATGCAGGAGGTGAGTATCTTTCATGCCACAGGGATTCCAAGGAGTTACAGAACAAATGAGCAGAAATCACCATGTCCTTGTGAAGAGGCTGCAAAGCCAGATATCGCTGAAAACAAATTATACACATCAAGTACTTGACTTTTTCAAGCAGCTGGGGCATGTTTGGCAAAAAAAAAAATATAAAAAAAATAAAACCCGGCAGAGCTATTACTTTATGACTCCTAAAAGAGTAAAAGATGAGTCACTGCCTCGGCGGATGTAAGAGCAAAGTCTGAACCTGATGCAAGGTATAATTCGCAGATGCTTGTGGCTCAAATTTGTCTGAATTAGCTGAATCATCCTTTCTCTTTCCTCCGTTCCTCCAAGCTTTTTATTAATTAAAGCAGCTGAGCAACCGGAGCTCTGGGCAGTGCCAGGGACAGGAATAGACTCTGCCCTGGGTACGGCACCCACCAAGTGAGTTTGGGAGTGGAGCGAGGCCTTCCAGTGGAAATGCGATTGAAAGACATTGGCACACGACGTGGAAAACAACCCTGGACACCGACTGTTCATCGATAGAAAAACATGAACTGATTCCCGTCCAATCAGAAGTGAATGAGTTCCTGTAAGAGAGACTGCTGATGCATCCTGTAGTCCTGTAACACTTTTACTACAGACGAGAAAACTCTTTTCAAGTAAACCAGATGCATTATATATTTAGATTACTTAGAATCTATGTCCTCTCTCTTTTCCTTTTTCACATTTTTTTTGTTATTTTATTATTACTTATTTTTGCGCCATTATATCAAAGTTTACTGGCAATGGCAATAAAGTGATTTTGATCTCATTTTAATGCAAACAGCTCAACTAAACGGCTGAAACAATTAATCGTGATTGATTGCAATTAATCTAGATTACTCAACTACTGAAATAATCGCCAACTAATTTGTTAATCGGTTGATCACTAACTTGGAGTATACAGATTGTCTAAAAAGAGAGCAATTTCTAAAATAACAACAAACTCTGATTAGTAATTAAGCCAAAACTGTACAAAAAAAAAAAAATTCTACTATTTAGCATCTTATGTTATCCATTTATTAATCGGTTGATCCAAAGAATTATCTTCAGTTTTTCTTGCATTTTATGCAAGAATTTATTTCTCATTTAAAAATAAGAGTTAAACTACTTGTTAATTTGCATTTCGTTAATGTATTTCCAATATTGCATAAAAACACTTCTATGAAAAACCTGTAGAATGTGGCAATTCCTTTTTTTTTTTATCTGATTAATTACTTCATTGTCAGAATAATTTAGCTTTTAATCGATAGCTAAAACAGTAGTTAGTTGCAGCCCTATGTTGAATCCAAGAGAAAAAATAATGAAGGCTGAGAAGCACAACCCTAGCTGAAAACATATGCAGCAAAGTTAACCCTTCATGCAGGCCTCCAGGTGATACTCTTAGAAAAAGACGAGAGATGAATAAAGTTACGGCCGAAGAAAGAAAGCACAACCCACCCTGCCTCTATGGGTTTCTCCAGAATAATATCGGCTGCGGCAGTCTGTTTCAGCGCCGGCTTGGTGAGCCTAATGGGTTGAGGAGAGGCCGGCCTGGAGCCTGGAGCGTGAGGCCGGGATCCTGGGAGGAGCAGAGAGACGGGAAGAGGAAAATGGCAGAGTGTGACAGAGGTGACAGACGGATGGAGAGAAAAGTCAAGCACACAGTTTGAGTGACGAATATTCCCATTTCCATGCCAGCGCCAGCTCTGTCTCCATCTACAGGAAGAACCTGGGTCGAGACTCTCAGCAACAAGGCTACAGAAGAAAATAGTTCAGCTCGGTTTTTTTACCTTTAGCGAGTTACAATCACAAACTTTAACCTGGGATTTTACGTGTGTGGAATGCATGTCACTGTAAAGATTTTTTTTTTTGTAACAAAATTTTTGATACCATCTAACCTTCTTCAATTTAAAAAATGTTCACTTCTTTTTCTTGGTCTCTCTCATAAAATCCTGATAAACAAAATGGAAAATTGTGTTCTTAATGTGATGAAGAGGTATCATTGTTTTTTAAATATAATGCAGTAGTTTTGTTGGGTCTCTTTGGTTCTTATTACCTGTTGCTCTTGAGCGGTCCCAGTACAGAGGGTCTGAATAGGCGATGGACGCGAACCGCCTTCTCACTGCTTCTTCTTCTCTCTGACCAAACACATAAAAAAAAGAAGCTTTAAACACTAAGGGTTTTATGTAACTTTATAAAAACATGTAGATATTTTTAACATATCTATTCAAATATTCACTAAATCGGGACAGTATAACATAAGACAGCCAATCAAGATCCTCAGCCTCTTCTCTGTGGTCCCAATGCCATCTGCAGAAATGCATTGTTCCCGATCACAAACAAGCAATCAGAGGCAGGAGAATGGTTTTGGCGCCGTCAGTCATGCTTGATTACACGCTGCTCAAAGTACAAATGGAAAAGCAACTTATGATTACAGGACAAATGTTTATCCGCCGTCATTGGTGGCTAAGCTAACCAGCCTGAGAAGTCACGGCGGGCTCAAATGTAGGGAACTAGCTGTAGCCTTGCATGGAACAAAGGGGAAGGTGTGAGAAGCGCGTAGACTGGGTTGATTGACAGCAATAAGCCACTCCTTCTGGCTCTGACTGGTTGTTTCTGACCAAGTGGGGGAGTAGGACCACAAGGAGGATGAAGAGCTACATTTTTTCACAAATTATTTTGTCGGGACATAGTAATACTTTCAACAAATATGGGGGGAAAAAACAACATATTTTTATAAAAGTTACATAATGCAGCTTTAAATGATCAATAATTAAGTACCAAATGAACCACAAATAAAGGTTAATACAAATTTCACTTGAAGTGTTTAAAAAATAACAGCTAAATCTTGAATCCATTTTTTATTTTTATTTTTGCCACATTACCCAGAAAATCAAAGTCTAATATGCTGATCGCCGGCCTCTAGATGGGAAATCAGTAAGCAGCAACTGTCCCCATAGCTCACTATAAATAACAAGCCAATTGCAGGTAACCTTTGAGGTTGCACCGTGACCTTTAGCTGGTTTTTCACCCACCACCCCCCGGCAGGGCGACTCTCACCTGTATTTCCTCCATCCGGAGCAGCATGCTCTCCAGGGTAGAGGCCTGCAGCCCACGCCAGCTCATGTCCCTCGTGCCCGGGTTTACGGCCCACGCATCGGGAGCGGTGTCCTTTAACAGATCTTCTTCCTGATGCTCAACGAGCCGCAAGTGATCGCCTGCTGCCTATAAACCACGATTTACAGCGAGGTGACAAAAAGCAGGCAAAATCTTATCATGAGTTCTTGTTGTTTTTGATGCGATACTGACTGGTAACTAGAAAAGAATATTCAAAAGGTCTGTCACAATAACAAGTTTTGCTGGATGATAAATTGTCCTGCAAGTTATCGCAATAAACGATAATACTGTTGTTCTGAGACCATTTTTATGGCATAGTAGAGCAAGAACTAATAAACTGTACATTCAACTGAACATTTAACACTGGAAATGGAAAACATTTTAAATGTCCAAATTAAATAAACAGTACAACAGAAATAGCAAATAAAATGAATTATTAAGTCTCTGTAAACAAAATTGTTCTTAAAAGAAAAAGGAGGCTAGTTGAGAATGAAAGCAGCAGACTAAAGATTTTTGTCATCAAGTTTTTTGTAGAAAGAGAGAAAAACGATAAATCATGCCAATAGGAATTGAGCTCGTTTTAATTTATCATGCGATTAATTGCTTTATTGTGACAGACCTAATCTTCAGCTCTGAATAACATACCATCTCATCAGCATGCTCAGGGAGCCGTATCCTCCAAGATCTGTCAGGCTTGTTCTTCGCCACTCCTTCCTGCTAAAAAACCCAAAACAAGCAGGATCACTGTATACTCTGGAGGGTAAGAAGATAATCGTCTTTAAAAAATGAGCATGTAACAGAATGACTGGAAATGTTTGACGCCACAGAGGTAACGGATAAAATCCTCCCCACCAGTGTTTCACCAGAGAGTCGATGGCCGTCCTCTCTGGCGCCTTGCTCAGCTTCCTCAGCCCACTGATTCTGGAAAACCACTTCAGACCTGTGAACCAAAACATGCCAATGTCACAAGCTGCTCTGCAGTGGATGAATTACATTCCTTTTAACCAATGAGGCGAGGAATATTCTCCAGAAAACGACAATAAAAATGGCATCAAGGAACTTGGTCGACCTTGGATTCTAAGTAGGAGATGTGTCAGCAGTTTCTTTTTTTTGTTGTTGATCATTTCGCACAGCGGCCTTGTTGTAGGTTAAATGCCTTAAAGGAATCAAACAAGAGTGTTTTGCATGGCTACTGATGTACATATGAAGACAGGAAATAACAGTCAGTTGTAACTCAGATGGTGAAGGAACTTAAAATGGATCTTAGAGCTCAAGACGGAATTTTAGATTCGTATCTTTCTGTGCAAAGACATGTTTTACTCCAAAGGATTAGCACAATTTGTTAAATGCTTATATAACTTGGAGGCTGTTTTCAACCTCCAAGCTGAAAACAGCTTGGAGGTTTCACTAACTCAAATTTAAGACTTTTACGAAAAGAATTTAAGGCTTATGTCTCCACAGAAACGTACAAACGTCTTCCAGCCAACTGGGGATCAATTTTCACTTAACCGTGATAGGCTCAAAAAAGCTAGCAAGGTAGCTAGCTACCGGTAGCCTCAAATGTCTCAAATTGCTGAACGCAATGAATATGTTTGAGTGTGATACAAACAGAAAAGTCACACGAGAAAAAAAATGGAATAAGAGTAAGTATTTCTGTTAATACAAATTTAAGATCCCAGAATAACATAGCAACGGCCAACTTACTTTTTAAAATGAATTTAACACATTTTAAGGCCTTAATTTTAGCTACATGAATTTAAGACATTTTAAATATGCTTTTTATGTGGACTTAAATTGTCAGTTGAGCTGCAGAATTGTGTAACAATAACTGGCGACAATCCCTCCAGTCCTGATATAAACATTTAGTGTTTGTTTACAGAAACGCTGCTTATCACCAATTTAACTGTCCAACAGAGAGTAGTAACTAAGAGCTTGTAGAACAAAAATGAATAATTAACTATGTGAAGCACATTTAGGACAAAAGAAACAACGAAAAAAAAATCTTTTAAAGAGAAATTATATTTGACTGAAAAAATGGTGATCGGACATGGGCCGCAAAATGAAACATTTGCACGCAGCAGGTTTTTTAAGCACAAAACCAGCAGCTTTTAACTGTTGAGTTCTGTATAAGTGATATCAACGTTTCCTTCCATGAAATCACAAAGTAAGCTATGAAGAAAAAAGAAAATTCACTGGGATGACAATTAATGCTGTTTGGACAAAGCGCTGACTGCACCTTGTCCTCGGCTCTTGTCAAACTCCCAAGTCGCTAATTACGAAATATTTATCGGTCAACGAGGCTAAAAAACTCTGCTTTCCCTTGTACTTGTATTTTTCCTTGTACTCCCTCGACAGCTTACTTTAATTTCTAATCTTTTGTCCGGGGGATAGTTTCGCCGCCGGCATCACTCCCATTGTAGCCGTACATATGATTGCGATGATTTGCTGTTTGAGTTGCTCTGGCTGATTGCTGTGTGGATTCCTGCCATGGACTGGCAGGAATCCACCGGCACAGAGACTTAGCAGCAGGATTGTTCCCGAGTGACATGAGATCATTATTTTTTCTTAATTAATACAATAGTGAATGTTTACAAGAGATTAAAAAAAAGAAAAAAAAACACATTACACTGTATTACTTTAACTATTGCGTTTACATATTATATTTACAATTACCGTTAAGTGATTATCCTCTCAGACCTCAACCTGTTTTGTTATGCGTGTTGAATTTAAACGTTCTCACATTGGTTTGAAACGCTGCTGAATAATTCACACAGATATATGTAGGCTATGTGCACCGTATTGCCCCTTTAAAACTGTGACTGGCATTTTTCATCCACTCTGACTGAATTTGAGCTTCACTGCAGAATCCTAGGGACAGCGGCTTCAGTCTGGATGTCCAAAGACAGTGCAGACACACCCAAAAATGTTTTGATGCAACTGCAACAACAGGTGATTCTGCAAAGCATTAACTCTGAATTTTATCTGTGAAACTTTTTTGGAAAACCATGTTTCATTTTTCTTCGACAGACGATCCCCTTTGTGTTCGTCTGTTAAACGAAATCCCAATAAAACACACCATCATGGCTATAACACAATGTCATGAACACTTTGTGCGTATCAGTGACATACCTTAATCTCTGAATGCGTGGCACCTCTTCGTCACTGAGCTGCGTAGTCATCTTCTCTTGATAAGACGTCCTTTAAAAAAACATTAGCCGGCGATTTTTACATGATGCCAAACAGAAGTTTGATTAAACCTTTCACATGAATAACTTATAATCCCCATCCCTGGCTATGGATGGGCTGCTGGCTACAGATTAATAGGAATCCACAAGTGTAGTAATTAAGAGTTGATTAAAAGAGCGTGTATGTGCAATACTCAATCAATGCGACGCTTATAAGCACCGGAAACGCACCAATCACTAATCACTCAAAAAGAGGAATGGCCTCAATTGTGTCTAGATTAATTTATAGGCCAAAAAAACAACTTTGAATCAGAATCGGAGTGTTGCCTGTGGCTTTGTAGCAAGTGGGGTCTGGCATGAAGGTTAGAAATGACTCAGTGAATACTGAGTAAGGGGCTCATTAAAATTCATTTCCACTCCATTTCATCCACTTGGCATTTTTCTCTTCTTGCAGGGTCAGATCTTTTATGGAATGAAGCTGAAATGAGCGGAAATTAAAAAAACACTAAAATAAAATTTTAAAAAAATCACAAAACGACTAATCTGGGAAATGGCACTGATTCACTCTGGAGCAAATTGCAAAGTGGAAGATGTTAAATAGAAAAAAAGAGGTGATTCTCGCCTCGTTGCTTCTTTCGGAGCTGCTGGCTGCGTGGCGGCGCTCACTCTTGGCTCGGGTTCTGACTGACGTTCCGCCTGCTGCTCTCCTGGAGGGCTCGGCGGGGGCTTCATCGGGGAGAAGAGGCAGCGGGGCTCCGGCCTCCACCTCTGAGGCGCTCTGTCGGGACATCAGCACGGGATGAAAAGGCGCAGGTACGAGCAAAGACGGATATAAATAAGAGAAATGATCCTGTCAGACAATCAGATGAAGGAATCCTGGAAAGGTTTTGATTTATTTTCACTTGATTTCATAGTGTGGCTGAAACGATTAAACGAGTTAATCGTGATTCATGATTAATTGATCACTGAAATAATTGTTCTGTAATTTAGTAAACGATTAATTGCTCATTTCAGTTTGCGGACTCAAAAAAAGGACATTTGCTAAAAGAAAAACAAACTCCGAACAGTGATTAAGCTAGAACTGTACAAAAAATCTATACTTAAAATAAACACTTTGTCTGTTTCTACTGGTTTAGGTTTTACCTGCTTCAAATTCTGGGGGAATAAAACATCTTCTATTAAGCATCTATCCAATTATTATTAAACAGTGAATTCAAAAATATTATCATCAGATTTTCTTGGAATTTAGCCAACAATGTTTTTTCCTAATTAAAAACAGAAAATTGTTTTTGTCACCTTTTACTTTTTGAATTTTAAATTTTCTTTTTTTTAAAAAAGTCTTGCCTACTTATGGAGAGATACAAAAGTACTGTATTCTATAGGAAAATAGGACTTTTATCATTTTTACAACGACAAATTCTGACTTTTTTAATAGTTTTTTTCTGATACCTGTCACCTTAAAATCAAACAGGTTATCAATTTAGCAGCGTTACAGTTCTTTTTTTTTATTATTGTTTCTAACTTTCATAAAGATTTACTGCTGTTGAGGAGGAGAGCGGGGCGACGTTGGGATCCAGGGAACAGACTTCTCCCGCTGAGGCAGCTGACTGACTCGGAGCTGCGAGGAAACTGTCGGCTGCCGGAAACCTGCGTCTCTAATCTGGTCGGGATGAGACGCATTTTCGATAAATCAATAAATATTGACCGTGACATATTTACAAAGACATATGCTCTGAATGAAAATAACTGGCCCAATAAATACATCAAGCACCTTCATTACATCAGCTTTTCTCCTCCCCGGGTGCTGCCTGCTCTGGTGGTTCGTGTTTGGCTGAGGAAGTCTCTGCAGCTCCCTCTGCTGGCCGACGCTGTGCACACCAGCCACCAGAGGCTGGTGGGAGGCCGGTCTCAGCTTTTGTAACACAACTTTTCTCCCTGCGGGCACAAATGGAGAGCAGAAACTTTGATTTGTTCACATCTGAACAGACACAACAGAAGCAGAAATCAGCAGAGTTTGTATATTTTAACCTCCACATTAAAATTCAAGAACTTTTCAAGCATTTTCAAGGTAAGTTTTCAAACTTTTTCAGCACCACACGTTGGAGATAAAAACAACTCGGTTCACTATTAAATGATTTAATTTATTACAGTAAATTACAGTAAGATTTCGACGTAAAATCGTTTGAAACCGTAACAAACAAGAGTTCACTGTGAACATTTTGACGACTGCAAAATGTATTAACAGATTCCAGACAATCCTCCCTGACTGCAGGAGTTGCAGATAAAGCTCATTGTGGGCGTTTATGTCATCTCTTGCAGAGGACAGTTTTCAGCTCAATAAAAGCCAGCGGGAGTTAACTGCTCATAAAGCTGAGCAGCAGGGGGGGCAAAGTCCACCGCTCTGCACTTCAGTTGCTGTTTTCTATCTCTAAATCGAGGCTCCACGTCAATTTTTAACCTGGGTGCAACAACTTAACCGCAGAGGGAGGCCAAATACAATCACACACACACACAAACAAAAAATAATACTAAGAAAAGCTCTATGGTGGCTTCCAGAAACAACTGGTGCTTTGTATCAGTGACTGAAAAGAGAAAAAAAAAAAAAAAAAGCTTAGAAACAAAGATAAAAAACTAAAGTACATGGAGCAGATGTAGAAAATAACAGTTTGGAGCTGCAATGACTCGCTGAGCTTAAATAGAAATCCTGAAATGCACTGAGGTGAAAGAGAAAAAACAAAACATGTTTACCGCCACGAACAGATCCTCTAGGATTTGAAGGTCTGTGAGGGCCCGGACCAGTTAGCATGCTGAGACCGTGGGGCCCGGTGGCGGGGGACGCGCTGCGATGAGGAGACGTCCTGCGTGGAGGACGGGTCTGGGCCTGCAGCTTCTCCAGCGCCTCATGTTTGCTGAGGGCTGAGTCTAAAATCTGCAGGGAGTCAGGAAGAGAGGCTTAGGTACCGGATTAAGCACGATAATAAAGAACCGAAAAACAAAATAACCAACCTTCGCACTACATCATCACCTTCCTAAAAAACGGCTTATGTCATTTTTTTTTTTTTTTTTGCCTAAATCATTTTTTGCCAACAGAGAGGTTAGTTTTTATTTTTCTGGCCAAAATTACTTTTGGCAAAAATCCCCAAAAACAAACAAACAAAAAAAAAAGACTTAAGCCATTGTTTTAGGAAGATGAAGACATTCAAATAACTCTCAACTTGTATATATTCTAGCAATAAACTTCTATATGTAATCTCAACTTCTAAAACTAATTACCTTAAAGGAGACAGGACAAACGTGAAAACAACAACAGTTAATCAAATCTAATGCATCATTGATCCCAACAGGGAAATTAAACTATATGTTGAAAACAAGAATAAACTAGTTCTATTCTATTTTATAAGTAAAAAAAAACAAAAACAAAAGTATATATATTTTTATAAGCAGTCAACTTGAAATTATGAAAATTTTAAAATAAAAGTCTCTCAAAGCAGTTTCAACACTAATTGAGATTATGGAGTCCATAATGAGCCGCTGTAACATAAAACAACAACATTCGTTCCCCACCTCCAGTTTCTGCAGAATATCCAGGGCCGTCTCAGGTACAGCCGACCCCTGGTCCAATTCCATCTTAACCGAGCACAGAGACAGCTGCCGGATCAGCTGGCCCAGCTCTTTGTAATGAGGGGGCACCCTGCTGTGAGGTCGATCTGAGAGCTGATGGATGATGACCTGCAGGGCCCTGAGAGCGCCCCGGTGGGCGGCCGCCAGCCTCCTGACCGCCACGGACTGAAAAGGGAAGAGGAAAAGTCGCCGAGTTTATCACCGAGACCGACTAAAGCAGCACAGTGTGGTCTGCTGTTTTAGCAGACTGAAACTTGGAAGTGTGCTTTCAGAATTGCGGGTTGTACACTTTTGTTTGTCAGGGACCAACGAGTAAAAATAAAAACACACATTCCTTCAAGTTTTGTCACTATCGGTTATTTAAAATGATGTAGTTCTAAACTACGTGCAGATAAAAACTACAAAGTGAATGTTGTTTTTGTAATGTTGTGAATATTGTTGCTCATTATTGATTTGTCAGGGGGAAAAAAAAGTCAATTAGTGTTGAAATTTCTTTAAAAATATTATAATTGTAGGCTTATGAATATTAGGCCAGGCTAAGACTTTTTTTCTTTTATAATGAGAACAAAAGTCATAAATGAGCAATAAAAACACCAGATGAAAGTCATAAAATTAGAGGAAAAAGTTAGCTTCCTTTCTTGTGATGTAATTTTTTCTTGTAATGACTTTATTCTCACACCATTTCCAATTTATTGTCCTACAACTTTTTTTCTGATTTTGCTACGACTTTATTCCTCAATTATTTCGACTTGCAGTCATAGACTTTTTTTTCTAATGATTCAATTATTCTCATTCCAAGCACAGCTCTAACACTCCATCATGAAAAAAAGACCCACCTACCTTTTTTGTCTCCCACATTTTCTCTCTTTTGAGTTTTTCAATATCATCTTGTATCTCTTTAACCTGAAAGAGCAGTATTCACAGCTGAAGGCACAGAAAACATACTTTATCACATTACCTGTTATCTAAAACATAAATACCTGTCGCTGCAGAACATATATGATGCGTGCTGAGCGCGCCGCCTGTTTCTGTCTTCTTATCTCTAGCTTGATTTGCTCCTCCGGTTCCAAAGACTCCTCCAGTTTTTCACCTGCAGAAAGGCCTGATCATGATCAACATACAAAAAAAAAAAAAAAAAGAAAAAAAAAATCACTGAATGTGGATGTGACTTTGCTAACTGGGTGTATTTCAAAAATGCACTGATCTGGTTTTTCTTTGATGGAGGTGGTCGGTATGAATTAATTGTCTGAAAAAATCCCCAACAGGTTGATGGATAACTGTTGTTAGGTCAGAATGAGCAAACAAATTACCTCGATCAGCCAGCTCCTCCACTTTCCTAATGTACGTTTCCAGTTCATTCTGCAGTTTGCGGATCTCGTTGCTTAAATGTCCTGGTTTGCCTCCTTCCATCTGCCTTAAACCGGGGTCTCTTGTTGGAGGAGACTGGCCAACAGCAGGCATTAAAGAAGAAGGATTTTTTTGGGATACTCGTTGTTTAGCACCGATCGGGGCCTTCTTTCCCTTTGACGTGGCCAAGTTAGATTCTCGCTTGCCTGGAGCCGCTGCCAGCTCCTACAGAGACAAGAAAATAGTTATTTCACCCTTTGTTTGAATAACTATTGGGAAACTTCTTTTTCTAGTTAAGACTAGCTTACCCGAAGCAGCTCCGCATCACTTGTTTCAAAGACAGAGGCCTCCTGCAAATGTTTCGGTGGGGTCTTTGCAAGTGACCCGAGGTTCCTTCGCCTTAGGTCTCGCTTGGCCAGTTTGACAGCAGCCTGCAGCCTCTCCTCGGAGAGCACCGTGAAGCTGCGGGAGCTGCGGAGGCTGTCCGGACTCTCGCGCATCTCCGGACGTGGAAGCAGTCTCTCTATCACAATGGGAGCTGGAGGGCCCACACGAGTGGCACGGTTGACCACACTCACTGGAATGGCTTCGTTAAACAACAGCTGTCGAAGAAATGACAATCCCAGAAATACATTTTGTGTCGGACTAGTTTCTGACAAACGCTTTAGGTGTCTGTAAAACAAGTGAAATTGCTTTGTTATTTCACAAGAGACAAAGTGAAGGTTAAGCTATAAGTAAATTTACATTTATTTTCTGTTTAGCTTAGCTGTTTGACATGCATCCTGGATATATACATATATTTATGATTATATTTATATATTGAATATATATTCATTATAGGACTATATTGAATAGAACTATAAGCTCTTCTACATAATTAAGCATCTCTAAAAGGTAATGGTGGCATAATTAATTTATTGGCTTTAGTGGAATACGAAAGCTGAGCTAAATAGCTTGAAAACTTAAACATCTGTTTACCTTTGTTTGGGACGTCCTCGCTGTTGAATCGTTGCTGTTTACGTGTCTGGCTGAGCCTACATAAACCCAGTTTCTTTCCTGGTTCTGAAGTCCCGGTAACAGTGCTGGCATTGCAGCGACAGTCGACATAAAAACGATGGTAACAAATGTAAACAATAATTGAAAGCTAATGCTAATACCTATTAGCACGAGCAAGCTAACGCAACCTTTCAATGCGCCTCGTTTTCTTTCAGGTCAACCCCAAAACTGACGACTTCGCCATTTTATGGTCGTTTATAGCCGACTGTTAGTCTGGAATCAAAGAGTGTACTGATGGGCAGAATACCAAACTAAAACATACACGGAGAATAAGGTTTTACAATCCCGAGAAGTCTGGACAACAGTTTGAAAGGGCGCCATGACAACAACAAGCGGAAGTAGCTCTTTTTTCTTTCTTTCTTTTTTTTTAATTACAATATTTATAAGCAAACAAATAAAATAAAACTGTATTTGCTACATAAGCATTTGTAAAAAGTATAATTCATATATTAACAATTGTATATATAAAATAATTAAATAAAAGAAAGACTACGCGACCGGTGCAATGTTGTGGCAGGCTGTTTTAACATAAAATCGACTTCGTCTACCTGTCCGACATTCCACTCTTGATATCTAAAATTTAATTATCCTGAATGGTAACTTAATATATCTGCTATTACATTTTGACTAGTATGAATAATACTAGTTCTAAAGAACATTTGGATGAGTCTTTTTTTCAATATATCTCCAAGGCATTTAGAATAAACATTTTTCACAATGTCTAATTCAATTTGAGACATTTTTAGAATTTTATAAGGAATTTTGACTTGTCAAAAATATTTAGAAGTTTTGACCTGTCATTATTTGCTTTCAAGATATTTGCAATTTAATTTGGACTAATTTAATCTGAGCACCTGATATCTAAAAAATAAGAGTACAATTAAGACATCTTTAACTGGAAATATAACTAATCAGAACAAAAAGGCACATTTATAAAACTTACTTAATGGCTAGAGACAATTTCTTGCTGATATCTGAAATATATGTTAAATATAGTCAACAATTTATTGTAGTTTTATTCCTACAACTTCATGGTAAATTTTATGTCATTTCTACCAGTTAGAATGTAATTCGACTTATCTCCAATAGATATCTTGTCAAGTCAAAATATAATTAGAGACCTCTTAATTAACTAACACGTCTAGTCATGAACCAATGTTAGATTTTTACCAAAAAAAAAGTAAGTGTAGTGAAACCGATTTTATGTTAAAATGGCCCACCATACATAGCCGAACGTGATGAATGAACGTGAATGCGCGATCGCTTGAAGAACCGCTGCTCGACCCGGAAGTAATACTTCAACTCCCTATTCCTCATTTTTGTTGTCTCAACTCCAGAGTTCTGATCCCGTGCTTGTCGCAGCTCAGACAGGAGAGCTCCGGTCAGCCTTCACGTCGACATGGCCGCTTATGAAGAAGTGAACGTCCGCGGATACGAGGAGTTCCTGGAGGCGGTGTCTGGGAGGAAAGGGAAGGATATTTTCGCGTATTTCTCCGGCAACAAAGACGCCGAGGGAAAGAGCTGGTGTCCAGATTGTGTGAAAGGTAGCAGCATTACGTTTTATCATTTGTTGCTCTGAAATATTTATTTATTTATTTTGCATTAAACTTTTTTTTTTTTCTTGTTTTGTTTTTGTTTTTCCAGCTGAGCCAGTTGTGAGAGGGCAGCTGAGCCATCTTCCTGAGGGCTCCGTCTTCATTTATTGTCAAGTTGGAGATAGACCATAGTAAGCTTCTTCTTCTTCTGCTTCATTGTTGTTGTTGGGGTTTTTTTTTAGTTTTTGAACTGATTATGTAACAGTTTATTGGTGCATTATTTGCACAGTAAATGTTTTGTCAAAAATAAATAATATATATATATGTGTTTCTTCTTCCTGTTCCTTCTTCTCATTTTTAAGAGAAATATTGATGAAATGTTTATTGACCACCTGAAGTGCTGACTGCACTATGACACAAGGACACTAGATATCAAACATAATAACAGCGTCAGTGAAGTATTTGAATTGCAGTGAGATTTGCTTGATTAGGGTTTATTTTTATGTTTCATTTGGAAAAAAATTCATTTAAAATATTTTTTCATACATTTAGACAATGTCTCTTCAAGTTCATAGTCGACGACTTGTGGTAGATCCAGCTTAGTCAGTGCTGAGCTGTTTATGTTTGAAATAAATTAAATGAATAATGCATCCCCTCCCCAAATTGCGTTTTATGTTTTTAGTTTATTTCATAGCCATAGAGCTGATATTGCTGTTGGTTTTGAAAACTGTAGGTAGACATTTGTTGCAGTAATGTCTGCCTTGCACTTTAGTTGGAAGGATCCAAACAATGACTTCAAGAAGACCCTGAAGTTGACTGGAGTTCCCACTCTGCTGCGATACGGCACAGTAAGTAGTTAATCGTTTAATGTTTGAATCCACAATAATGAGCCCTTGGAGTCTGGATGCGAAAGTCGACAGACGTTTTGAAAAACCAAATGTTGTGAAGTGAAAATGCCATCCTGCAAGCTAACTGTGATCTTTGTGCTGCAGCCTCAGAAGCTGGTGGAGGAGGAGTGCTTGAAGCCAGACCTGGTAAAGATGATGTTCACTGAAGACTGAACGGTCCTCGGCTCATGAAGGGCCGACATTTCTTCACTAATCAACCGATTACGCCGCTTCATTCAAGCATGTAGTTCAGACCCGGTTCTGACCTCAGTATAAATTGGTGCAACTGAATCGCCAGCTGCGTTCTTACAAAAACAACCAGTCTGTCACATGCAGCTCCCCGATTCGTTGTTCAGTGGGATTGCTTTGAAGGATCTATTTCTTACAAATACACACTAATTGTTGATTCAAAAAGCAACTAGAGATTTTTATATTGTGATCATTTTTTTCCATTACTTTGCAATTGAACTTAAATAAAAGAAAACATTTGATGTTGAATGAGCGATGCAATCTTTCTTCCGCTTGTCAGTTGTTCTGTCAGAGGTCCACCCAAAAAGTTTCATCTGCCTCCAGCAAAACTAGATGTGTACTGAACATGTGAAATGCATCTGCAGCCGTCATGAGATGTTCAGCTGTTTCTAAGGATTCTTGACTCTGATGTTTGGGTTTTCACAAATATTCATCCACCTCAAGACTTTGTCATTTGTCATGTTGCAACCACAAACCGCACTGCGTTTCATTGAGGTTTATAGACAAACACATAAAATAAAACAAATATCAATTTGAATAACACAAACACATGGGATACTATTTTTATTATTTTTTACAGTGTTGCACAAGTAACAGGTTGATCTATTCCTCCTGTTGCCATGAAATCGTTTACAGTATCAACTGATGTTACTTTGAAGTAGTTACAATAATATGCAACAGTTAAATATCACTCTGCATTTCAAAATCCAAATATCTTTTCTTGTTTGCTACCGGCATGCAGGGTTAAAATCATTAGCAATAACAAAACTGCTATGATGTAAAGCTGATTACAAACAGCACTAATGAGAGCAGACATGTTGCATAGAGTAGCTCAGGAACGATGAAGCATTTGGTGTTGACTTTTGGTATGATGGGCCCCAAATGAAAATGTCCATGAAGTCTCTGGAGGGCCAGTGCCCTGCAGCTTTTAGAGGAGCCTCTGCTGCACCACACCTGAATAGAGTAAATGGGTCATGAAGGCTCTGGAGAACTGATCTGCACGAGGAGGAGGAGGTAATTAAGCCATTTCATTCCAGTGTTTTGTACCTGTGGCCCTCCAGGACTGGAGTTTGACGCCTGCGTCCAAAAGTACCGGGCTGAATAAAGAAGACGCGCACTCGTGTCGATTTCTGTTTATGACCGCCAGGGGGCGGCAGACTCTCAGAAGTCGCTGTGTCGCTCCATCATTCACAAAAAAAAATTGATGAAATTCACTAGGTATATAAAATAAAACTTATTAGATCGATACAGCAATTACCTGTAACAAATATGTGTGCGTCTGTAACGAAAGAGAACACTCGCCTCAGTGAAAATATTGAAATAAGAAAGTTGAGAACAAAAGCAAAACAAAGTCTAATTTCGCCTCAAATTTTTTTTTGTTGAGGTATTCCTGCATTAAACCTCTCATACGGCGCGCGGGAGAAAGTGAAAGTCTCATCCAGCGGCAGCTGGTGCCAGTGAGCGAGTCCACGCTGAACGGGAGTCCTCTCTCTCTGTTGCAGACCGGGAGGTTTAAGCGCAGCGCATTCCTGCACAGCGCTCAGAGCGGAGGGACGAGCCGAGCAGAGCCGAGCCTAGGCGAAAGCCCACACAACCGCAACGCCTCTCTCCTCATCTCCAGGGCTCGGAGCTCGCCTCACAAACCCCTCGGCTCTCGGTGGAGGTGAAAAGGACCGTGCTGGGTGTCGCCTCCTCCACTTCCTTCTCTCCCCCCACCACGAACACACGCCGCGGTTACATGTGCAGCAGCCTCGGCTGAAGAGGGAGCGGGAGGGGGGTTTCGGCTGTGCCTGCGTGTGGCTGCGTGTTTCCCCGGAGCGTGTCGAGCCGCGATGTCGGAGTTCCTGGTGAGTCTGCTCGGGGAGCGGCTCGTGAACGGCGAGAAAGCCGAGGTGGACGTACAGGCGCTGGGCGCGAGGCTCTCCCTGGTCGGGCTCTTCTTCGGGTGCAGCCTGAACGCCCCGTGCAAGCAGTTCAGCGGGAGCCTGTGCGAGTTTTACTGCCGCTTCAAGAAGGCGTCCGAGCACAGGGACAAGCTGGAAGTCGTGTTCGTGTCGTCCGACCAGGACCAGAAGCACTGGCAGGACTTTTTGCAGGAGATGCCGTGGCCCGCGTTGCCTTTCAAAGACAGACACAAAAAGGTAAGAGAGGCCAGGCGGCTCTGGGTCAGACCGGACCCCTGGTCACAAGTGACCCGGGAGCCACTGGAAACAAAACACCTATACTTCTTCATCTTTTCTTTCTTTCTTTTTTTTTTTTTTACCTCGCCGTTTTTACGCACATCCGGGCTTCAGTTTGAGTCAATCTGCTTTTAATTAGCCTGTAATCTACCATGATACCCGCAGATTATCAGCAGCAGATAAAATGAACCCAAACGGGTTAAAAACACCGAGTCCAGTCTGAGTCTGATTCAGTCCAGAGGATCTGATCGGGGGCGGGGGGGAGAATAAAGCGCGATGCCGCGGCTGATAACTTTATCTGAATTATGCTGAACAAATCAGTCCGTTTAATAACTGCGGTCTGCAGGAATGAGGCAGACTTTTAATTCATCCGGTTCTATCTGGACCTAAATGTGCTGCTGCAGACATTCCTGGGTTATTATTAGGAGGGGAAACACATTGGACTTCCTTCTGGCTTTCCGCTCTCCACACACTAATGATTTTTACCCAGAGACAGGCTGGAGAAATCAAAATTAAAGGACGATTATAGCCATTTAATGCCTGTTTTTTTTTTTTTTTAATTAATTTATTTATTTTTGTTATTTGTTTATTCAGTTCAGGTGGCTGCTGTAAAGTCAAAGGCCTAAAATGCTGCCAGTGTAATATTTTCAGCTTTTTGTGTTTTGTTTTTTTCCAAGAAAAAACTAAACAAAACATTTGGGGGATTTGAATCAATTTGAAAGCACTGTTTTTCTTTTTTAAAAATGTGCTTTTTATATAGATATGTATGTATATCTTTAAATACACCAGTTAGTTTATTTTCCTGGCATAAAGTCTTTTGTCTGACTTTATGTGGGGGTGTGACCCACTGATGTCCATTTTTGACAAACTCTATTTGTATTATTTTTCTCCAATTCTAGGGACAAAACTGTACAAAAGCCAAATGTGCTGCATGTTATAGAAATAGAAAATCAGAGCCTCTGCATCAAAGCGTACGTTGCTAGCCTTTTTGTGTTATTCTTATTAAATTCCCAGAAAATGCGCATCATACTACATGCTGTTTTTAGATAAAAATGGGAGGAAGTTTCTAGTTATGACCCATGCGAGGAAGGAAATACGGTATTTAATTTTTTTATTTCCAGTATTTGACCTGCAGCTCATCGATCTGAGTCGATCAGGTGAAAATCAGATTCTAGCTGATCGCTTGCTGCATCTCTAATCTTGCATTTTTATTTATTTATTTATTTTTTGTTGCTAACTTGCTACAGCTTCTCAAAATGAGCTCAAATTTAGAGAAAATAAGGTTTTGTTTTTCCTCCTTTAACTTTGAACGCAGCTGAATATTTACCTCTGGATTTGTGTAAACAAAATGTTGCTTTTTTTTACAAATAAATCACCCATAACAATCCAATGGAAATGTGGATGTATATATATATTTTTTTTTTTTCTCCCTCCTCACACATCATGCTGGTGGATTTTTAAGTTTCTGTGCAAATGCATTTTTCTGTCTCACTATATCCCAGCCATGTTGGCTGTCTTTGCAAACAATGGAGCGGAGGATTATGTTGCAGGAATTGCGTGTGTGCAGCGCCTGGAGGCCAGGCCAGCATCCTGATTACAGCTTTAGTCTCATTCATATCTATATAACTTAAAAAAAATAAATAAATAAAAAATCCAGAATTGGCTATAATGCATCAGCGTGTGAATTCTGACATTGGCAAGAGATTTTCATTGTGATTTGTTGCGTTTTTCTACAACGAGATACACTTTAAAAATGTCTTTTGGATTTGATTACGTTAACATATGAGCTTGAGAGACTGAAACCCTTCAACACGATTTCCCGTCTCCCGTTACGTTCCCATAAAGGAATCGCGTTCTCTCGGTCAAACCAGAGCTGCCTTCCTGGCCGCTTGCTATGTTGGCAGGACTTGGACTGAAACGTTGTCCTGTAAATTCTTTCTGATCGCCGGTGATCGTTTCCGTTGCACCTGATAATTAATGAACTCCAGGTCTGAATGAGGCTCAGATGATGATGGAGGAGAAGGAGGAGGAGGAGGAGGAGGAGGAGGAAGCGGGGAGGGTTGGCCTGGGGAGCTGAGCACGTCCACCGCCGCACTGCAGCCTCATTATGTTCTCTAACCCAGAGCGGAAAATATCTGTGGCATCGGCATGGGCATTGTTTACGCTCTTCTTGGTGGTCCGCCCGCTGTCCGTCTGTCTATCTGGGCCTCGTGTTGCAGTGTGCAGCTGTCCAGCTCTGTGTCACGTTTTGAAATATTCCTACTATGGAATATAGTGCTGGGCGATATGGGCTTAAAATGTTTTTCGCAAGATTTTGTGGTGCGACGATAAAACTATTTATTACTACTCTGTAACCTTTTGTCACAGCAATCAGGAGCCACATGAACACAAATAATGCTCTTGATGGGTAAAAAAACCAAGTTGGTTCACTTCAATATCTAAAAGTGATGAAACTGAATTTCTTTTTGTTGTTCTCAACTTGTTGTTGGTCAAAATGAACTCCTCGTTTAGCCCTTTGACATGTTCCTCAAACCCAGTCTCCAATAGAAAATGTTTTTATGCGACGGACCGCTTTGTTTTCAGCTTCTGTATCACAGCTGAAAATTTGAAAAGTGCTGTGTGTTTTTATCCAATTCGTTAATATCTTTTAAATCTTCCACCAACAATGAAGGCCGCCGCTTTTTGTCTTTGTTGGCCTGTTGCATAAAACCTCAATTTGAAAAAAACAAAACAAAACAAAAAACACACAATGAGGCTTGTGGTTGCAACGTGACAAAATGTTGGAAAGCTCCGTAATTGGTCTTGAACTGCTACTAGCTTTCAAGCATTTCTATTTTACTATGTTTCTTTTTTAGCTTAAATAAAATGAGCCGTCCTTCCGAGCTCCAGCCTGAGGAACAGATTTCGTTAATTGTTTCTTGCCAAAACAATTAGCTGACAAACTGGAAAATAATCAGCCAATAATTAGCAGACCGAATGATGATGAACGCTGTCATTGGTTGCAGGCGTAATTAGCTGCCTTTTGTTTGACTTGAAGACACAGGAAGTGGCTAACTGGGACCAGAGGGGAATGAATCGTTTTGTCTTTGGATTCATGAGTGCAGGACTCGTCCTGGCAGAGCAGGCTCTTTAAATTTGGAGGTGGAGAAAAGCAGAAGCTGCTCTAAAGTTGTTGCTTTTTTTTTTTTTTTCCTTAATTTTAAATTTTATTTGACTTCATTTTTTTCCTTAGATCAGGGAGAATTCACCTCTTGGTGAAGGATGCACATTTTATTTATTTTTGTTCCCCTCTCCTTTGTCCAGAGCTCCCAACGCTTCACCGCCCACGTCAGATACTGACTTCACTTCCTCCCCTCGCTCTGCTCGCCCACCCATGACTTACTCTCACTCTCACTTTATCCATTTTTTTTTTTTTTTTTTTTTTTTAGTTTTCACTTTTCTACTGGAGGTATTAATTCAGTAAAAATAAAGAGAGAGACAAGAAAATAAACAATGGGTTAAACAATGGAGTTTTTCAGGTAGTGATGACTGGTGACCAGAAGCAGACTAAGATTTAGTTTTCATCCAAAACCCAACGTTTCTCCAATCGCGACGCGTCGTGCCAAGTTCTACCAAGACGAGTTGACCACGACGCTCTTTGAGGTGGAAGTTGTTGCCGAGCAACGAAGAAACGTCTATATTCACCGTCAGTAGCCACGTTTCCATTACAAAAGTGCGTAAATCGATGTGGCTTTTCTGCCAATGTTGGAAAAAACACAATTATGCAATTGTGTTTCCACTGAATAAGAAATGAAATTAAAATCCCATGTAAATGTTTAGGGTTCTTGTCGAGGCGTTGGAGTGATGATGTTCTGTTCATGCGGTGTCTTGGGCAAATTATAGATCTATGATTTAACAGAAAAGCTTTGGATTCAACACGTTCGAATTACAAACTTTTGATGCTGACGAGTGCATTGTTGTATACAACCTGGCGTGATGCAAAACAGTGTTTCTACTGCAGTGCTGTGTTTTAATTCAGACTGCATAACTGTGAGAGATAGCAAGACTTGTAATGCACATACAGAAGGCTAAAGGAAGCACACTCAATTTCTCTGCTGTTGATGTATGCTTCCAGCGTGTCATGAAACGTGTTCAATTTGTAAATGTTGGCTCTCATCACAGACAGCAGAGGAGGGCTAATCACGCTAACAGTGCTACTTGTTTATATTAGATGCTAAAGGTTTAAATCTCTCATTTAGTCTTTGTCTTAAAATATTAATAAAACCCCATTTTAAAGCGACTGCTCTCTCACACAGGACCTGACGTCTCCTCAGCCCCCGATGTAAATAATTTATGACCGCTCTTGGCAGGAAGGCCATTTTAATGCTCATTCGTCGTTTTGTCGTATTAAAGCTTCACAAAAATCTGAAATCTGCTCCAAAATTGTGAACAGTGGTTGTTATCGGGACGAAGCTATCCTGAACTCCGTCTTTTTGTTTTTGCAGAGACACTCTGGTCGGTGACAGAATGCATTTTACTTACAAGACCATAAGATCACAGAACAAATTTCCGTGAAGCACAGAACCCGTTTTGTTTGAATACATTACTGCTGAGTGGAAGCAGATGTCCAGATGTCGCCTTACTGACAATCACTGGAGTTGTGCAAAACTGAAATCTTGCAAATCTACACCGCATAGAGACTTTCCTGACTGCCTTATAATAACGGGGGGGATCAGATCACAGGTGAAAACCCTGTCGGATTCTGCTGCTCGGCTCCCCGCCAGGTGATGACGGTCCTCAGAGCGAGGTTAAGGACGCCTTTCATCAGCACGGCCCTCGCCTGCTGAAATCGTTATTGCGCCGCGCTTGTCGGGTGTCGCAGCCCTCCTTATCCTGCCAACACAAGAAGAAGTGGCTTCAAAGGAGGCGCTAAATGTTTCATCTACAGATTCTTGATCCAGCTGTTAGCTTTAGCTAAGATGTCTCAGGCTTTGTAGGGACCTTAGATTGGGAGGAAAAAAAATGCAGCAAACAAAACATCTTCATCAATTAGCGTTGATATGTTGGAGGAAAGAATATAAAGCTTGATTTCAAACTTGAACTGATTGTGGCGCCACACCGATTTCCTGTGTTTTGGTCAGATTGGCCAATTTAGCTTTAGCAATTCCTCATTGCTTTTGAAGAATGAAATGTGGTAAATATTGACACAGGAGTCCCTTTTTTTTTTTAAATCTTCAATAGCTAAAACAAGTGTGATGTAAAAAATCTTGCAATAAACAAAAACCATGAAAGCAATTTCTAACAGAAGTCAAAGTATTAAAAAATGTTAAATGACAGCGTAACAGTGTTGAATGCCAAAGGTGTGAAATTGCACCTTTTTTTTTTTTTTTTTTTTTTAAGATTTACAGCACGGATTTCCCAACGCCGGTGTCTAATGCCAGGAAATGTGAGCTCTGCAGTCTGAACAGGGAAACCAATCCTCTCTGAACGACATTTGACCCTGAGCAGTAAATCATAGGAACACGTGTTGAGATTTTGCTGGTCATTAAATTGGCCTAAATGGTTTTGGTTAAACTGCTTATGAATTTATGTTTTTTTGTTTTTTTTTTAAAGAGTAAATGAGATGGTGGAACTGTGGAAAAATAAAAAAAGACGACCAATTTTCATTACCCCTTTCTTCTAACATTGTTTTTGCTCATATTTAGAAACCTTTTGCACGTTTCTAAATATTAGCAACGTGCAATATTTAATACACAATACTCAATATTCAATACTCAAGTTAGACTTCCCAACTTGAGTGGAGAAATGGGGAGAAATTCTAAGACTTTGCAAGATCCATTGTTTTTCTTTGACTTTTACTTCATGTGCTTAAGACCTCAACTGTCTCAATAAGGCGCATTGAGTTTTATTTTTCTGTTTTATCACTTTCACTCTTTTCACGTCTTGACATTGCTCTAAACTCTGAATTTATACACTGATCAGTCGGGATTTTAAAAAAAAAATTTTTATTATTGCAATCTGCAGAGTAATTGAAAAATCAGTTTTTGTTTCTCTACATAACTTATTTTTTTCCAGTGGTAATCAATTGAATCAGGGTCTAAGCAGTAGTTGTATTGTATTTGAAATGTAATATGTAACAATGTACTTTTTTTTTTTTTTTTCCTGTTGTGGGCAACGGGGCCCGACGAATACCCATTCACTTCAGCTTCTCTAAATCGCTTTTTATAAACTCGGTTTGCTCCGTCTGCTTTCATGTCAGGGTTCGCCTCAGACCCTCCGGGAACCGTTACCTTGACTCCGGCTGCCGTAGTTTGACTCCCATTGTTGTGCAGCTGTGACGGCCCCTGCGTTCTGCTCGCCATATTTGACAAGAGCTTATGTAAAGAATGCGCGGCGCAGACACCTGCTGCAATGAAAGCGCCGGAGGCCGCAGGGCACGGCAGCAGATCGAGGCTGTCTGTGAGGGGCCTGGACGGCTGGCCGCGCCCAACGTCCAATCTCACACCACAGAGCTTAAGTTGCCTTCTGCTTCCACCATTCCGGCCATTGTTGCCGCTTTACAAGGTGATGTTTCAGGTGGCAGCGGCAATGAGGCTGTCATCACAACTGCAGCTCCGGGGGTTTACCTTGTTTGAGCGTTAACAAGTTCTGTTAACATTTCCCCAAAAATCAACAGAAAACATTTGAATTCAGAAATCACTAATTTGTACGTAGCTTAGGCAGGTGTTTATGCTCCATTCCAATATTTCCTGTATTGTTTTGCATGGTTGCTAATATTACTACGACCTGAACGCGACCCGCATGCACAGAAGAATATTGTTACATCCACCATTCATGGAACCATGTATTGTCATAACAAGGAGGAGGCAAATGACAGAAAGCAAAACCCAACAGCAACATCTTCTTTGTGTTGCATTATCTGCAATGTCTGGATGCCCAGTCAGAGCCAACAGTGGTGGGATTGTGATGTGCTTCACTGACTCTCACTTTTTATAATTTCATGTTTTATGGTCTTTGTTGTGTTTTGTGACTCAAGACAATCGAGGCTTCTGCTAAATACCTGTTTGTGTACCCTTGTTGGCAAGCTAGCTTGTTTTTGCTATCGATTGGGTAAGTGCAATTTTGTTGCCACTCGGCTCATCGGTGTTTGTACATATCTATGGAGATGGAGATCTTGAATTCCATTCATAATCGTCTTAAAGGTTTTTAAAGAGTCTTAAATTTGAGTTGGTGAGGTTTTTTCTCAGCCCTGGAGCAGGAGAACCATTTGATGATGAATGGAGCTAAATACAGGGAATACATCAGATACACTTGAAGCTTATCTTGCCTTTCTGAAAAGTTACTTTTAAGTTATTTTTGTCTTAATTCAGGTTTAATAAAATGTTTGCATTAGAAACTTGAAAAACCATTTTGGAAGGATTGTGTTTTTGCAGGGTAGTAGAAGCTTGAAGCCATTATACGTGAGGTGAAAATTAGACTTTGCATTGTCCTGACTAGTGGGGACAAATTGCAAATAAATGGTGCACTTTGACCATTTTTACTTGTAAAATAACCCACGAAGCTATCCGCTACTGCTTTTGATCGCCCAAAATCAGACCAGAATACGTCACAGTTTGTAGCCGCGATACGCAGAGAAATGGGGAAACGTCCAAGGACTGCGAGTACTCTGTGTGCCTCGTAAAATCCTCTCTGCTCCCGTTATCTTGTTGTTAACACGATATCCGTAAGGCCGCAGCCTCCATCTGACTTCACTCCCCCGGCCCCAACCTTCCTCCTCGAGTTGGACCGCCGCTGGACGCCGTGTGGTTTCCAGGCAGGACTTTCCACAGCGGAGTGACGTTAAGGATAACAGACACGGCTGATGTATTCGCCACAGTGTCTGCTGCAGCTCCGGATGAGAACAACAGATGATTCATTCGCTTGTCGTCCAACAAGCAGACTAACGCATCTGCCAGTGAAAGCATCCAAAACCAGCGCCGAATAAAGTCCAGCGTTACAATAATTTGTCGTTCTGGTGATGACATACGCTTGTACAGACGAGGTTTCCATGAGGATAAGCGTCAGTTGACGAAGCAAACCTTGTCCGGGTCAGCTTTGTTTTTGTTTTAATGCTTCTGTGTCTCGATTCGCCTCTACTGCCCCCCCATCCCACCCGTCAGCCGACTCTTTCAGTCTGTAATTGCCCCACACAACAGCTCAGCTGCCCTTCCCACCATAATAACCTCACAGCCGCCCCCAGGGGCATCCTGCCATCCGTAGCCGTCTTTCGTTTGCCTCTTTGTTATCTTTCCTAGATTGAATGTTGCCTCTCGTGGTTTCCCCAGTTTTCCTCCTCATCAACGCCACTGATCGTGTTTCTTAAGTGAAATGACAAGCAACAATGATGGATGGATGTGCACTCACTTTACGTTTATCCCGTCGGCGAGTGATGCCACTGATTTTTAAGATGCATTTGTTTATTCAGGTCTTTTCAGTAAATCCCCCCCCCTCCCCTTCCCTAAATGTGATCGTTCGAGCAAAACGAGCCACACGTGTTCCTGTTTGTACATTTAGTTGTTTTTTTTGCTTGTTTGTTTCCATGGAGTCCGTCCATGTGACTGAGTGGAAGCAGAGTGGTATATATGCAAACAGCAACCCACCACTCCTCCAGTCCTCCTCCACCCGCCTCTGTGCCATATTCACCCAAGTGTAAGTGCTCCTGCAGCTCCTGCTTGAAATGGGTTCGGCGTACAGAGAGAGCCAGTGTCTCAGCATGCGGCATGGCACCCTGGCACCAGCCCTGCTGTTTGTGGCACCGGGAGATTAATCAGGCAACTGGTGAGAGCAGGTTTTCACAGAAAAAGGATGACTTAATACGGTTGTAAAAAAAACAAAAATGTGTCACCATATAAAGGTTTCATTTCAGTCAACTAGCTTTTGTCATGGGTTACCTAGTTAAAATAAGGAGCAGATAGGGAAAAAAAAAATGGGTTGAATTTAAATTTGTTTTAATTTTAAATTTGACCTTTCATAAGAGGTCAACCAGGTTGTCCACACATCCTTAAAAAGTCTTAAATTCGTCTTGGTGAAACCAACAACTGTCGAATAAATAAAGATCAATCATGCTCGTGTATGTGCCAACAGCGGAGAAACAACTTGCTGTTACAGGACAACTGTTCATCCTCTGTTGATGGTGGCCTTGCTAACGAGCATTAGCATTCATGGCAGCCTTTGTTGTGTCAGAGTTGCAGCATTTAGAAATGATATTTACCAAACATTCACAGAAACACAAGCAGATCCTGCTCACAGTGACCAACTTGAACAGATTGAAGACAAAACTGTATTTGCTATGCTGTTAAGATGTCACACAACCTCTAAAAGGGTCAACATACAGTTCAAAATTCATCTGAATTTGTACCGTTTCACACAGTTGGGTTCTCTGACAGCATGAGTCTCTGCTCAGGCGCTTGTCATCCCCCCTGCCAGTCAAGAAACTAAACGCTATCAAACCCACAGAAACGGCCTGGCCACGTGGTAAAGACGCCTGTGCTCCTGTGTTCCTCGTCCACTGCGACATTAGATCCAGTCTCCCTCTTAATTCCAAACAGCTGCTTCACATGCGACTCGTGCTCCGTCATCTGTGTTTCTAGCAGCTTATGTTCATGTCACGTTTTGATGTGGATCCCTCCATAATGCGGATTAATGGCTCTTTGCTGATGGCTGATCATCGGTTTGTTGTTGGACAGGCGGCACATTTCCAGCGAGCCGCTAATCTCCTGCGGGATGATGCTGAGGCCGGCCCGCGCGCGGCGTCCCGTGTTTCTAATGAGGCCGGACGTCATCCAGTTTGGCTTCCCCAAAAAGTTGAACGCTGAATCGGCACTTTAAGTCAGTTCTCTTGGAGCAGCTAAGACATTATCTTGTTTTTGCTTTTTGAAAGCTTCAGCAAGAGCTAAGCGTATAAGAATTTGTAAATGTAGTTTTTGTCCCTGCTCAGCAACTCGACTGCGTTCTAGCGCTAGGAGGATTATTTAAATGCTCGCTTTGCTAAATTGGCACATTGCATTAAGAGAGAGAGTGGAGGGGAATGCAGGGGAGTCCCGTTGAAGGGGGGCTCCTGGCCTGTAGGTGGCTCATTATTTTTCTAATAACCAGAGAGTCAATTGGAATAATTTGCAGGCGCACGCGGCTCCAGGAGACGTCGCGCGCACAAACAAGCACTGTTGAATTTTGCTCATTTAGTTTGTTTTTGTTTTCAGTTCTGAATCAAAATGTGCAGAAACATCTGTAGCTGGGTTTGTTTTCATTTTAACAATATTGCAGTTTGGCATTAAATATAGCAAAGTTAATTATGTTTTGTGTACTGTGTGTGTATTTGAGTCACATGACTGTTGGGGCCAAATGTGTGAACTAATAGTCGGGGTCAGTGGTGGGCAAGCTAAGTAGGACAGTAAACAATGGGGCCCTGGAATCATTCAAAGGGCTTAATTATCAGTTCTGTGGTGTGTTTATTTATTTTATTCCAGAATATTTGGGTTGTATGTATCAGCTGAAACCCTAAGGCGGACACTTGTCTAAATGCTAATTACTACATGCATGCGGCTTGTGGATAATTTTTAACGTCATCACATGATGGATCTTGGTTTCAGTGCTACTAGATACACACAACTGATTTTGTTAAATGTCTGTGCTCACTGCACGGAGCCTTTAGAATTAAAAAGGCAACGTAAAAGTTAGCTTGTGGCGTCGGGTTAACTTCCGCAGTCGCCATCTTGGAGGAGGCTGGTCTCACTAAAGCCATGTTGACGTAGCCGGTATTGATGCTCACATACAGCAATCAAGTTTTAGAGTTGTACTTGTCTTTGAGAAGTTTTTTAATTCAGTCGTTTGACATTTGGCAAAAGACTGTGCTTGAAATTGGAAAAATCATTTGTAAACATTTCTGAAAAACTGAGCATTTCTCTGCCTAAAGTTGACACTGAGCATCTGATTCTGAACATTTAACAAAAAGGTTAACTGCCAAATTTGCGTGAGATGATGATTTTAGAGAGATTGAATTCTGGTTTGTATCCTTCAGCACAGCGAGGAGATGGTTGTTGAATTAGTGTTTTTGTACACTGAATACGAAGCCCAGAGCCTGACCTTGCTGCTGAGACACCTGTGCATTCTGAAGTATTGCAACAGCAGGTCTGATGGAGGCATCGGCAGAGGATCTGGCTGCAACTGGAGCTGGAAATAAAGAGGAAGACTCATGAGATGAACCAAGGCAGCCAGCCAGCACTCTGTGGGAAATAATTTGTCTTTAAAAGTGGTCGAAGTCCGAAACAAGCCTGGAGACGACGATACTCACTGGTCTATTCCTTCCTCCACCCCTCCTGCTATGCCTTTGTTGGATAAATTGCGCCACATCACATGCATTCCACTCATCTCCCAGCGTATGTTGCTGCACTTCAGGAGACATTTATCAGAATACTCTCTCTGTTTGGAGTTTAGACCTCCTGCTGAGGCTGCGCCTTGGCTTAGCTCTGTCTCCACGTTGGAGGCTAATCACTGTTTTGATTAGTCTTTTTCTTTTTTTTCTTCGCCCAATCTATTTGCTCGCAGTGCCGATCCCACGGCCATGTTGAATAAGAGGGTTTATCAGCTTAAGCCTGTTGTAGGAGCAGAAGAGGTCTCGTCTTTTCACCGAGGAACGAAAGCAGCCTCTTTGGACACTAGTGTCCAGGCAATTAAGGATGCAGAGGGGCCTGGAAAGAGAGATTACTGACACACGGAGACGGGGCTGGATTCTTTTCCTCCGCAAAAATGTTGAGTCTGATCAGAGAGCCTTTTTTATTTAATTTTTTAAAGATTGAGGCTATCGCTTGTTGGACAAAATCTAAAATGTGTTTTTCTTGTTGTGTGAACATTTCAATGGATACAGTTTTTATTTTTTTATATATTTTTTTGTCTTTACTTGGTTCATCTAAATGTGTACTAGTGTCAAAACAGGGTTCCTTTTTTGATTCAAAATCCTTCATTATGTCTTTAAAATTAAAGCCAAAAATATGCCTGAAAATTCTGTAGCTTTGCAGTGAATTGCATTTTATTGGTACTCTGTGGTCTGTGTTGGTGTTTTCGCTAAGAGGAAATTCATAATCCTGGAGTCTCCAGTTTTTCTGACAGCAACCGATATTTTGTCTCGACCTGGGCTTCAAAATGGGTCAGATTAGCCAGGTAGCACTGTAAGGAGGTCAGAGTTCTAAAGATATTTCAATCTGGCCAAAATATGACTCGGGCAATTATGCTACGAGGCATTTTTTCGAAACATTGGCCTCGAGCAAAAATAGAGTGGCGTCAAATTGGTTAAAATCCAGAGGCTCTTTCTCCGCTTGCTCTAGACTGTTGGGTTTGTTTTCATTCAATTTGCCCACAATACCCCACAGTATTATGTTTCAACAAAGCCGAGACTTGGGTTTTAGGTGGACCAGGGTTTGGTTTTTTTGGTCTTTTATCGGTTTGATTGCACATTCGCTTGTCTCCAAACCAACTGGACTTTCTAGCGTTCCATTAAAGCGAACCAAACAGAGCCGGTGCGAATGCATCCGGAGATTCTTTGTTGGGGGGAGGAGGGGCGGCTTATCGCAGTATGGCGCTAATCTCAATCAGGAGAGGGGAGTGCATAAATGTGGACGAAATACTTCTCTCCTCCACCTCTCACCTCCATGTCGCTCACCACCTGCTCATTTCAGAGCCAGCAGGTGTGCTGTGAAGGTACCTCGTTCCGCTCCAACAGCCCAGACAACCCGCCTTTTTTTCTCTCTTTTTTTTTTTTTTTTTATAAAGCTGAAGCACAATAAACCTACAACATTAAATATATAGGTGCGGCAGTAATACATGTGTTTGTGCGCGTAAAATAATTGCCCCCACCCACCCCCAACAGAAAGCAGATGAAGTGAAGCAGAAAGAAACCGAATGCTGGTTTCCTTTCAGGAATGTCTCGCCAAAGCCCCATACCTATTCATCTCATCTGTCTTTTCTGTAATTATGTGCTCACCAAGAGCCAGAGGTATGTACAGCAACCAAAGAGGGACAATAAAACTGAAGAATTATTGCATCTGATGCACATTTATAAAGTAAGTTGGACCTAAACGAGAGAGGTGAAACTGTAGCCTCACAAACTGAATGATCCCTCGTCCGTCCACTTCGTCGTGTGAAACTTTCTGCAGAGATTCATCTACAGCAGAAGGATTTCAGCTGTAATGTCCAAGCTTCAAGTTGTTGTTTTTTTTTTCCTCCCCCAGAGGAAATGTGAGGAATCCTCTTGACTTTATTGTGGTGAGAGAAAATCAGCCTGAAGGGTGGAGATGTGTTCATATTGTAAGCTGTAATTATTCTTGGAAATTACTGGCATCGGAGTGTAATTAGCAGCACTTTGGCATCACTTTCTAGCTAGCGGGCTGCTGTTGGTGACCTTTCTCAGAGCAGAACAATGAGAATGGAGATGTGGGTGTGGGGGGGGGGAAGGACATATTCTTGGTTTGTTTTTACAAGTTCTTCCTTTGTCCATTTGATGCGTCAGAAAGCTGAGACAAGACAAACATCTGGCATGGCTTCAAAGCTTTGGCTATTTCCATGCAAAACACAGCAGCGGTCTGTGTAGTCCCATAGTTATGACATGGGAATCGACGATATCATTGTTGCTATCGTTACTTTTGAAGGTCAACATGGTGGACATAAATCACTTCTGGCGATCTGTGCAAATAGCTTAGCCATTGGCTAAAGTCCTAACAGGACTTTCACATATAAATAAATAAACATGGACAATATAGCAGTAAGAACATTTCAGTAGTGAATAATGTATATCACAAGCCCATTCAGCTTCTATGTACCACAAATCTGGAACAAAGTTCCAGAAAACTGCAAAGATGCAGAAATGCAGAGTTTCTTCAAATGGAGGCCAAGATCCCACTTCTTCAGAGTTGCTTCGATTAGTAGTAAATAAAACATTGATCAACATATTTGATTTTTATTTGCTTGATGGTTTTAATGGCATTTCAAAAATACTATTGTTTTGTGATTGAAAAAAGCAATTGTACAATAAAAACAGTTTTTATGGTGTAAAACCCCTTGAAATGCTTGTTGCTGTTCAAATAAACTTGACAGGATGGCAAAAAAAAGTCTTATGGCAATATTATAGTCAAATGCTGCAATGAATGACCTGGTTATGATGTATTCTCTTATTTTTACTCTTAAGACTTATGAACATTTTCAAACCATTCCAGATCCAGGATGCTCCATTCAGTCTTTCTGTTATCTGGTGAAGTTTAGCTCTTGCTCGCCTTGTCACAGCCCCCATGAATCGCAAACGTATCTTGATTGAAAACTGAAAATGGGATGCCTTGAGTCCTCTTTACCGTTACCACTTCCATATTAGTGTTTTGTCAGCCTAGCCTTATAGTGTGAGCTCATGATGTGCTAATAGATTAGAGAAAGATCAAACGTTTTTGACCATCTAGTCACTGATCAGGCTGAAAATCAGCCATCATCAGACAACTTCTCGCTGCAACCCTATGCTCATCCCGCACTGATTTTTATTTCATTTTTATTGTTTGTTGTAGAACCTTCTCTCATTTACTCTGCCTTTGTTTTGTCCCCTTATGAGAAGAATAATGCAGTCAAGCTGAAATTTGGAGATGAAACAGCCGGTGTGTTTCCAGTCCCATCTTTGATCCTCAAATCGAAGCCATTATGCGTGACAATACTCCATCTAAAATATCTCTGACTTTTCTCTTTGTGTTCAGACTCGTCTTTGATATCACTCTGCTAATTATAAACGCGACCCCATCTTTCTTCTACGTAATAACGCCACCACTCATTTAAAAACCCACACTAATAACAAGTCTAGCAGTGTGATGGAAACCTCTTCCAGCCGGTTTGCTTATATGGAAGCTAGAGGGAAATTTGCTGGTGGTTTCGGGGGTTTAGTGGTGCAGGCGACGGCTTGTGCGATGTGTGTACTTGGCATCGAGGGAACTGAATGGGAGACGGGGAAACCAGCAGGATCGCATGGTTCTTTTTCTTTCTTTCTTTTTTTTTTTTTTTTAATGTGTGCACAAGTTTGCCAGTGGTGAAGTGTGAGCAGCTGAATGCCAGCTGAATGCGAACTGAAATAATTACTGCAGTATGCTCGCACAGTCAACAACGCACAACTGCAGCTGCTTCTCGTTGCTGTTGAAAGAATTCCCGAAGGGTCTAATGAAGCTCCAAGCTTTGTTTTGTTTTGTTTTTTTCCTCTGTGGAAGTGGATCATAGATTTGGTTGGAGTGGGGTGCCAATTTTTGCACGGAAGGGCTGTAACGTTTTCATGGTCGTGTCCTGTGATACTCTGGAGGGGAGCAAATGGTTAAGTGTGGACAGAACTTCACTGAAGATGAAGTGACGGAGGGTTTGGACAGAGTGCATCTCTGCAGCTGGTGATTTGTCAGGTGTTTGATTACCCGCCATGTGTGGCTGCATGTGACGAGGGATCGGCTAAAGTGTGCTTCATTATTCGCTGATCTGGCCTAAAAGGAATAAACAAAGATGCAACTCGATCTTTTATAATGAGAATTTCTGTGTTTTTTTTTTTTTGTTTGTTTGTTTTTCCCCAAATGTGTGGCTGTTGCCGCAATAGTAGTGGCAGAAACAGACATGGCTTTTAACAGAAATTGCACTGCTAGGTGACTGAAAACTAGGTTTGTCATTTGTTGCATTATCATGTGCTTCGGCAACACTGATCTGTGTGCCTTTATTACCAGTAAAGATTTTGCACCAACTTTTAAAATGTTGAGCAAAACATTTTAAAAGTTGGTGCCATTGTCGTCCACTGCAGCGCGTTTGGAGGTTTTGAGCGTTTGACGCGTCTGATGCGCCCTAGCCGTGACGCCATATAGACTTTGAATGTTGACCAAATGTGCTAAATGCTAGGTGTAGAGCAAAAATGTTAAGTGTCTGCATTCAGAGTGCACACGGGTCGAACTTGAAGCTTTGGACACGTTTTTGACATGCGTAACGTTTGGTGTGAGCGCACTATTGGCGCAAGGGTCACCCAGCTATATGAAGCAGAACATTGGTATATCACTGGATGTAAGGCATGTTCATGCAAATTGCATTATTATGCCAGAATTGCAATTTTTGGCACATTTTCAAGTTGCCCAGCAACATGCACTGAGCAACCTGTTGAATTTGTTTCCCTACATGTAGTTCCATTTTGATTATAGCAAATTATCTACACCTTTTTCCAGCTGAGCTCAAATGGCAAATAAATAATCTTTAAAAAAAAAATCTATTTGGAAGCAGCTTCCCCTGCCGTTACAGGTTTTAATGTTTGTCCTGCACGGTGACAGAAGTAGAGCCGGTTCTGTCTGGTCTCTGGTGCGTCGAGAGCAGGACTCGCTCATCTGTCATGCCTCCAATTCAAGGTCTTTTTTCTTTCTGATTGCGTTTACAGACGCGGTGGGTTTTGTCTCTCAGCAGCATCCTCCTGCTCGCTTATTTCCCCGATGAGTAGCACTCTGTCATCTCCGCCTGCCAAGTACAGCTGCCTGGGGATGAAAAAAAATAAAAATACTGGATGGACTCCAGCAGGCTTTGGTCCGATTTATGCTAAGCAGGCAGTTCAGTCGAATACTGCATTGCTCAAATATGCATATTTTTATGAGCTTTGAGAGCGCTTTCCTGTGCAGAGCAGTATCTAAGGTTTCTGTTAAGTATCACACAAAGGTGTGCTCAGAGTTTTGCTTCAGGAGTGTGTGTGTGTGTGTGTGTGTCGCTGGGCCTGCGCACATTCTCAGGCTCCAACAAAAGCACCCCTCAATGCTGGCCCCTCATAATCCTCTTTACGGCCCCCTGAAAGCCCCCTGCACAGCCCCGCCAGCCAGCTGTGTAGTCAACATCCGCCAGTCAGAGCCGACTCTAATTATTGCTTTTCTTAAAGCTGCAGTTGGTAACTTGTATCATTTATTGTTATTTGTTAAAACTATTACTACGTCCTGATAGTTTAATATGAAATGATCTGTGAAAAATTGACCATTGGCTTTTCCCTGTGGTCCTACTGCCATCTGCAGAAATGCATCGCTCAGTCAGAAGCAGCCAATCAGAGACAGGGGGAGGGTCTTAGTTCTCTCTAAAAAAAAAAAAAAGTGGAAGTAATTAATGAAATTATTGGTTTATGAAGATTTACTTTTTGGAAAATTAAGGTTTTTTTAAAATGTATTTATTTATTTTTCTAAGTCTAGGTATACAGTAATGGTTGCCACGGGCGATTTAAAGAATTTCTCAAACATGCATGAAGGCATCAAGGCAATACTCCAGATATGTTCTTGGTGAATAAATAAGATTATAACATGATGCATCTGCCTTTTTAGTATATTAAGGAGAACGTTAAATACGGTAGAAATGATTTCATTATGTCACTCATTTTTATTTGAGTTTGTTGCTGTAAAAAATGATGTCCATTTAGGTTTAATGTATATTTGACTCTTTCTTGTTTTGATGACGTTTTAGTCGAGGTTTCTCTGGTTTTTATTTGCAGCTCTGAAGCACTTTAGGTTAAACGTCTCTCTGCAGTCGAAGCTCCTTTTCCCACAGGGGGTCCCTTTGGCTCTTTTCCCACCTCCCGATGTAGCGCTGCCCCATTTCATTGTTTAGGAGATTCTTTCAGCTTGATTAAAAATGTAATTATTCACCCATTTACCCTTTCATGCATTAAAGCACTCCCCCTTTTTTGTTCTTGCTTCAGTGAAATGGCAAGTGACGTGTGGTAATTGCAGATCAAAGCACGGGTGCCGGGGAGCCGGCCGACTCGGGGGGCCGACTTGGGAGAGGCCCTCGGAGCTTTTGGCGTCTGCTGATCTGCGAGTGCTGAGAGTTTAAAACAACGCTGCTTAGAAAGTTGACCCTTGCTTGAGGGCGCTGTAGCGTAGCCCCTCGTGCCAACCGTGCAGCGGCCGGGCTTTGCTTTTGAGCCCTGTGCAGAGTGATTCCTGCCCTCTGGCTCGGGGCCACAGCCAGCGTCTGTCACTCAGGCCGAGCGCGCCGGAGCAGTATGCAGGCCTGAAAGGCACCACCACACAGGAATCTACTTAAAATGAGCAACCAGAGCAGGCAGGAAGCCTCCCTTTGGTTGTCAGATTGTCATTAGGTTGGGGGTTTTGAGCTCATTAATGGGTTCTGATGGGATTTTCTGTGTTTTGGACAAAGCAGCGGAATGAGCAGCATTCAATGTATGTGTGCAATGTATGCAAAGGCGTCTCTTGATGGGGCTTGTTAAGCATCAGTGCTACACAGCTGCTCCAGTGATTTATTTTCCTGGGGGTCGTTGGCATTCATAAAGTGCCCATTTAGCCCACTGCTAACTAGCTATAGGAGTCACGGCAGGCTTCAGGGTTGGGAGAGGAGCTGCAGCTGTAGCTAACTTACAAGGGCTTGATTGACAGCGATTAAGACCCTCCTCCTGGCTCTGATGGATTGTTTCTGACTGAGCTGTGTATTTCTGCAGATGGCAGTAGAACCACAGGGTCATCTGTTTCACATTATACTGTCAAGACAAAGTGACTATTTTCTATTTAAATAGATACTCATGTCTCAATTAGTTCACCTGCTTGTGTGAAAATAGCTTTATCATGTTTTCTATGACGGTTTTTCTAAACCGGTTTGAGGTTTTCTCTCATGTTTCAGTGGCTCGGGGAACAAGAAGATTATTAAACTCCTGCCTAATTGCTGATCATTTTAACATCAATCCTTGATGAATTTTTAATTTAGACATTACATAATTTGACATGAATGTTTCCCCTGTAATGAAGCTAACAGGTTTGCTTCCCCTCAGTCAGAAACTGGGCCCTTTAGGCTGAGGTAAAGTCTTAAAGGAGGGAGCTCTAACAGCAGGATATGCGCTTTATTTTGGATTCTCATCTTAACCTAATGGAATACAGCACTACAGCAATTAAGCAGATGCTTGGGATTAATTCAATAAAGCACCTCCTCTTTCTGACAGTGAGGTATTCGCAGGGAGATGAAGAATTTAGTGCACAGTGTACGTTTTAAGATTTATTTGGGGGGGAAAGGCAGTGTTTTTTGTTTGTTACTTTACTGGATGGAAGCTACCAATCAGTTTCTTCTTTCAAATGTATCTGTTCTCCATTATCAATCTGTTCTCTAACCATCCGTCTGTCTTCTGTCATCCATCCATCCATCCATCCATCCATCCATCCATCCACGACGCACCTTATTTCAGATGTGCGTTGCGGTATTGAGTAGCTGACATCTAAGACGGCCATGGCCTTAGATGATGGCTGCGCTTTCATTTCCAAATAAAAGTCCTTGATGGCACTCTGTCGCAGAAAATCATCCCCAGGCTGCAGATTTCTGTTGCTAAGGGACCAAACTGGTGGGCTTGTGACAACAGAGTGGACTCTGAGCAATCTTAGGCAATTACTTCACTTATCCAAAGATCTAAAGGGAGGGGTGCTGCGCTCTGCATTCATTAAAAGGGTTGAAGTAGAGGTTTTCTAAAGACGTACAAAAAAATGACAAGTGTGTGAAAGACATGGAGCCATTACAAGCCAAGAGCTCATATTTCCAGGAGCAATTAGCATTTATTGTTGTTTTTGTGGGTCATTAGGGAGCGGACTGTGAAATAAAAGAAGAATTATGTCAAGACCTTTTTTCTTTTTTTCCTTGTCTTTGTGTTCCGTTGCCGTTCCGTAATGGCCCAAATGTTTTTTCTTTTTTTAGTGTTGTTTAAAAACTGCTGACCGAGCCTCCTTGTTGAAACGGCGAGGCAGGTTTGTGTTTCGAGCTCATTAAAAATGAAAAGAAGAAATGGCGGCATTGTCCGTTCTGTCTTTTCACTTACTGGGAGAAATGAGTTGGAGGCCGAGGGAAGGGAAATAACATGTCCCACACAAAAAGTCCAGTCTCTGCCGAACCGGTCCACGGTGGACCGTTTTCTGCTCACTTTGCCAGACCACCCAGATCCGCCGGGCTGCACAAGTGGACATTGTAGTCCTCCGGGACAGAAAAGCCCCTTTATCTGAACAGCTCTTCAGGTTAATTCCTGGCAACGGACAGCAGGACCGATCAAAGGAAACCCAATACAAAGGGACTGTACCTCCAGATATGAGCATCAGTTAACGTGAAGTTCTGTAAACCGGGTCCGAAGGCTTCACGTTTCTCAGTGAGGATATTATCGTTCCCCTGACGATTGATTGATTGATCTCTGGTGCAGCACTGCTGACAAATCGCATTTTCCAGATTTCCCAAACAAGGAGGCTTTGTTCCCTTGACGTAGGCCGAGCAACAGATCTGCCAAAATGCAGAGTTGATTGTTGATCGAAGTCTTGCGCTTCAAAAAATGTAAACCTCCAAGTTTTTTGTCTCGTCTTATGAAAATGCAGATTTATATTTGTTGATTCTGTTTTGAGAAGAATTTTAGGATGAAGTAGATAAAATGTAACAGAACTTTTCTGAATTAAATTGTTTTATATGCTTGAAACACGTCAGTTAAGGCATTTATCTCATGACCACAATAAGTTTGCAGCATGGGTGGGATACTTTCCATACTGGTCCATTTAGTAGATGAAAGCCAATAACTCCTGATGTATCAAGATGAACTTCATCAATCGTGCTGATAGGAAAATTGTATAGTTTGTCGCGATACGAGATTGTTCAACCAGTAATTCCTCCACAATCTGGAACCAAACTCTATCCCCAATGCTTGCTTTATAGAGTTGGATTCATCTTGGACTTTTTCCACCAAAAGAACTCTGGATCTCAAACTGGTTCGGTTCAGATGCCTTTGAAGTTCAGGGTTTTTTTTGTCATCTTTTTGAGAGCAAAACCCGTTTCCACCAGTTTGAGGAACCAAGCATGCTTCCTTTGCTCCAACATGGTAGGAGAGGGTAGTGCAAATGAGTGCATGTTACTCATTTGCTTGCATGTCTTCTTTTAATTTAACAAGCCACAAACCCTTCAACTGAGCACCAGAACTGTGTTCAGTCTGGCAGCACAAAAGGGAGACTAATGACATAAAACATAGATGTTGACGACTTCGTACCATGCTCTCCAGACAATAAGTTCTGGAGTTATCTCTACTTTTCCAGTCCTGAAATAAAGTCAGCTGCTGGGTTTCCTAATCAGGCCACTGCAGATTCTTCAGTGCCATGCTTGTTTGTTGTTTCATTGTACAGTCGACCAGCCTTTTTGTCCAGGTGGTGAGCAGCCCATGGGTGATGTCACGGTTTCCTCAGAAAACAACTAAGCTAAACCAGAGTTCAGACTGTGGAGCCTTTTGTTTTGTTTTTTTGTTGCTTTTTTTGTTTTTTTGTTTTTTTTTCTGGATGCTTTTTATTTTAAGTTACAAATTTTTGTGGCTGTATACGTGTTTGAGGACATGTTCTGTTACTATCTAAATGCAGAGAAATGTGTTTGTATTTTTTTTTTCTGGGCTTGTTTTGTTAACCTCACTCGGCCTGTCCTTACAGGTTTTATGGCTTGCAACTGGAACGTGCTCCAGAGGGGCTTGTCGTCTTTCCCATATTCAAACTTCCCAGGCAAACTGAATGCATCATTATTCACAAAGACTGAATAATTTATCATGAAGCACTACTACATACTGGCAGACCAGACATATATTTTTTTTTGTTTTTAGTTTGGCTGCATTTTCACGGTTAAAGTCCTGGAGAAAGACCTCAGGGGCCTGGAGAAACATTGATCACACAATAATAAAGTATGCAACAAATTTGATGGCTTGAAGGGAAATCTTTAAAACGTTTGAGGCGGCTTTGCATGTCGTCTTCTATAAGGCAATGCATTATGGTAAAGCTGGTGGGTTTGCTGCTGGATATTAACTCGGAGACATTTTTTACAAGTACATTTTTACCTTTAATTGCATGTTGGTTATTGTAGTGCACGTGTAAAGTTTATTTATGTTGGATACGTTTTCCCCGACATGCCTTGTTTTATTCCTCCCGCAGGAAAAGCAGTCTGACCTCATGCTGTTTTTAAAGTGGTCTGTTACAGTGTGGGAGTTCATGAAATAGGAGGAATGTTTAAGCGCCATAAAGCTGCTAGTGAGAGGGGCTGGATGGGCGGGGGGTGGATCTGTACTGTCTGTTTATCGTATTTATAAGAAATGTTAAACATTGTCTGTTTAAACCAGGTTCGGTCGCTACGTTGAAGAGCAGTTGTTCGGTTCTCTCAACAAATGTGAGCGCACGCGTAAACAGAAAGCTAACGGGGTCCGTTGTCCAGCTGACTCCTCCTCCTCCGTCTCTGAGAACACTGGCCTACTGTTTAGGTCTCACAGCTCAGATGTAATCATATTTCATGTTTTGGTCAGGCTGTTTAACCCGGCGCAGGACTTAAAATCGTGGTTGAAAGTGATGCGGTTGGAGTGAGGTCATGTGTGACCTGCGGCGCCTGATGTTGAGTTCGCTGCTCGCTGAGGCTTCTTTCATTCACAATGAGCAAATCCACCACCGGTGCTCAGACTGGGTTTGTAGTGTTTTCACTCCTGTTCATCTGGTAGACTCTGTTCGATTGGGGTTCAAAGTATCAACATTTGTGACATTTTCAGCTGGTGCAGCTCGCTCTCGAGACTGCACTGTCAAACTAACCAAATCCTTTTGAAAAACTTGTTTCCATGCTCACCTGAAGTGGCACTGCACCAAGAACCATTGGAAGAAACAACAGAAACATTTGAAGGCGGCACTGAGCTCAGCTTCCATCTTCGCAAATTGTAAACAAAAATGGAGTGGCGTCAGATTTGAGCAGGTTATTTAAAAGTCCATAAGCCATTCCTTTACCCAGAATGCCCTGCGTTTTCCACTTGCTGCTTTTGGAGTTGTCTCCGGTCCACTTGCTGTTCATATATGCATTTGAACCGCACCAGAGTTCACTTGTAAGCCGACCAGAGTTTGCTTTTTTGGTCCGCATCAGAAAACGATGCAGCCTTTAAGATGCTGCTTGTTTCACTGAGCAGGTTTCCTGGTTGGAACTTGGCTGCATGTGCAACACAACAGCAGAGTCTTGGGAGGTTTTGTGTGTTCCTTGACTGCATGGAGGACACCTGTAATTAGACATGGACTGAGAGTGACAGGAGAGGCTACACCTCCAGCAATCGCCCACAGCAACATAAAGACTCAAGAGTATCACTGTGAAAATCTGCCCACTCGCCCCATTGTCCGACTGTAACACCGCGTCGATGTTCCTCCACCCTAAGACACAAAGCACCCGGGTCCGGCCAAGTGTGCGGATGTCGGTTTCGCTTGCTTCTGGGAAGCTCGTCGCCTGCTTGTATGCATTACCACGAATGCCACTCACAGGCGGAATGGAGCAGCCAGAAATCTGTAGGTTCACTCAATCCTGTTAATGTGGAACAGCATTTAATTAGATCCGCTCGGCGCCGGGCCCGCGGCATCCGCAACGCGACAACACTCCGTCTGACTCTGGATGCTGGGGTTGCTTTCAAAGGTCTTGTACTTGTGAATGAACCCACCTGAAAAATGCAGATGCGCAACAAGCGAACATGAGGAATCTTTGGATGGGATTTCTGCATTCCTCCCACATATGCCTCTCGTTTGAGCGCGTTTCCTGCACATGAATTTTACTTGGCTCATAAAATCTACAAGTGTTTTCTGTGCTCGAAGGTTGATTCATTTCTTAGTCTCACATTTATGGATCCATGGTTTTGCATATTTTTGTCATTCCGAGTTGTGAAAATGTGAGATTTTAGCAGCTTGATAAGAGGAGTTAGTTTACCTTATTAGGTCATTTGTGCAAGACGTTTATGAAAGAAGGCAATATTTTCACTGCTGCTGCCCAAGTTGCGTAACACTTATAGTAATGTCTTTTAAGGGTGTGATGGTACTCAACTTCCGGCACAGTGGACACCTGGTTGAGGAAAATGGCTGCAAATACTTGAGACATTTTTTTTCTTTGGAGATATTTGCGAAATGGTTTTGCGATATATTCTCCTCATCAAACTCTTTCCATAATCTACATTTAGAAGAAACAAATGGTGGGGAAAAATAACGGCCAGATTGGGCACAGATATTTTTATTCTATGAAGAACTTTTGTTTTCCCGCCGTATTGATCGCTGCCCAAAAACTGGACGTCAAATAAGGCTGAGGCAGCAGTGTAGTAGAAATGAGAAATACTGCCCCCTGCAGGTGACCGTTTTTGCAGGAAGTATGTGGTAAACGTGCAATTTCTGCATCAATATTTTTATGAAACATTTACAAATGAACATATTTAGACATTTCATGACCTTATCTAAAATTAAACATTTATACTCTATTCTAAAATGAGGTAAATGCACAACATCCCCTTCTTTAAGTTACTTTTAACGTTTCTGTCGAACCAACATGGACAGAGGGTCTGTAGATGTCGGCTCTGATGTTTCTTGACGTCGACTCTGGTGAGGCGTTAACAGACAGGACAAATTTGACGCAGACGTTATTTTTGGACTTGTTCTTTTTCTTCTTTGGTGACGTCTCGACTCTCTAAAGAGAAAAACCTTATTCTGTCTAGACATGCTCTTTAACAAATGACCGTGTTTCTGACAAATCACACCGGAGAGCAGAATCGGCTTCGCAGTCCTATTTTCCACCACATAACAAAACACAAGAATTTACCATCCAGCCCTCCTCACTTTCCATTTCCTCTGTGTGTTTGGGGTGGGGAGCATTTAAATGTGGTGTGACTGCCTATTGTGCTGCCCATCATCTTTTCATTCCCTGCCTCTCCAGTCTACTCAGTGCATGCCATTAGCCCTCATTTGGGGAGAAAAGGGAGGCATGGAGGGCTGGAGAGGTGACGAGAGGACCGACGGCAAAACCGCGGCCTGATTTCTATCTCTGCCAGCTCTGGCGGCGGCAGTGGCAGTCTCCTGCTCTCCTGCAGCCGGCAGGGAGAAGGATGAAGGCTGTAATGTGGCAGCACAGACCCGATGCTCGTCATAATCCTCTCCCTATCTGCACGGCTTTGGGGCTTTTCAGACAGAATACCTGCCACTTTTCATTCCGTTACTCCACACGCCCACACGACCACGCTGTCTCATTATTTCCCAGAGTGCCTTGATTCTGTTCGAGTCGATAAGCCGTTCCGGTGATAAGGCCCAAGCAGATGGGGGGCAGAGGGGGACCGTATCGCTGCAGTCACCTGTGAACGAGACTGCCATAACAATGTATGTAGGACAGGTGGGAATGGAGGAGTTACTCTCGGTACCACGGTTTGCAGAGGTTGGTAATGACTTTTTCTTTGTCAAACTTTAATGTGTGCGTCTCTATTCGAAAATCGACTTTGTGTGTTTGTTTGTGTGTGGTTTGTCGCAGAAGAAATGTAAAGAGCATGCACTGCTTACTAAAGCAATAGTCAGTGAAGAGGCGAACAAGATTTCATAACATTTCTCTAGCCTCTGTTTGCTTTCAGAGTAAAAATTGATTTTCTCAAATTTGTATACTTTCTATCTTTGCATTCGTCTTCATTTGACTGTGGGACAGGAAATGCTCATAAAAATTAAAACTAGATACTTTTTTTTTTTTGTTACAATTTGTTTAAAAAGATGTTTTCACAGCAGAAAATCCATTAAAAATTTTTTTTATGAAGAATTGGAAAGGTTTGTTGGAATTTCTGATGTTTTCTTAGATGTAATTTGTGTCCGAGTGTTTTCTCTCACGGTAGTCTTGTAGATTTGGTTCGATGGAAGATCAAAATTGCAACATTTGTTGCATTTTCAGCCGGTGAACTTGTTTTTCTCCAAGGGAACTAAATCCTTGGAGAAATGTATTCCCCTCCTTGTCTGTGGTGGGACTGCACCCAAGAACCACTGAAGGAAACTGCAGAAACCTCTGAGAAAAGGCGCTGAGCGCAACTTCCTCCTTCATGAAATGTAAACTAAACGTATGGATTCGAACAGCACCAGAGTCCACTTCACCCGAACTGAGACCTAGGTTTTCAGACAAAAAGGTTATGTCTGGCAGGATAGAAACGAGGAACACCATTCCCAATCGTACGGCATGGCGTGCAGCAGGGGTGGCCGAGTCCGGTCCCCGAGAGCCACAATCCTGAAACCTTTAGATGCATCTCATCTCCAACATACCTGAATCAAACGACTGGCTCATTACCAGGCATTTTCAGAGCTACACGGCGCGCCGATGATTCAGGTGTGTTGGAGGGAAGATGCAGCTAAACGTTGCAGGTGTCGCAGCTCTCCAGGTCTGGACTCGGTCACCCGGCTGCACAGAAGCTTCAATGCAGGATACGGATTTGAGAAACATCAATCCATAAGTTACATAAATATTTTTTTCTTTTCTTTTTGTAACCACATCGTTTCCTTTTCACTTCTGCACCCAGTCTACATACACACTGGTACCTTGTACAGCCTCAAAGGTTGCTTTGACTGCTGTATTCTATATTCAGACCCTAACCTAACAAATGATTCAGGAGCAGCACGGCTAGTTTGCAGCAGACAGGCTGAGTGGGTCAAGGTCTCCAGCGAGACGCTTGTAGTAATTTTGATGGAGCGATTGGCCTCAGAACAGCAGCACCTTTTGTGTCTGTTTGACAGTAAAGGCACTTTGGACTTCAAGTTTCTCCAGACACAACATTAGCTTGACCTCACCCAGTTTTCCCTTTTCAGCTTGATTTTCGCCGTTACTTTCAGGACACATATTGGTCAGAGTTTGCCTACTAAGGGACTACTGTAAATATATAATAATAATAATTGAGAGGATAAAATGGTGGACTTATTGTTGATTAAGCTTCTTTCCATGTCTTAAACCTCCTTTTCTTTCAACTTCAGCATTTATTTCTTCTGGTTTTTCCATTAATTTGTGCCATTGGTTGTGGTCTTCCATGACTCATATTAATGCAAGTGTTCAGTTCAACGTTGGCCTTTTACTGAACTTCACTGTAATAGCACAACCCTTTTTCAGTCCAAATATCTTGGGAATTCTTCCTGCACATTTTCTTTTTTTCAGAACTTGTTGTGGAAAAATAATGCTTCAAGATTTTCTCATCACATTACTTTTTTTTTTTTTTTTTTTTTTAACTTTTGAATAATTCAAAAAAATTGGAAACAGTTTTTTTTACTTTCATCTTTTTTTTTTTATTGACGAGACTTTCAAAAGCCTGCCTCGTTCCTGACAGTATTTTATTCTAAATACAAGCACATCTGGGAAGTTGTTTGAAAAAAGTCTTAAATCTCAGTTTGTTTCTGCTTCGTTTATGGAACCGGTAAGGGAAGCCCAAGTGCTAAACGACTCCGTCCTTCTGAGACTATTAATGTCACATAAAATATTGGGTCTAAATGTGGAGAACTCAAACAGAAGTCCTACCCCTACAGTCTGCTTTAATGGTTTGATGCACTCAAACAAAAATGCCCTAAAAGATTCGGTTGATGTCGACTACAAAGAAATCCGTGGCAGAAAATGACTCTGCTCGTATCAAAGAGCTGAACGGATCATTGGAAGCAAAAGCTGCACAGTGTTCTTTTTTGTCATCCAACTTTCCGACTTCTGGCGAGCTTCAAAAGGTTTTTATTTCTTGCACTCTTACAAATGTTTGACTTGATTTGTAAATCATTGTAAGGCCCAAGCCCAAGATCTCCTTTCCTTTGCTGTGCCGTGTGCAGTCAGAAACGTTACAAACGCTGCATGCAGACTGAAGTGTACTTTACTGAGCCTTCCTTATCCAAACCTTCCCAGTCAAATCAGTCAAGTCTTTTCAAAACATGTAGGCATTTGTTCCTTGTGCCTCTGGAGTTCATGTTTTAGAATAAAATATGGTGTTTTCAGCTCCTCCTCTACTTATTTAGTTCCTAAAGTTATCATTTGTTATGTACCTTTTATCAATAATGGATATGGATTCTCACACAATAAGTGGAAATTTTCCAAGATCTTAATGCTTTTATTGAAGATTTTAAAAATTGTTGGTAGTGTTAGGGGTTTGCATACATTTAAAATATTTAACATGTCAAAAGATTGTAATTTAATCTGAAAAATTTATTTATTTTCATACAAAGTGCTAAGAAAAAAATGTAAAACACCTTGTAAATTGTGGGCGTCAAGAGCTTAATGGACACAAAATGTGACCTTTTTCATGATTCGTTTTATTTTTTGTTTTGGTTTGTGGATATTTAAAATATCTTCCAGTTCCAGTCTTAAATATTCATCAGAATTGAAAGTTTATTGATCTGTAAGAATGTATTGGTCTCAACACAACAATATTATGTTTATGCAGTAACTTCTGAGACAATTTATCATCCAGAAAAATGTGTTATGGTGGCATTCCTTGTGTTAATAGTTGGGATTGTAACACCGCAACTTCCTGGAGGAACTGGCTGTTGGTCCCTCCATATTGGTCGGTGGTGTTCGTCTTCCTCTACATGTCGTTTTAAGCTCCTGTTTTCTGATGAGATCAGACGGGGATCATGAAACTTTCCCAAATGGTTTTTGTTGCAGATATGCCGGGATAAATGCTGTGTAATTAAAGCACGTCCTCACACCGTCATCTTCCACAAAGATCCGTAATTCAACATGACCCAGTGTCAGGGTTTGGCATCGACTCGCATTTTGGTTGTGGCTCAAACACTTACCAAGGCTTAGGTCTGAAACCTCTGCGGTGGCCTCCATACGAGTTGCATCATATCCCCCACTTTAAGCTAAACCTGAGCAGTGTTTGATGTGAGACGCGTCGCTGATGCAACACGCTGCAGCTACATGAGTTCACCTTTCAGCCCTTCGCTGCATCAACCTAAACCAGGCTCCTCATTCTCTCACCTTTGGTTTCTGTCTGCAAGGGAAGTTTCACTTTCGCATATAGCTAAGGTATATTAATTATCATTGTCTTTATGTTTTGTTTTTGTTTTTTAACAAAAATGTGCACAAGTAACGGAGGGCTGTTTGACTGATTGGAACGGTTGTGACTGGAGCATTTTATGTTCTTGCCCATAAAAGCTCTAGAATGGCTGAAATAAGATATGAGAGGAGTCTGCTGGCAGCCGGGGCTTGGTGAGGTCCCCTGACCTCTGCCTGCATCAGTGGGTGGCCTCAGATCTGTGCTGTCAGGCCTGTGGAGCTGAAATAAAAACACATCAGAGCAGACTCTTTTCTCTCATCCTGAGACTGTCTTGATGTAGTCAAATCTCTATGTACAGAGACAACCAATCCCCTGCTATACTCGGCTTCTTATTCATACAAACACTACAGAAGGTAATTCCCACTCAATAAAGTAGTGAAGTGTAGACTGACGGTTGGAAATTGTTTTATTTTTTTGTTTGTTTAATGGAAGCTTCCATTAAAAAAATTAATGTAATGGAAGGTAAGTATATATTTCTTTAAAGTTAGCTAAAAATTAGCTCTGCTACTTCAAGCAGAGCTCATTTTTAGCATAGCTATTCAAGACAAACCTTAACTTTATCTTGACAAGCGTAATTAGGGGAAGCTACGTGGACTAAATGTTTTCATAGTTGGCAAAAGCTTTGAAAGAAAAATTAGCTCCACTACTAGCACATTAGTAGCGTAAATTAGGAGCGTAAATTTGCTCCACTAACACATTTCGTTTTTAGCTGCTGAAAAACAAAGGAAGTCGGGGATATGCTTTCTCGCCAAAGTTTGGCGTGAAAGCGTAGACGGTGGTGTCAGGCCGGATCAGCGGCAGTGTGGAAGTGAGGCGTGAACGGCTGACATCGAGGTCATGCTGTTCCAGCTGAGCTATTAAAGGCTTGACCTCTGAACCGGAGCAGTGCTGTCAGTCAGCCCTCCACCAGGGTGACATGACCCTGAAAATTGACTCTCATGTCTCTGGGCCTTCTGTGTCTGCATGTCTGTTTTACCACCCTTTGATCTTCTCAGCTGTTTTGCTGACTCTCACTGTTGCAGGTTTCAAAAAGTCATAGTTCTTTGTTATATCTCTACGTATCGGCACAGAGGAGTTCAGACGCTGGATGAAAATGAAGTTTGAAATGGATTTCTATTGAACTCCTTTTGGTCAATATTTCAGTGGAACCAGATTTTACAGCTGCAGGTGTTTTAGGGTGTGTCTCTGAGCTTTGTACTTCTACAAATGGACATCTTTGGCCATTCTTCTAACACACTCTACAGATCCTGTTGGATATTTATGGTTGCTCTTCCAGTGTCTGTTCTCGCATCCAACACGTTTTCTTTCAGTCTATTTAATTCTGTCCATCTTATCGACTCCAACCACCATGTTTCATATTGGGGATTGTTTAATGCGCATTGTTTAAGCTCCTGGTTGTTCATTTTGCTTGCTGCTTCAGTTTTTTGAAAGAAACATTGACACAACGCTGAACTTATGCAGGTTTGACGTTTTCTATTTTTACCGTAGTGTTCAAACTAGCCAGTCCAGTATGAACAGCAGATACATTGATTCCTTTCATATTTGAGGTGAACCGCAATGTCCTTTAGTTATACTCTTACACAAATGCCTCCTTTCTTTTGTTCATTGGATGGTCTGTTTTGATTTCCCGTTTGAAATGAATCTCACCAAGGTTCCTTCAGGAGACCCAGGTTTTTTCCGACTGGGCGCAAAGTTGACTTGTCTGTAAATTTTGACCTTTTTTTATTAATACAGTTTCAGACTTAATTGGAAATAAGTGTTTTTTGGTGAAGGCACTTGACAAAATGTAATGTTTGTTACTTGTTTCTCAATTGGTGACTGATGATGTTTTTATTTGTGTATATTTATGATGTAAGGCACTTTGAACTGTCTTGTTGCTGAAATGTGCAATACAGATAATTAAAATCCCAGTAAAACACATTTAAATTCCAAGCTATCAAGTGACAAACTGTAAAAAAGTCCAAACAGTGTGAATATGTTTTTTTTACAAGGCACCATACGCTCTTCTTTGCTGCTCATGTAGTGTCAGACTCGGCAGTGCTTGCACAGGGTTACCCACTAATCTTGTGTGAACAGTGGCACAATAAACCACTGTTGCATATTTGTTTTTGAGTTTCACCACAGCAGAAAACGTTTGTTCTGACAGCAGAGAGCTCTTGGACGTTGGATCCGGTCCTCACTGTGAAACCACAGAATAAATTCATGTAGCAACATTGTTAGTTATGTTGTGTTTGGGATTTAGCAGGAAATGACAAGATTAACACCCGGTGCTTCGGGTGGAAACGATGCAAAAGTCATTTCACTGCACATCAGCTGTTACAGAGAGGCTCCCGTCTCACTTCTCTTTGTTTCTTTTGCTGTTCAGTCTGCTGGACCGTCTCCAGGCTGCTTCAGATTCGAGCACGGACACGTCCTCAAATGCGCCACCACAAACATTAGCCTGCCTTTGTCTTGTCTGATTACTGTTTATGGTAATTTAACTGTGGAGTAGGCCAGGTGGTCTTTGATGCAACTCACTTTTGCTCCATAGGATTTCAGTGACTTAATGCCCAGCCGGTGTTTTCGTTTTTCTTTTTCTCTTTGGAGGAGGTGTGGCTTTCTGTTCTAATGGTTGGAAGCTAACAAATGAGAGGAAACTTTTGCAACGCAACCTTAAACAAAAAGTGGATTCAAGGGGTTCTAAAAAATGGAAGTTGATCAGAAAAACCCAACAACTCAGTACATTTTGTAAAGAATATCTTGGTATTGGATTGAAGTCAACAGATTAGCCCTCTTGGTTGACCTTGAGGTCAAACTGTGGCAAGTAAATTTGGAGATGCATGTCTTTTAATATGCACTTTTTTTTTTTTTGCTTTCTTTTAGTTTTCTTTTCCAGAACAAAACTCCAAATTGGTTAAATTTGTTTCCCAGTTTAGCTGAAAGTGGTATGTAATGAAACACAAGAACCCTGGATGTTTTAAAGTCAATTCTGCCAAGAAAACCCTGGTTTGGCCTTGAAATATGAATTTTTACTGGTTTTTATCTCTTCTCCAGAGTCTAGTTGGATAACTTGAGGCTTGGGAAATTTAATTACAGGGAACAATTAGATTTGTAATTTTGTGCTAAGTGTGGTAATGTGAGACCTTGCAGACTTATATTTGCTTATGTAATAGATAAAAATGTTGGATTTGTTTTGAAAAGTGGTTTTTTAATTTTTACACGAGAACATCCAAAAAAGATGCACTTCACCGGTTTAGTCCTTTAATTTCTGCTTATGTCAGAGTTTAAACCTGGTCTGGTTTTCTATGTCAAGCAAGAAAATACTTTTTCCTGAACGGGTCATTAATTTTAGATATGCCTAGAGGCGCCACTGCATTGTACTGTATCTTTTGAAATCGAGGATTGGTTGGACTCTTGTCTGTTTTCGGTGCAGCAGTGACCCTCGTTCTGAACAGTCTTGAGGTTTTCCACACACCTGAAGGAAATCCTCTGCCTCTCTGCTTACCGCCGGGTTGTCTCTAAATCGTAAACTCTGGAGGACTCTCTGAGGAGAGAACGGCGTCTCACTGTCTCTGATGCCTCCGTTGTTCTGACCTTGGGTAACGAATGGATGGATGTTTTCATTTTGAGGTTCAGCAGGAGTATCAGAAGTGGCTCTGAGCTTCACATCAGAGTCCTTCTTTTTACTTTTCAAGTGAGGTGTAGCCTCGGGTCATCTGGCAAAGATCTCTGCTGTCGAGAAAAGAGGACCAGGTGTGTTCGGTCGGAGCTCCTGAGGTCTGAAGTCGGTGTCTTTTTGAAATGTTTTTTTTTTGTTTTTCCAATGCTGGTTTACGCCAACCCGTCTCATCTGACGACAACTTTCTGTTATCAATAATACAAACTTAAATGATAAAGATGTACTGATCTGATACTAATATTTGTATATTGTGTAGGAAAAAATCAATTCTGCATCGGGTATCATTTATGATATACACAATTCATACGGTGAATCTATTATTCTAATTCTATGCTTTGTGCTCTGAGCGACGTCAAGCTTTACTATTTATTTGACATTATATTTATAATTCCTAGTTGCACTTTCTGAGCCATTTGAATGAAGATTTGTTGCAGTTTTTTTTTTTTTGCATGTTTGACCAATATGGCCAGTCAGTTTATTTATTTTGCATTGTCTGTTTTACTCCTAATTGCACTGATTGAGCAAATTAAAATTTAGTAATTTTTACAACTAAACTGTTTTTACAACAATTTTGACAGAGATTATGAAGCTACTGGTGTGTTCAAGTTGTCAAATACATTTATAATTCAGTACATTTGCATCTATGTTTAAAAAAAAAAAAAAAAAGGCATTTAAGTCAGTTCAGCCGATACGGATCTGATGTCAGCCAATATCGGATCAGTATCGACAGTAACTTCTACTGTCGATACTGATCCGATATTGGCTGATATCTGTCCCAGACACCCTACACAACAGGGAAAACTAATTTCGGCCGCTTGTATCCGTGACCTCGTTCTTTCGGACACGACACAAAGCTCATGAGGGTAGGAACGTAGATCGACCGGTTAAAGAGAGAGCTTCGCTCTTTTGAAATCGACTCGGCTCTCTCTTCACCATGATGGGTCGGTACGGCGCCCGCTTCACGGCAGACGTTGCGCCGATCCGTTTGTCGATCTCCCCGCTCTCTTCTTCTCCCGAGGTACTTGAACTCCTCCAGTTGGGGCAGGACAATCCCCAACCCCTGACCCGGAGAAGGCACTCTATTCTTTTCCAGCGCATTTATTGACATAGAGATGAATTTTTATTTTATTTATTGATGATAAAAGAAAAATCCTTGAACACGTTGATTAACAGGTTTTGCATGTCATTCTCTCTCTCTTGGTTTTCTCATCCAGGTGTCAGGATTCTTAATCTCCAAGCCAATTTGTGTAATTCTGTACATGGATTAGGCCAGTTTGAGAGCCAGGCCAATAAGATGGAACTTTTTTTGAAGTGTCAATCCTAACATACGTTGGGGAGGAGGAACAACCAAAAGGCTGAAGCGTGCTGGCCCAGGGGAAACTGCGAGAGATGCAAGGGAGGTCCAGATGCAGAGCCGGGCTGTAAAAACACATAGAACCCGTCTGCAGCTGGACCCAAACAGATGTGACTTTTAGTGAGCGTTTGACTGGAAAAGGAAACTGGTTAATGGCTGGATGTAAAGTGTCTCCATGTGAGCAGAAACTGCATGACTGAATGTGACTCATCGTAATGAGCAGCTTTTAGCTTCAGCTTAGCGCCGTTGATCTTGAAGCTGGTCTTTCTTTCTGTTATTTACTTTTTTTTCTTTTTATTTTGCATCAACAATAAACAATTCATAAGACGATAAATAATGGAGTATGTGGACCGAGTCTGGCTTTTGGAGCTCGGATTGTGTGTGTGTGCGTGTGTATGTGTGTGTTTGTGTGTGTGTGACTCCGTCCACAGGCATGTTGTCTGCTGCTTTACGAGGTAAAATGGATGCAGCGTGTCACTGAGATTTATGAGGTTTCTTCCCGATAGTGTTGGGCACAATGAAGTTAAAAATAACCTTCCTCTTTATTAGATGTGGCCTAAAAAGCCAGACGAGAGGAGCTGAAGTTAAGTTTCTGTCTCTTGAAGATTCTCCTCATGAAACTCCAGCTGAAAATAGACAAATAGACAGACAATTGTTTTTATACATTTACACTTTTTTTTTCTTTTTTAATTGGGTGCCTTCCTTGTACCTTCAGAACTGCTCTTTGTTCTTCATGGCATCAATTCAATTCTTTTGAGATCTGGTAACCATGGAGACCATTGAAGTGCAATAAACTCAAACAGAAAAATTACCAAGACTTGCATCCGTTATTATGGCTCTATATCATTTTCAGTCAGTGTCGTTAAGAGCCACAGCGGAAAAACCAAAGAGCCACTCCAGGGTCCAGAGCCGCAGGTTGCAGACCCCCGAGTTACAAAATCCTTGGTTTATTCTCAAGGATCCTTTTGATGCTTAGTTTGAACTTGAGCAAGTCATCTTGATCATAATGATGAAATTTAATGACCCATGTCTAAGGCATCAATAAAGTGCCAGAAAGTAATCCTAGAAATGGTTCAAAAGTGGAGTAAAAATAAATCTTCAAGGTCAGCCTGGAGTTCGCTAGTTTAGCCAGGAAAAGAGATTTAAAATCTCATTTACAAGGATGACCTGGGCAAGACTTAATCATCCAGGAGGAGCTTCGGTTTGAATCCCCGTCCAGCAACTTGCTCCTCATAAACCATTGTAATGCTTCATATGGTCTCCATTTCAATCTGCTGACAAATTGGCTTCAATTTTTAACTGCGTTCGCCGTAGCTTAGCCAAATCTGCCGCCTCACGGTTCATTAGCTGGAATATAAAACCTACGGTATCCAGAGCGATCGTAATTTATGCCGAACACGCTGATAATGTGTCTGAAATGCTTCCTTCAAATTTCCATAAATATTAATGTGTTGTTGTGATGGGATCAGGGATTGGGCTCCGGCAGACTCTGGCTGACTTTTCAGGGCTCCGATGTGGAGGGAGGAAGAGCGGCAGGGAGGAGTGGAGGGTGCTTGAATGTAGGGGGCAAACAGAGGTCACAACAGGGATGCTGTCGAAATCACCAAACACCTCCCCCACTCCACACACACACACACACACACACACACACACACACACACACACACACGCAAACATTGTCTCCTCCCCAGCCATCAGCACTTCAGGAAATCGGGGAACCAGAGACACAGTAATGACTGGATCTGATTCACAGCTGCACAGGGCCTGTTAGCAGAGTGTAGCTAATTTAACAGCAAGCATTAAAAAACACATGCAAACCGAATGGTGGCCTGTCTTAAAGTCTGTTTCTTTTGGTTTGTCATTAACATGGGATGGTTACTGTGCTGATAAATTTTTTTTTTTTTTCCAGTTGAAGGCAGAAATTTATTCATTTCAGGTGCTTGGATTAACTTTCTTAAATGTCTTTGTTCTGTTTCTTTTGGCACAAACAAAAGAATCAGTGTTATGCATCTGACAGGCTTGGTGTCATTTTATAGCATTTTATAGCAACTGAAAATAGTTGTCTTACAACAACTATTTTCAGATGTAAAAAATATTTTACATATCAACTATGACTTAAAAGAAATTTGACTTTGAAATTTGAAATTGGGCCTCTGTGTCTTTAAGAAGCTCCTGCTCTTTCTGAAACTCTGCCTTCAGGAAGTCATCATAACATGGCAACTCTGCTAATCCTTTAACAACCTTTTTACCACTGTTTTACTGAGAAGTATCTCTTAAAATGAGCTCAGCTGATGTTGATTTCCATCAGGCGTTTGCTAATTACTGCTAGCTAGTCTGAAGGAGCTGATTGGTGGAGGGCTGCTCTCTCTGGAAACTGCTGGGGTAAAACTAGCGTCCCACACCAGAACATGCCATGAACGGTCAGGGTAGTTGAGCAGTTCTCCTTTAACAGTAAGTCGTTTCTCCACTGTCAACAGATTGAGCATACACATACACATGCATACACATGCTTGATTGATGGCGCTAAGCCCTTCCTCCTGGCTCTGATTAGTTGTTTCTGACCAAGTAATGCATGTCTGCAGGCAGCAGGCTAATGTTTTTTGGGTTTTTTTTTTTTTTTTTTGTGCAAATAATCCATCATGTTACAACATGCCAGTTGTAGGAAATATTTAAAAAATCACATTGTTTTTAAAAGGTAAAAACTGCAGCTTTGAAACTTTCTGAGATATGGAAAACAAACTTGGTTTTTCATCCTCTTTCACACTAATCACTCTTTCAGTCTTTGCAGTTTTTTTGTTCAGTCCTCCTTCCCCTCTTAAATAAGCTATGCAAAGTATTTCTCTTGGCTGCAGAATCCGAATTCCGTACACGTTCGATTACTGTGGACGGAGCATGTGCAGTCATATTACGTTTTGGCACACGACACGCAAAAGATAAACATAAAGAAAAAAAAAATGCACCTCTCCTTCCAAGTCATGAGCTGTGAGACTCGAATGCCCATTACAGAGGGGTCACTCTGAGGTGACTGGCTGAGCGGGGCCAGGGCCAGACCAGCTCTATATCATCTATATCTGTGTGTCTGTCAGAGCCTGCAGGCCCTGACCTGATGAAGTGTAAGGTGATAGAGGAGTGTAAGACCGACTTGGAAATCAGGATTCAGTGTTTATGCAGCGGGCTTTAAACGCTGCGCCAGGAGGTGAATCATTATGCAGACCCGGCTTAATGACTGGCCAGCATTAGTTTCATGTGTTGTAGTTGATCCTTCTGTGTTCTGCTAGCCTGATGTGTTTGCAGTACTGTAGTGTGGGTGAAGCATGTCATGTACAAAGTACCAAAGCAGAATAATGAAAGACATTAAGTAACTAAAAAGTTACTTCATTAACAATTAGAATGAACCAAAAGTGGAATTATAGTTTACTGTAATCAGACTACTAACATATAAAATATATAATGCCAGTATATTTAAAATGCATTTTAAGTACATCTTAAATGTAATTCAATCACAAAAATAGTACACTCAAAATATTTTAATCAAGCACGTTTTATTACATAAAAAGCAATATACTTAAAGTACACTAAATGTAACTTAAGTTGTCCAAAAAAAGTATGACGAAGTACACTTTAAATTGTGCTTTAATACTATTAAAGTACACTAAGCGCAAAATTAGTTGTTAACCAAAATGTCTTTCCGAAGTGAACTTGAAGTATACTCATGATTAGTCTGACTTGGAGTATACTCAAGTATGTTCAAATTTAACTTAGTATCTTCATTTTTCACCAGGGTGGTTTCTTTCTTTTCTCTTCCTTGAATCCATTTTCTTTTAAGCCTTCGCATCGTCTTCCTTCTGCTTCACAATGAAGCAAAATGTTCTTTTGATTCGTCACATGAATATATATTTATTTGCGGTTCTCCTGTGCTAAAACGGGAACAGTTTGAGAGGGGGGAGGAAATATACTTATGAGGCATTACAAAAAAAAACCAATCTCAGCATAACTAGATGTCTAACAGCTGAGCCCCTTTGTTCCTCTGAGTAACATGGACGGGGTTTATCTGGGTAGAAGCTGAGGAGTGGGTTAAAGAACATATCAGGCATCTGAAAAATGGATCACATGGGAAACAGATGCCTGGAATCACATGATGATCACACTTGATTCCTACCAGACGGGTGATTTTTTTTTTTTCTTTCTTCTTCTTCTTTCATTTTGCTCTCCTTGCAAAGCAAATGCTGTTCAAAATAACGCATTCTTGTGGCTGACGAGTCACTGATGCCAGTTTGTCATGGATCAAAGTGAAAAACAGACATTTTCCCACTTTACATGTCTGTTTAATGTGGACACGATGTGTTTGTGGAGCAGGTTTACATCTAGTTCTCGTCTGGAAACCGGAAGATTCCAGGAGAGCTTAAGGACTTTTTATGGGGGGGCTGATCTAAACAGCAGTAGGAGGGAAGTATGCACCCCCTGCCAATCTGACCTTTGACCTGGCAGAATGTCACCCTCAGGGCCAAGCCCACTTCTGTTTAGGGACAATGCTGTGGATTCTCATTGAGCCGTGGCTTTTTGCTCCTTTACAACCCCCCTTCCCCTCTCTACCCCCTCTGCGTTTTCTTTTTTTACATTTCCTCTGTCGCCACATAAAAACTTCTCACGACGCGGGAGGTGGGGGCCTTTGTAGCTCCTTACAAGGCGGAATTGGGGAAACATTCACCCTCTTTGCAAACTCTCCCATTCATTCTTTTATTTATTTCTTTTTTCCCTGCTTGGTTAGCCCTCTGACATTCTGGCACCTGTTTCCAGCACAAACCCTTGTATTTATCTCTGAATTATTAACTAAGAGCCCACAAAGTGTCTGCCACTCGGTGACATGTCCTGACTTCATGGAGGGGAAAAGGTGAGGGAGGTGTGGGGTGGGTGTGTGTGTGTGGGGTGGGGGCTGGTTTCCTTGGCAACAAGGGGGCTCCTTTATAACATAGCCGGTGTCTCCCATCTGTGTTCTGCAGGAGCAAAATATTACAGGATTATTAAATGCATGATTGATGTCGAATTTGGCGCTGGGGATGGACAGACGGTGCGAATCCTGCAGTTTTCACCTATTGTGCATTTTCTCCAATGCTGCAGCTGGCTGGGGCAGGACGGGGTTTATAATGACATTAGCGGTTTGCAGAGGATTCCCTTCTTTTTTTTTTTAATATGTCTTATGTACAAAGCTGTGAGTTTGATAAGGAGAAATCCAAAGGATTAGGAAGTAGTAGCTCACAAACTGAAAAGTCACTTGCGATGTAGCAGTCGCATATTCTGAGGGAAACTTCTGATCACCAGAATCTGTAAACCTTTGACTTGTCGATTTCAAATTTAATAAAGTTCAGGTTCTTTCAAAGAACTTTTTAAAAAATATTTTTTTGCCCAGTGTGCATTGGAAAACTGAAACAGTTTGGACAAATGTTTATCCAAAATGTGTTTGTGTTTTCAAGCGGAGCATTGTAAAGCTCTCTCAACAAACACTGGAGGCTTCTCGCCTCTTTTGTTTCTCCTCTCACTTCATCCTTAAATGCGTCAGTGTTGCTGAAAATTGCGAATTTTTGCTTTCTCTCAGTGACGACATCCACACTTGAAGAGTGTTGTCACTGCAACCTACCAATGCTTTTGAATTGCCTGTGTGTGTTTCTGATCAGCAGATCACCAACAGTTGTAACCAGTCGAGCGCAGAACTCGACTGGTTACTGTAACCTGACGGTTTTGATGGAAACGATGTTGAGGTGGAGTTCAAAGTTCACAGAGAGTCGTCACCGCGTGCTCACGGGAAGGTGGGTCATCGACTGTCTCGGGCTTTTAGATGCGTACAGCAGGGAGGACTCTGGAACAAGCCGAAGCGGCGGTCGGGTCAGACCAGCCGGCTTCGGTGTGAGCCGGAGCGCAGCTGAGAGGTGGGAGGGTAAGGGGCTTCCTTTGGTAGCCATGAAGAGCAGCAGCAGAGTTTTGAAGTGGATACAGGCGCTTCCTCAGAGCCTCGGCAGCAGATCGGAGTGGAGGCGGGGCGCAGCCTGGAGGAATGTAGGCTGAAGCTTGCGGCAGGGGCTTGGCCAAAAAGGGAGTAACGGCAGCAAAGACGGTTGTTTCTCATCCGTCTGCAAGCTGAAAAATGATCAAACGACTCAACGTTTCAGAGTTTAAACCAAGCGTTGACGCCGCCAATATATCCACTTGAGTTTGACTGCATCTGCTGAGGAAGCCTTAGCGCAGGGCTTTATTACTCGAGGATCCATCTGAGAGGCGCGCAGTCTCTGCCCTCTTTTTGCTCCTCTACTGTAAATCTTTACGGTCAGAGATCACAGCGCCTGCAGGCACTTCCAGTGAAAGACTGAAAAGACAAGTGCTTTTGTTGAACATGTCAACAAAAGCAAGGGGATGGATGGTCAGTCCCCACAAATAAGTTTCCAGGCAGCGCTATCAGTGGCTCACTTGATTAGTGCATTGAAGTTTGATTTATAAGATCTGCAACCGTGTTTCATCTCCCATGAATCAACATCCTTATTGTATTCTTCGCAATTTCCTGAGCATTGTTGGAGTTTCTAAACTCTAATGACTTCCCAACCCGTCTAATGTTCTTTCTGTTTTCTTTTCCCCGAGGAGTCTAGAGGGTTATCAGCAATGTTCCTCATTTATAATGCTGAAAGATGAAAAGGACTTGTCTGGTATGTGTGCTACCACGGTAGGACAGCTCTCATGTCCTCTGTTCTAAAGGCTTTCGCTCTCCTTTGTAGTGACACTGTTGTTGCGAAGCAGCAATGGAAGCATCTGGCAGACGCCTCGGGCCGCGGCGGCTCAGTGAAAGTAGATCTGTGAGTAGAGGGAGATCCATCATGGAGGGGGGAGGAATCTTCCACTTTGCTTTCCTCAACAAAGTAACAACCACTCGGGACCCACCGGTTCCAGAACACATTCATTTTATTAATTTTTTTTGGTCTTTTTATTGCTGGGCAGATTTGAGCCTTTCCAGAACCAGGACCGAGCCAAAGCTTGAAGTAGGTGGGTCTGTTTTAAAGTCTGTGGCCACGGAGTGTTGAGGGTTCACCGCCGGAGCCAACCTACGTTTTAAAAGTGGAGAAGCGTCAGGCATAAAAACCAGGGGTTCAAACCGTGAAACCGACGCGCCACACATGACGTGCAACGTTTAAGATGCTGATACGCTGGGAATTTACCCCCCGGCAGGCGGTTAGTCGTCCCGTCAAGGGAACCTCTGAAGAGAATCGCCATGATCTTTGATTATCAAGGATTGTGAACTTCAGTATCTGCACGCGCAGCGGCCCCACAGTGGGTATACGATGTTGTTCTCAGCCGAGCGTGATCCAATTAGCGCTATGGGCATCGAGTGGAGAGAGACTCTAATGCTCATGTCTTGGAGAGGATGGATCTTGAGTATGGATTAGGAATTCCCTGGAGTTGCAACTGTCTGACCTCTTGGCCAAGGATTATTGGCGCAGTTAAACCAGAGTGTTATGTACAGAAGGCTGCTGCTCAGCAGTCATTTCTGCAGTTTCACAAGAAAAATCTGAAACTTTTTATTTTTATTTTTTTTTTCCCCCATTCTGGACTAATTGGCTTCATGTGTTTTCTGAGCGTTGGCCGAGCCAGGACAGTCTTTTGTTTTGTTTTTGCATTAATTGGTTATTTTGAAATATGTTAGAACCATGTAATACATGTTTTGAAATGCAATTTTCAGCCTCCTTGAGAAGAACGGGACGTTTCCCCTGCCACTTCTGCTATGCTAACTTTATTAGCGGTTCACATAATCGACCCATTTGTTTCGAGGATTTCAGTTCTTTGGAAATCGGGAAGTCCATTTTAATTAGCGGCTAATTTAGCCACGTGTTTTTTGTTTTTTTTTTATAGTTATTCCAGACAATCTGCATTCTCAAGATTGTGCCCTGTTTTGCATAGTAAGCTGAATAATAAAGGAATCATAACACAGATTTTGAAAAATGTTGATTCCCTGCTGCTTTTCTCTGTTTATATTTAACTATTGCCAACTATTCAAACCACTACATTATCAATAAAATGATGGACCCAAATTTGGTGACTTTTTCTGAAGTTATTGCCATTATGTAATTATTACTATGCCATAAAGCTGGTGTGGCTCTGTTCTTACTCTTGTCAAATCTCTCCAGCAGTGCATGCTCCTTTCCTTCCTTATGCTCACTTCACTTCTCTCATGACTCTGCAGAGCCCCAGCTGTCAATTCTTATCTTAAATCGTCTCTGCGGCGCGTTCAGGAGCAGAAACACGTTTATGACACGAATGTTCTTAACGCCTCCTCATCAACGCTGAAGCAGTTCATCACAAAAAAGGACTGAGGGCAGATTTGACAGCATGATTTATGGGATTTTCTTCACTTTTTTATGTCTAGTAACCCATGCCCTTTTACAGCTGCTGTCTGTGCTAAATCACTTTTGAGATTCCTGAACACTCATTACGTGGAAGAGCTTAGGACTGCTGAATCAGACTTGTGCTTTTAGCTGTATTGCATATTTATATTGCAGAAAGCAAACAGGGAAAGGAACAAAATAGAAAACAAATATTGCACTGTGTCTTATTTCCAGACCTGGAACATGCTAAAGAAAAACATTGCTTTTTCTTCCTTTTCAATACTTCTCTAGGAGGAGCCTTGCTTATTTCGGCACTTACTATATATTGTGTTTGAGTGTGTGTGTGTGTGTGTGTGTGTATAAATATATATATATATATATTAAGTTACATATTGCGTCTTTAACTCTGTTGTTTTAAAAGACATCCAAAAAGGATGAAACTACTATAATTCTGCAGCAGTTTCATATTTCTGTCCTCACTGGCTTTACCAGGCCTTTCGGCGTCATCATGTCATATAGAAGGCATTACCGAACGCGGCGCCCGCAGATGTTTTTCTCAATGAATCCCTCCGAGCTGCGTTTCTGCGTCGAGCTTTCCTCGCGTCACGGCAGCGACGCCGTGAGCCCCGTCCGACTGACCCGTCCCGTCTTTTCCCACCCTCGGTCATTAACTTGCCCTCAGGGCTGCTTTTATTCTGCCTCGGCCCCGTGTTCCTCCTTTAAACAACAGAGGGCATGTTTGTTCTCTAAAATACTTGTTGTATTCTGGTGACGTTTGTTTACACCCTTGGTACTTCTGGTGAACACCCACCGAGACTGGAGATGTAATTTTCGCCCCGGGTAAATTGTTTCCCCATCTACAACTAAAATAAACCCAACTCTGCTCCCTTGAGGTGTTTTCCATCCACTTACTTTAAGCTCTCTCTCCTTATCTCCCTCCCCCACCACCCTCACCTTTTTCTGCAGATGAAACTGTGGAACAAGTACAAAGTGACCAGCATCCCTTCGCTGGTGTTTGTGGACGCAGCGACGGGAAAGGTGGTGTGTCGAAACGGTCTGCTGGTGGTGAGAGACGACCCAAAAGGTGAGAACGATGACCCTCACACTCGTATTCTTTTATTTATTTATTTATTTAATCTCCCTGACTCGAAGGTCTGACCTTATTTCACTTCACTGGATGGTTTTTGGAGATTGTGGTTCATTTGAACCATTAAGCCCTCCAGGAAACCACTGTTTATAAAGCCAACCAAACGCATAACAGGGTTAAAAGGACAGTAGAACATATAAATTTTCTGTGTCATGGTTTTATTACCCTGAAATCTCGGTGGGACGCATTCGTCATTCGCTCTGGCTTGTGGGTAACACCCTGCATTACTGTGGCTGCGTAGGAGACAATCTGGTGTTACAGTATGTCATTACACAAAAACTGTTATTGTACGCAGAGGGAATTACTGTTATGTTAAAGAAAAAATACACAACCAAATAAATCATTCAAAATGGACAATTTCTGGGAATTATACTCGAGTTTATATTCGCAGTGTAGTTGTAAAGCGTAATCCAGTTTCACCTACGAAGTTGTAACTGTATTTACAGTTCGGTTAAGCATGTTTGTAGCAAACGTTTCCTTCCTGGATTCATCATTTCTGCTCTTTTTGGCCCAAAATAGTAATACAGTGAGTTAAAGCACAAAGTCTGAATGTTTACGTGAGGTTATGATGTCAGAAAAATGATTTCAAGAATGGGTTTTGGTGCAAAAATGTTATCTGGAATTTAAAGGCAAATATGTTGCAGTGCAACCAAAATAGGCTCAGATCCCTGAGGATTAGGAGAAGCTGCCGTCTCACGAATAGCAAACACGGCGCCGATCAGCAACACTGAAACTCGCTTCCACGCCTGAACACCAGATGCGTGTCTCTCCGCACAGTCGGCACGACAGACAGACTCTCCAGCCTGCGACCACTGAAAGGACGGAAAACCGTTCTGGAAAATATGATGGAAGTTGTGTTGCAGCTCTGGGGTGACATAAGACTTCAAAATTCATTTTCTGGCATTTTTATTTCGTCTCCTTTTCTAATAACCTTCGGTATGGCTTTTATGGCACATGGAACATTTTGTTTATTTTTTTTTTTTTTCACTAAATGCCAGGAATTAAACACGAATGTGAATTGGAGTTCCCAGCGTTTAAACAGGCTTAGCAATTCAATTAAATTCAAATTCAGTTCAAAACTTCTTTATTATTCCCAAAGGAAAATTCAGTGTTGTTGTAACTCTTATCAACTCGTCTTCCTTTGGAAGTAGTCAAATACTGAAGCACAATTATTAAAAATGATAATAAACTTTTAACTTGTAAGTGCAAAATAGATATGGGCAAAATGTAAAATCAATATTATATGCATGCAAGCTAAAGGCACTGTAATAAAAATACAATTTAAAAAGCTGTACTCGTACAATCTCTGGAGTTATAACCTTTCCTCCTTGTATGAGTTGATGCAACTATAATTCTAGTTCTATAATTCTGTGATTCTGACTGTGTGACTATTTGTCTGGAAAACTCTGTGATCCATGCACTTTGAAGTGAAATTGGATAATTAACAAAAGTGAGGCTGCGTTTATTTCACGGCAGAAGAAACCAGAAATCTTCCAAAGCGCCTCGTCTCCATCTCACGTCGTTGGTGATGGCAGGAAAACAGAAAAGACGAGGGAACAAGAGTATCTCTGGAGTTTTATTAAACCCTCCTCAGAGAAAAGATCAACCTCTGCAAAAAAAAAAAAAGAGAATTTTTTATTTTTTTTTTCAGTGAGTGAAATCTTGGGCTTGATATTTTTTTGAATTTTCCCTCATTTCACCTATTTAATCAGGTGTGACAAATCATATCCTCTCCTGCAGGCCTATGTTTTGGTGTTTGGATTGGAAAAGGGCAGTAAAATCGTTTTTTTTTTTTTTTTTGTTCTGCACACTGAAACCAGGAGGGGTGTGTGAGAAAGGACCCTCAGCAATGTTCCCTCTGCCTTTCACTCTCTGTGAAAAGGCCTGGACTTGAGTGGCGGCAGACTGGCCTGCAGCGTAAAGATGGAGTGCACGTTTACAATCAGGACAACAATAAAAGGGAACGCCAGTGCAGTGCAGACGTGTCCTTCCTGCCTAATGAAGCACTAGACAACCGCGCTCGCATAAAGAGGCTATTATGATCAGCCATACAAGGTTTTATTTATCATTACCCTCCCGTGTCCCCCCCCCTTTTTTTTTTTCTTTTTTGCGGCTGTACCAAATGCATCTCCAGGACAATGAGAGCCGGCTGAAAAGGAAATGAAAAGTGTCAAAAAGAGCTGGAGGGCAGAATTACAGGCAGCAATGATTTGCTTAAGAGGCTTGGCTTTTCATGTTCATTAAAACCGGGTTTTTTTGTGTGTGTGTGTGGGTGTGTGTGTGTTTGTCAAAAAGTAGATATCCAAAGAGATCACATTTGCAGATCGGTGTCTGGAATCAATTTGCTGAGTCGTAAGCATGGATGAACATGGTAGATAAAGATTTGCACATGACTGTTCAAGATTTCCAATTTCAATCAAACAAAACTAAAAACAGTTTTCAACAACTTTTATTAGTCATTAGAGCTAATATTTGGCATTAACGGAGCAGTTTGTAGTGGCTACTTTAGTCAAACAAGAACAACAGATGGTGACCTTTCCCAAACCAGCTTTCTTTGCCATTAGTGCATCTCAGGCTAACATTTAGCACTGTGTGAGCCTGCTGTTGTTGGCATGCCAACCGCAGTTTGTTCTTGCTTTCCCGACAAGCTTCCAAACAATTAACGAACCGGTCATCTCTGCTAACCTGCCTGCTGTTAAACGTTTGGGGAATTAAACGCATTTCTTCTCAAACAAGACTCAAAGTAAAGATGGTGACCTTTCTTCAAACTGCTTCCAACAACTTTTATTACCTGCGAGTGCCGTCAGGGCTAATGGTTGCCACGCCAACAGCAGTTTGCCGCTCGGTTTTGGACCATCTGCCACGTGGATGACGAGTCAGCGATCTCCGGTCCACCTGCCTGCTGTGAAGCATTTGGGGCATTTTGTAATTTAGTCAAACAACACTAAAAATGAAGATTGGTGACCTTTCCTCAAAGCGCTTTCAACGACTTTTATTAGCCATGAGTGCTGTTAGCGCTGATAGTTGGCACCAGATAATGAAGCAGCAATCTCTGTTCCACTCGCCTACCATTAAACATTTAGGGGACTTTACTATTTTCATCAAACAAAACCAAAAAGATGGTGACCTTTTCTGTTTTCAACTACTTTTATTAGTTAGTAATCAGCACTGTGAGCTTTGCTGTTGTTGGGATGCCAGCAGCAGTTTGTAGTTGCATTATGGACAAGCTTCCAAACAAATAATGAACCAGCAATCTCTGTTCCACTTGCCTGCTGTTAAACATTTGGGTCCTCCGCTGCGAATTTACCAGTAATCTCTTCCCATGTTTCCCCTCCACTCCTCCTCTCAGGTCTGGAGTTCCCCTGGGGGCCGAAGCCCTTCGCAGAGGTGGTGGCGGGGCCTCTGCTCAGGAACAACAGGCAGACGGCAGACAGCAGCTCTCTGGAGGGACACTTTGTGGGAGTGTATTTCTCAGCACACTGGGTGAGTGAGGAGAGAGAAGACAAAGAGGAGCCCGTTTTGTTTTTGTTTTTTTTCCCCTTTCCAGACTTCTGAACTCTTAAAAACTGACAGCAAATCAGAGCAGGAAGAGGCGACTTTGCCGTTTGTCTGTTTACATTAGAAGCAGTCGGCCATCTTTGAGACCTTTCTCCACCTGTGGACCCGTCGCCGCACCTCAGTGGGCCGCAGGCATTGTCCATCTGTGCGGCAGACCCGCCGATGGCCGACCGAGGGTTCACGACTGGACGATGAGACGCAGCACGTCGGGTCTCCTAACGCAAGTCAGCACAGCCGCTGGCAGAGCCGCAGCCGGTTCAGAGCGGCGACGCCCCAATGTACTGGCTGGAGTCCCAGGCACATTAAAACCTGGAACAGACCAGAGTCACAAAAATGCCATTAGAGCAGCGTTTTCACACCACATTTCTACTCAGTCATTTGATGAAACCAGGAACACCAGCACCTCAGCATGGAGCTTTCTTCGCTGTGGTTTTTCCACTCAAAGCAAGAGATTTATTTATTTTTTTGTGCTTTTTTGTTTTGGAGAAATTTCTAGACTCCCTAGAAATCCCACGCTCTAAACATTGTCTATCTAGATGTCCACTTAACTTTCTGCCCTTTTGTCCACAGATAAAACCGTCCATTCATGCTTGTTTATAAATGTTTGTATTTTTGTCCATCCCTCTATGCATTTGTCCATCCAGTCATTGTTTTGCTCATCCATGGTTTTGTCCATCTGTCCTTTTGTCTATCCATCCATTGAGTGTGTTTGTCTATCTCTGGGCGTGTTCTTTAGTATTTTTGTCCATCGACCCATTGAAGCTCCAACCCCTTCATAAAAAAAAAAAAAAAAACTGACAGATGCATTTATTAAGAAAGGACAAAATTAAGCAAAATTTAAAAAAATCTCCAAATTAGTTTCTTTCAAAATAAAACTTCTGAAACCTTAACTAAAGCTGCATGTATGTGCGTGTTTGGTAGGAACGAGCTTGTTCTGCATTCAGTATCCAGAAATGTTACTGAAGTAAATGTAGTGACACTTTATGATAGAATTGCTCTAGTAAAAGTAAATAACAGAGTGTGGTTAAAATAAATCAATTTTTTTTCAAAATGTAGCTGGTTTCTACCAAACTCTGGCCATGCGCAGCGTCAGCGTCTGAAGAAATTACCACTTTATTGATTCGCTCCAAACCAGTACATAAAACATGCTAAATTCACCTTTTATTTTTTCCTTCTTTCTTTTATGCAACATTTAAAAAAACAAAAACGTAGGGTTGAAACACAACGACTGTTGGTGTGTTCAAAGTTTTACCTTTCCGTTCAGAAAAGAGCGGCAAACGGAGCCTGGGAACGGCGGGGAATCTGGGCCGCTCCGTTTTCCCTCCCGACTCGCTGATGTCATCCTAATGCCAGCCATACCAGCGCTCCCTCCAAACACACACACAGCAGAGCAAACATTTCCCTGATCTGCAGTAATGCATCAGGATTAGGAGCTGGCGTGTGTGTTTGGGGGGGGGAAAGAAGCTGGATGCAGAAGCGGAGAGAATTACCAGTTTGTTGGAAAGGTGTTTGCTGACAAACATGTGTGAGAGTCATCCAGCGACTTATGAAACCGCTACGGCTCGGTTTTCTGTTAAAGGTTCTTACAAAAATGGGAACGCATGAACTTTTCTTTTAATATTTTCCGGATTGAGATAACTATGTCAACAAAAAAAGGGTGTTGGGGAAAAATAATTTTTTTTCCCCAGACTATGATTTACACATTGTTTGTCTTGTGATCCAGGAGGAGTTTAGGGGCCTTTGTGAGTTAGCATGAAGCTACTTAATAAAAAGAAAGATTCCCAAGGAAAAAATTGTTTGCTATAGAACGGGAAATGCTATAAAAAGGAGACAAGCCGTGAAAACAATTGATCAAATCCACTTTTGAGGTCAGATCCTTATGGATTCAGGCCTCGTCACATCCACACCCATCGGAAATGAGCAGTCTTAAAAAAAGTGTTCAAATCTCGTTCATTATTTTGAACGAGATTTACTATCCTTGTTTACTGTCTCTTTAGACGCTCTTCAGTGGAAACAATTTAAAGTTTTTTGTGTTTTTTTGACTGGTGAAATGAAATGCTCCTGTGTGTCTCTTAGTGTCCGCCGTGTCGCAGTCTGACCCGGGTCCTGGTGGAGTCCTACCGAATCGTCAAAGAGTCGGGTCACAAGTTCGAGATCATCTTCGTCAGCGCCGACAGGTGAGCGTCGCTGCCGATTCATTCGTTTCGTCGAGAGTTACGTCTTGCGTCCGTCTTCTCAAACGGGCGCGGGAGTAAAAAGCATCATTCGTTTCCATTCAGGTCAGAAGAGTCTTTTAAGCAGTATTTCAGCGAGATGCCGTGGTTGGCCGTCCCGTACTCGGACGAGGCGCGGAGATCTCGACTCAACAGGCTGTACGGGATACAAGGTATTTTACTTTTGTATCTACCAGTTTCAAATAGAAGTAGGGGAAAAGATGTACAAGTTATCTATTAGTCTGTTATTGTAAAGTTTCTCGTTTTTTACGGATTCACTAAGGATTCATTAATAAGCGGCCCTGTTTTTAAAAGCTGAGTTTTCTCTTGTATTAAGAGGGTCGACCATGTTTCCATAACTTGAAAGGCTCAATTTTTCATATGTAATCTTAATAAAAGCACATAATTCAGTTCTAATGTTGTTTTTTTTCCATCAGTTGTATTAAAACTGACTGAACAGAAAATTGTGTTTTTCTCGCGTTTGACTTATTTGTCAAATCTAACAAAAGAGGAGCCTCTCGGGTTGCTAAATGGAAAATGTGAGATGAAAATGATGAAATATGTGACTCACTTAAACCCACATGAACAGAGAGATGTTCATGCAGACCCAGACTTCTCTATGAAGTCGTCTGAATCTTAAAACTGCCAGCATGGAGTGAAATAACTCACGACATCATCATTTTTTTTTTCATCATGTTGCATTTTTTCTCGTTTACCTCCTCCAATTGGATGGAGTGGTAAAAATAAAAAAAAAACAGACATTTTGAAATTTATCTCAGAAATTATCGAGAAAAAACTGATTTCAAAGTTTCAAAAATTGCATATGTTCACTTTTTTTGTTGTTTTACCTCAAAAATTTTCCGCTTTTGACATGTTCAAGATTTTTTTGTCAAATTTCTGTGTATTTTTTTTTTTCTTTTTCTAACCAATTATTGACTTTTCAAGCTCCAAAATTTCTGAGAAAAATCTCAAAATGTCTGAATTTGTTGGCAGAAATGTACTCCTCCTTTATTTATTTATTTTCATCTGCATTGGCCTGTTATGCCGTCGCACGTCCCCTTCTCCGTCGGTAACCTCTGAACCGGGTGTTGCCGCTGATCCACCAAGCAGGATCTTGCCAAGTGACGATATTTCGAAACAGAACCGCAAAAAGTGCATTTCGCATCCAACCCCAGACTCTGTTTGGAGGATGACCGGCGGTGACCTCTGCTGGACGGAAGCCAAACTACAACACTCAAAGCAGATGTTATCAGTTAATCGATTGGAACTAATTTTCAATCTAATAAGCTTATAATCGACAATTAATCACACAAGTTGTCTGCATTCCTAGGAGCTGGTTTGTAATATCTGCCATGCTGGGTTATATCAGAGAGCTGACGGCTCACTGCGACCGGCACGGATTCACCCTGAGGAATGTGGACCGGTTATCGAGTTAACCGTCTCTCTGGCTGCAGGAGCGAAGCGTCTCTCCTTCGCTTTTCCCCCTGATTGCCTCCTCTGTGCTGTGGAGGATGATGTGAGCTGGAGCTGGCTCTGTCCTGTGAAGAATGTCAGGAATGCCCAGAGGACGAGTCAACAGCCCCCCCGGCTGCCCCCCCACATCCAGATTAAACTCCTGCTCTCCACCATTGCCTCCTCTTCTGCAAACCTCACCCCCCATGTTCAGCTCCATGACTCATGAACCGCTTGCTGGCTGACGGCGCCCGTTTCTGATAAGAAACAGACACTCTTTTTGAAAAGTAAAGGGGAATGTGTTTGTGACAAGTTAAAGCAAACCCACTTTCCAATAAAATCTACTAAAAGGGGGGGAGGAAGAAGAAAAATCTCCACGTAGCAAGGAAAACCTCAGCGGGAGAGCGAGGCAGGGAGGGGGAAGCGTCCGCTCCACGGAGCGATAATTGACGGAAATGACCCGCGCTCTCCCCCGCTTCCTTCCCCTCCTCTGTCCGTCTGCCTCTTATGTCACCCTCTTTCCGCCCTGCCCTCCCTCCAGGTATTCCCACGCTGATCCTGCTGGACGCCGAGGGCCGTGTGATCACGCGACAGGGACGCGTGGAGGTGCTGAACGACCCGGAGTGCCGTCTCTTCCCGTGGCACCCGCGGCCCGTGCTGGAGCTGAGCGAGGCCAACGCCGTGCAGCTCCACGAGGGGCCCTGCCTCGTCCTGTTTGTGGGTGAGCTGGCCAGGTGTCTGGAGCAAAGAAGGGCGGTTAAATGTGAAGCAGAAAGTTGGTCAATTATTTTATGCTTTTTGAGTTTCCTCTAGTACCAAAAGAGTCAAGCGTCTTTTCATAACTCATTTTGTGTCTTCTACAGATATAAAATGGCTTTCTGTCATGATTTTATCAAGCAGCACTACTTTGTGCCGGTTTGTTGCAGAAAATCTCAAAAAATGCAGAAAGTGTTCAAGTTGTGTGAATAAATGCAAAGTGTGGGAAATTCTTTCTGAGAGAAAAAAAAAAAAAAAAAAACATTTCTCTTAAAGTGCTTGATTGTTTAAAAAGTGCTTCATTTCTGAATCACACTGCATAGTTTTGTAATAAAGTTCAAGCTGGCGTCGATGAAAGGCTCAAATTCAAGGGGAAAAAAAAAAAAAAAAGTACGTTGGAATCAGATATTTACGCTTGTTGCTGGAATAGCTTGAATATTTACTTAATGCTTAAAGTGCTTAAAGTGTTCAAACCGAGTTTCTGTATTTGCTCAGTAAATTTTCTTTTCACCTGGATGGGAACCAAATTTGATGACTCCTTATGAAACCTAGGAAAGAAAAGAATGATGCCTCTGCTTCCTGTCCCTCTTTTTTTTAAACAGCCGTTTCTTTTTGTGTCAAGCTTTTGACTGTGACTCTGTGTGATCTTATTCAGACGCTGAAGAGGAAGGAGAACTGGAGCCAGCCAAGGAGTTGATTCAGCCAATAGCAGAGAAGCTCATGGCCAAATATAAAGCCAAGGAGGAGGAGACGCCGCTGCTGTTCTTTGTTGCCGGAGAGGTGAGAGGAAACGGGATGCTGAAGTCTCCCCTCCCCACCTGTTGCTGAGCTGGGGATAAAAACCACCAGGTTTGATTTGCAAACCTGGTGGTTTTAGCTCTGTGATTAATAATGATTAATCACTATGCTTAACCTTTTAAGCTTGAAATTGTGGTTCTTGTCGGAATGGTTTCCTGGGAAAGCCCCTCATCTGATTGTTTTGGGGTTTTCGCAGCAGAAAGCATGTAATGCAGTCTGCCAGAACTAAACAGCATCAAAGGAGTTTGCCACATGCAGTGACAAACTCATCTAGGAGAAAACTGACAGATAATAATAATTATTATTTTCTTCTTCTTGAGTGCGTCACCCCTTTCTGATGCCACCCTGGGCAATTGCCTATATCAAAAACTGAATGAAATTTGTTAATAAAGTTAATTTCAGGGTCTGTATTGCATTTAAAGCAAAAAATAGATCAACAAAATAAGCATCGCTTTAAGTTCAAAAACCGTTTTTGCTGCCAAATTGTTAAATAAACAGACATATGAGCTGTTTAATGTTCTTAATCTGTGAGGTTATTCAAGCTCGGTTCACTTCTTTGAAAAAATCCATCTTTAGACATATGGACACTGACATTAGCATCAGTGCTGCTGCTACATGTTTAGCTTTGAGGAGGCTAATTCCTGTTACCACAACTTGTAAACAACAGCGTCTGATCATATCATTTTCCATAGCAAGAATTAACCCCCAGTGGGCCAAGAGGAGCAGCTTCATCCTCCATTGCTGTGTGTGCGGATGTCACTTGTGCGTCAGATTTGCGGATGTACCAGAAACGCATGAATGGAATGGTTCTGGCTGGAATTTGTACATTGAAATCAAATTGAATACAATCTAAATGAATGTGTTGAACTCTGAGGAGTTCAACACATTCATTTAGATGGTTCTGTAGGGTCAGCCCTACAGAACCATAATCAACCACACACAAATGTTTCTGAATTGTTACCGGAACAGATGGCTGCTGTTGTCTGCATCTGCATGTTGCAGGCGACTGTGATGTCGTCCATCACAGTACATTGTGCAGCGAATTTCATTTAGGCTTTAATGTGTCATTTATGAGTTGTAAAAGACTGAAGCCTGCCTCTCCGGATGTCTGAGCCATCAGCCGAGGTTTCGCAGGCGTGGCAGTCATGCGTGAAACATCGCGGTTCATCGGCGATCCGAATATTTCTGGATCGCCGATCCAGAAATATTCGGTTCTGCGATACGCTGTTTGTGGAGGACAAACAGTATGCGTTTGTCCTCCACGGCCAAACGCATGCTGAGTCACATCACAGCTGTGAGTGTGGTCGGCCCTTTGTCTCTTCAAAGAAAAAGAAAAAAGTCTTTTCTAGCGTTTGAGCTGCGCAGAGCGAGCAGACAAGGTTGCCAAACAAAAGAAAAGATCCACGACTTCCTCCGGCGGCCAACGCCTGACGTGGAGATCAGATCCCCTCGGATCAGAGAGACTGGAGGTGCGGCGGTGACAGATTGCGGTTCCTTCTCGCTGCTTGCCTCGCATGATCCGTCATCCATGCTCCATGTGGCTGTAAGAGAGCCTGAAAGGGAGCGGGGGTTTGACTTGTAGTGGCGAGGATCTGGCAGTATTTCACCGGGGGGTGGGGGGAGTGTTGCCGTCTTCCATTTGCGAGCACTAAAGTGTTCACCGTTTCTGAATGGAGCTGGTTTCTATTGCCAGACACCAGAGGAGGAAACCACACAGCTGCTCTTTTGTTTGTAGTTTTCCAAAGCAGGAGGTCACCAGCCTGTTTAGGTAGCAGCACGGCAAAGACATTCAATGAAAAGCCTCTGAGCTGATCACTTGCTTTGATCATGTTTAGCTGGGATTCTCTGATAGCGGGACGTCAGAGAGCGGAAGGGCTTTGCGTAAGGCTGGAGTGAGTGTTGAAGGCAGGAGGAAGCGCATCTGAAGTCGGCTCCCCAAAGAGAAAGTCAATAATAAACTCAAAAATGGCACACAAGTTAGAAACCTCAACTGGAGGCACACAGGGAAGCTTTCTATCACAAGATCAGCTCTTTGCTGCAGTGCCACCTTCTGGCCTCTTCCTGTAACTTCAATTGTAATCTTTCCCATACGAAAGTGTTTAGTTTTTAATGAGTCCAACAAGTTAAGCTGAGGGGAAATCAGGTCAAGAAACATCCATCAACTGAGTAGCTGAACTCTTGGCCAGGTCGGCAACTGTTTGATCAGTAAAGGTGCATTATGTAACCTGTATTCAAATAAATTTTTAAAAGACAGACGATCTGTGAAAACGACAGATTCTGATACTATTGCATGCTGAAGAAATGCAACAACCAATCAGAGTCAAGAGAAAGGTCTTAGCACTGTCAATCACCCTCATGCACTCTGTTCGGTGTGCTAATGGAGGAGAAATGGCACACCATAGTAGCAAAACCATTTATCCACCATAATCGGGAGCTATGCTACCTTGTCTGGGCATTCACAACTGGCTCTGCTAGCTGAAGCTTAGCCACAGGGAGGGTGATTGACAGCACTAAGACCCGCCTCCTGGCTTTGATTGGTTGATTATAGTTCACACTTGGAGAAGAAATTTTATTTTATTTTTGTATTGTAGTTTCTCAGCTCTACCATAAATACAATTTTGCTTTTATTTGCTCTCAGATTGTGTTTTTGCTCACTTGTTTCTGTTTTGTCATGTAAATAGGATACTCAAGTATTTTGTAGACACCTATGTACATAATCTAAATTCTATCTTGGGTTTTAACAAAAGAAATCAAAAGAAGAGCCACAAAAATGCCTAACAATCAGAAGTTTGATGATTCATCAAACTTAACCGATACGGTATTAATATTGATATCGGCGATACTGACCCTGTGTTTACTTGGTATCGGATCGATATCAAAATGTGCAGTATTACACACCTCTAATAGAAACACGCCTCTGCACAAATAATTTTAACTAAGCATAAAAAGCATTCATTTATCAGTGTAAGCAATATTGCTCTGGTATAGTTGATGATGTCAAGTTCCTATGGCAGAAAATCAAAGATGTGAATCAAATGCAAACACTGTACATCTACTGTATTTCATGAGACGTATTGCTTTTCAAAGTGTCAGTCATTTAACACTTCCACTACTGTGAGATTTGACAATGACTAGCATAAGAATCCTGTACTGTCGAGTAGAAATGCCTAAAAAATAACAATTGCTCTGCGTCTTTACGTCTGGAATGTTTCCCTGTAACGTGACGCAACATCGTTTCCTTCCTCCAGGACGACATGAGCGACTCGCTGCGGGACTACACCAACCTCCCAGAGGCGGCGCCCCTGCTCACCATCCTGGACATGTCGGCTCGTGCCAAGTACGTCCGCGACGTGGAGGAGATCACGCCGGCCGTGGTGGAGCAGTTCGTCAACGAGTTCCTGGCTGAAAAGCTCAAACCAGAGCCCATCTAAAAGAGAAGCTCCGAGCAGGAAATGGACATGCAGAATGAGACTGTCACTCAACCCAGATCCGTTCTCTCACACACACACACACACACACACACACACACACTCTGTCTCCCTACTCATTCACTTCCACTCCTGACTGTTAGATAGAAACAAATGTCTCCATGCAGACATTTTGACCACGTTTTTTTTTTTTTAAGTCCTTTTCCTCTCTTTATGGAGTCTTCTCTTTCTCCCGTGGTGCCTTGCATAGTCCATACAGTATGACGGCGTGTTGGGGAAATTGTAGATGGAAGGGGGAAAAAAACAAGAGTACATTTCTGCCCAAAAACTCAGAAATTTTGAGATCAATTCCTGAAATTTTCTAGAAAAAAACATGGAAATTTCTGAGTTTGAAAAGTCAAAAATTTACTTGGAAAAACAACATTTTTTAGAATAGTTTCAGAAATTTTCTAGGAAAATATATGGAAGTTTCTGAGTTTCAAAAGTGTAAAATGTTTTGACTTTCGGAAAGAGTTGAAACTTTTCTACATTGAAACTCAGAAATTTTCACTTTTTTAAAGTTTTTCTACCAATTTTTTTCACTTTCCAAACTCAAATTCCTTTAGGTGATTTTTTTTTTTTTTCTTAAACTTTTGTGATCTCTAAATTTGAGTTTTTCTACCAAATTTTCAATTTGGCCAAAGTCCTTATTTTTTCTATATATTTTCAGATGTTTTGGTGGAAATGTACTTCTTGTTTTCCATCTACAATGGCCCGACTACACCGTTGTAATACAGTAATATATGAGGATATTCTGTTTTTGTCTTTTTATATAAATATATATATATACACACACTAGCATTTTTGAGCTGTAGAGACAAGCTGAGAATCGATCCAGTGGACCTACTTATTGAAGCTGATGCTTTGCTTTCTATTCTCACTGCAAGATCTGTGTTGCTTTTGGTTTCTGTGTGACGCTGAGAAAGACTAAAAATGGAGTCATGTAGAAACTCACCTGTATGATGGCAGGTCGGATGGATGGAGCTTTAAGCCTATTTAAATAAAACCGTAATCGGCGTGCAGCTCGCTGCCGAACGAGTTAATGGTGGTTTCCTCTCAAAGTCGTTCTGAGGATTTTCTGCGAAGGTCTCTGAATGGGGGGGGAAACGGACGGGATATTTCTGCCATCACAAAAAGACGAGAGGCATTTTTGAGAAGCGTCGAATGTATAAACTCTTATATTCTGTTACTCCAGTCATGACTTCTCTAGCACATTAAAACTCACTGGCAAGCATAAATTTTGTTTTTGTTTTTTTTTTTTAAATCAACTTTTGACAAAAAACTAGCCAGGCTAGCTGTTGGAAAAAAAAAAAAAAAAAAAAGCCAAAATGTCTAACATGGGGAATGTATTTTTTCCAAGAACAATTTTATTCATTTTGGTTTGAAAAAATACAAACAAAACTTGTGCATTTCCTTTCATGGAATGCTGACATGCCAGTTTCCAACCTAATGACACAAATTAGATCTAAAAATGTATTGCTATAGTATTAAGTTTTAAATTCAATAGTGGCATTGCAGTTTAATTATTCCAAGGATTCCTGCATTTTCTCTGTATTTAAAAACAGTAAATGTATTATTACTGGCTAAAGTTAATAGCCATTGCAGAGAGTCTGAGAGCCAAGAAATAATTGGAGAGCCGCTAAGAAAGCAGCATATTGTTGTAGTAGACATCTAGATAAAAGTTGATTCACAGATGCAGAATAAATACCCTCGTTCATACCAAACCGTTTTGTCCTGATGCAAAAATCCCTCAAATCAAGAGTATGCTTTCTTTTTACCAACACAGCAAACGTGGTTGTTTGAACAACCATTTTGTCTTTATCATAGAAATTTCTGAAGAGTTGCAGACAAGGTTTGACCTTTGAACCGGCCTCGAGAGAAGCTGCTTGTTTTCAAAAGAACTCCAGGATTCTGAGGTCAGGGAAAGGTGAACTCTTAATGGAACGCAAGACACAATATATTTTTTTAAAAAAACAGGGGAAAGTAGATCTTCACTTAAAATTTCTGGGTTTATTGTAGTTTATACAGTTTACACTCTATTCAGCTCATTCATGAGAACGTCCTCAGTCTTAGACTGCCTCTTCTTCCCAGCGGTCTGTAGAAGCATGGACAGCTGCCTCCTGCCCTCAAACAGAAGGATGCTGGCGGCCATGGCTGAATTCAGACTGTCCACGCCTGAGACGATGGGAATAAAGAGTCTGGAACCGTCGGTTTTCTCAGCTAGCTGCACCGCCTCTGTGCTCAGGCCGCGTGTCTCTCCGCCTATCACCAGAGCGGTGGGATTCTGGGCCCAGTTCTCGTGGTACAGTTTGGTTTCCACTCTGGGGAGGGAAAGACCCTCATCCTCAGAATTGGAATCGGAATCAGAGTCGGAATCAGAGTCTGAATAAGAGTCCGAATCGTATTCCTCATACTCGACGGTTTTCCTTCTAGGTGACATGCTGACCCAACCGTAATCTCCCGGTTTGGACGGCTTGTTGGTGCCGTCTTCGTCGGCGGCGTCTCTCACGTCAGCCACGTGCGCAGTCACTGATTTAGGGAGACGGTTTCTGATCTCGTCCCAGTCCAGATTGGGATAAACGGGGACTCGGAAGTGGGCGCCCATTCCTGCACGCAGCACTTTGGGCTCCCAAATGTCAACGCAACCTGTTGACAAGTCAATGAAACGATTAAATTGCTACATTGAAGAGAAAAAAAACAATGTGATAATTCTGAGAAATGTTAATTTTTTAGATTTATAAATAATTAAACTTGTATAAAACAATCAATTCTGTGGTTGTTAAACCTTCTTCTCTCTGACAGTCTAAAAGTTAAATAGAACATTTGAACAATGCGCAAATTTTATGTAAGAGTTTGGGCTGAAATCAATATGTGACAAATATTGCCGTTATGGCTAATCAAAACTGACCCACATATATTAAATATCTACACGTTTAATGTCTTGGGGGTGCAGGAAGCCTTCCATAATGCCTCTTAAATCTGGCTAAAAACTACATACAGATATGTCAGCAAATTCTAACATGTGGTTTTTAGCCATTTTTCAATTCATTCCAGCACTAAATTCCCACAAAGAATGACAATTAGAAGGAAGCAGTAATATATTTGTAGATCTGTTTGCCTTTAGTTTAAATCCCAAAAGTAGAAATAAAACGCTGGTTCTTTGAAAATGACAAATCTCTTACAGTGGATAAAAAGTTTTTTTTTTGTTTTTTCAAAAAAGTTGTGACAATTGTATCCTTAAATGAGTTTTGTTGTAAATGACACAAAACTCTCCAGCTTCCTACCATATGTGTTCTTTCATGTTGAAATCTCATCACTGTGGAAATATTTCCTATGGATTTAAGCCCATTTACACTATAAATGGGCTTTAAGGAAGAAATCTACCTTTGGTAAGGAGGATGTCATGACAACCAGCAGCAGCTGCACATCTCAGTATGGTCCCAAGGTTACCAGGATCACGGACGTTGTCGCATATCAGCGACAGCGGCAGCGGCGGATCTCTCTGTGAAAAACTGAGCCGAGCAGGATCAGGCCGGGCAAATATGGCTGCAGGAAAACAACAAAACTAAGAACTTTTTGAAAACGTCTGCATCTTCATAAACCCAACGGACGATCCTTACCGATCACTCCCTGCGGGGCAACGACGTCTGACCAGATCTTTATGTCCTCAAACTTGACCTTGACTAGCGTCGCCCCCCTCAGCTTGTCCAGCGGCAGCTCTCGGAGCCGATCCGCCATGCTGTAGAACACCATCTGAGGGCGGGCGCCGGCCTCCAGGGCGTCGCAGATCAGACGCCTGCCCTCCAGGAGGATTTTACCCTGCTTCTCCCGAAACTTCCTGGATCGAGCAACGCTGACCAGCCGCCTGCAGAGAAGCAGAGGAAGCACAGCGAGATGATATAAAAATAAAAAATGATCTAAATCAAGAAATACCCAGAATCTCAGCTTGTCTTATTACATGGAGGTTGTTCTAGCTGTTAGGTTGCAGGAATTTTCCACACCACCTTGAACACACCACCAGTTGAGATATTGTAACCACACTGTTACTGGAAAACATGAAATATTTCAGTAGTATAGTTAATTAGTTTCCTAGACTTTGGTCACCATATCTGATAAGGGCTCTCATATTCCGTGACCGTGTATATTTACACAAAAGTTATAGGATTAGATTTAAATTCTTTGTTTTTAATCATCCCTTGTAAAGCCTACGTCTGTGGCGTAGCATAGCGTTGACATGCAACAGCGCCTCCTGCGCTAACACAAAATATTGCAACAGATGAAGGAGGAGTTGGCGTGGAGTTTTGTGGTTCTAATGCAACAGAATGCAAAATAAAAAATAAAAACAAAGAAAAGTTCAGTTATTCAATATAATAACTTCAGTGTCCAGAGGAAATCCACGCAACAAACGGCATGAATAATCGCAAATCAGTGACGCTTCTCCCCGAAAAGACACTTATTGGACATGAGGAGGAAAAAAGACAGTTTGTTTTGTTGTTGTATTTTTCGACAGGAAGTGTGGAGAAAGACATGCTGTATGTAGCACCTGTATAGCACTGCGCCACTCCAAAAATAATAATAATAATAATAATAATAATAATAATAATAATAAACAAAACAGCGAAAGTAGAGAAATGCTTACGATAATCTTTTATCTCCCGGTAAAGCCCTCTCATAGCGCAGGCCGTCTACTGAATCCTTTGTAGTGTTAGCATGGGGCTGCTTAGCTGCTGTACTCCTCATGCTAGCAGCGTCGCTCCTGTCGGGTTGTTCTCCGGCAGCTGTAGGACCGTCCCTGGCTATCTTCTTCTTCTCTGCTGCCTGTGGTTGCTGCTGCTCATGTTGCTGCTGCTTTACGCCTTTCCCCGTGTCGTCGTCAGGAAACAGCACCCTGACCGGTTTCCTCCTCAGGCCCCGAACAAAGCGCTTTGACTCCACTGTAATGTCGCTTCTAGCGGAAAGAAAAACATTTTTCTCTACGGGCAACAGACGTATCACGCTTCTGATGAGCGCAGCCATGTTTTAATTTTATTTCTTCTTCTCTTGTCTGGAAGAACGTTTTATTACAACAAAAAAGATGGGTGCCGCCACCTACCGTAAGTTACCTGCATTTCCACCTCTATAATTACTCTGGCTTTCCCAGTAAGAAATAGATGATTTCTTTCAAATCATCTATAATGTGTAACTTTTAAAATCTCATTTTAGTTGTTTGTTAAAGTTGCGATTAAATTTGGAGGTGCTCTGTAAGTTTAATTGCAGGTGTATGTAAAGGAGTCTGACCACATGGTGCATTCAAGTACACCTCGTAAACTAGCAACCTTGATCAACCCTCAGCTTATTTTACTGCTTAAATAAATTAACTCTTGACAAAACATGCCGCAGTTCTAGTCACTTTTCCAATTGCTGCAAAGTAAATTATGCAAAGAGGCACGAATTCGAACAGCGAATGATCATGTCAACAAATAATTGTATTGTAGTAATCAAGCGTTAAAATACATTGCGTTATAGTTTAAGTGTTCCAACATTTATTTTATTTTATTTTATTTTATTGGTCAGGGGTATTTCTAACAGTTCGTGAAAAATCCGAGGTAATAGGAACGCAACACTTCCATTGAGCGCTCGACGATCCTTCAGGAAGCTCAATCGCGCTCTGAGTAGAGGATCAGTAATCATGGCTTTGAGGCGAGCTTTACACTTTGTTTTTAAAGTCGGGGACCGAAATCAAACCGCCGCGTTTTACCGGGACGTCCTGGGCATGAAGGTAGCCGACCTAAACTGAACGGAGCGTCACCATTTAACCTTTGACCTCAGTGGTTCAGTATTTTCATCAGCTGTTTGACGAGGTATTTTTTTTGTTTTTTTTGCACAATCCCTGCAGGGTTCCTCTTTGGTTGAGGATGTGAAATTGCGTTTTTTTGTTTTTTTTTTTGTTATGAATTCTCTTCCACATTTCTTTTGTTTCCCCTTCAGGTTTTGCGACACGAAGAGTTCGAGGAAGGCTGCAAAGCAACTTGCAACGGGTAAATAATGACGCCAACCTGCGTGCACTTCGCACCCACAGGCCTAATGATTGTCAATAATTAAATCTTTCAGCCCTTATGACGGAAAATGGAGCAAGACGATGGTCGGCTTTGGTCCAGAGGATGACCACTTTGTGGCGGAGCTCACGTACAACTACGGGGTGGGAGAGTACCGACTGGGCAACGACTTCTTGGTGGGTGAAAGTGGATTTTGGACACATCGTGAAGAGCAATCTGTTGTGGAATGAAGCAGCAGCAGCAGTGAAGACATTTCTGTGTTTAGGGCCTCACCCTGCAGTCCAGCCAAGCAGTGAGCAACGCCAAGAGCCTGGGCTGGCCCCTGACTCAGGTGGAGGAAGCTTTGTATTTAATCCAGGCTCCTGGAGGATATCCTTTCTACATTATAGACAAACAGCAGCCTTCTCATGGTGACCGTCTCCTGCTTCTGCTTTAAAATGACCCACCCTCCTCCCCCATTAGTTTATGATCACATTCTTTAAAAAGTTTTTCTTTCTTTCTCTCTGCCTATCTATCAGATAGAAGTAACTATCTTCACTCTGTGCAGTCAATCAATCAAATTTTATTTGCACAGCACATTTCAGCAGCAAGGCATTTCAAAGTGCTTTGCATGATAACGAGCACAAAAACACAAAGTCATGCAACATGGAATCAACTATCAAAACATGACATTAAGTCAAGTTCCATCATGAAATTCGTAATTGATTAAATTTCAAATCCAATTCTAAACATGTGGGATTTTAGTCGAGATTTAAATGAAGTCAGGGTTTCAGCTGTTTTACAGTTTTCAGGAAGTTTGTTCCAGATTCGTGGTGCATAGAAGCTGAAAGCTGCTTCTCCTCGTTTGGTTCTGGTTCTGGGGATGCAGAGCAGAACCAGAAGACCTGAGAGGTTCTGGCAGGTTGATACAACAACAGCAGATCTTTAATGTGTTGTGGTGCTAAGACCTTAAATGATTTACAAACTAACAGTATTTTAAAATCTATTCTTTGAGTCACAGGGAGCCAGTGGAGGGACTTAAAACTGGTGTTATGTCTCTATCTTCCTGGTTTTAGTGAGAACATGAGCAGCAGAGTTCTGGATCAGCTGCAGCTGGAGGATTGATTTGTTGGTCTGACCTGTGAAGACGCTGTTGCAATAATCAATGTGACTAAGGATAAATGCATGGATGAGTTTCTCTAGATCTGGCTGAGACATTAGTCCTCTAATCCTGGAGATGTTCTTCAGGTGATGGAAGGCTGACTTTGTGACTGTCTTTACGTGGCTCTGCAGGTTCAGGTCAGAGTCCATCACTACTCCCAGGTTTCAGGCTGATCGCTAGTTTTTAGTTGTAATAACTGAAGCTGTGCATTGACTCTAGATCTATAACTTTAGATCTATAACTCTAGATCGCTCCTCTTTTGGTCCAAAAATAATAACTTCAGTTTCGTTTTTGTTCAGCTGGAGAAAGTTTTGTCTCATCCACACATTTATCTGTTGTAAGCATTTATTCAGTGATCGGATGGTTCAGAGTTGCCTGGTGACATTGTGATGTAGAGCTGAGTATCATATGCATAGTTATGGTAGCTAATATTATTTCCTGCTATAACCTGAGCTGCCTATCTTTCTTTGTTTTTCACATTTATGGAAAGAATTCTCCCCATTCTACAGAAGCTTCTTTTTTTTTTCCCTTTTAGAATAGAAAATTCATTTTGTTCTAAATCGTTTGTCTGCAGATCCTGTCCAGAAGGTTTGCCTTGGCGTGTCGGACCTCCAGAGATCCACACGCTACTGGGCCACTCTGTTGGGAATGACGGTGATGGACAAGAGTCAGGACAAAAACACTGTGCTGTTGGGTTACTCTGACTCTCAAGTGAGTTACTAATGAATAATAAAGATATATGTTACTAGTTTGGCTTGATATTTTTCCATGTTTGGTATTTGTTCAGTGTAAGCTCGAGCTTCGGGACACTGGCGGGAAGGTCGATCATGGAACGGCATTCGGGAGAATCGCGTTTTCGTGTCCACGGGAGCAGGCAAGCTGCGCTTTCTTGGAACGTCTTGGGATTAGTTCTTTTGAGGAGGCGTGACAAACGTTTTCCGTTTTCGCAGCTGCCCGATATAGAAGCCTTGATGAAAAAGGAAAAAGAGCAAATTCTCAACCCGCTGGTCAGCCTGGACACTCCTGGGAAAGCCACGGTGGAAGTTGTTATTTTAGCCGACCCCGTAAGTGTTTTTTGTTTTTACTTCAAATAATGTTGCAGTCTTTTACCAAATGTTCATGGTGGAAATAGTGAGGCTGTTTCTATTATTATTACTATTTTAGGATGGGCATGAAATTTGTTTTGTGGGAGACAAGGCGTTCAGGGAACTGTCTGCTGTGGATCCCAGAGGAAACGAGCTGCTTGATAAGGTGGGAATTATTTCAAATCTCTCTTTAGGCTAAGCTCTCTACATTTTTGGTTGCTTACTGTGATTTTTCTCTTTTCATCTTGTTCTTTTTTTTTTTTTTAGGCTATGGCCGAAGATAAAAGCAATGAGTGGTTCGCCAGAAACAAAATGCAAAAGCCTGCAGCCTGAGACGAAGACATTCTATGACAATGACCAACAGTGATGAGATTCCTAGCAAGGCACCTGCAGAAAAAAATTTTTATAATGTCATTTCAGTTCTGCTTTCACAGCAGGACAATTTCCCCAAAAAAGGAAGATATGAATAAAAGTATGGAAAAGTGTGGTGTATATTTGTAATTATCTTGTCGTCAGTTTCATATCCCAACAATAAAATAAATAAACCACGTATATGACCAGTTTGCTTTTTGTACAATCTTATGAATTAATATGTATGAAATTTAATGTGCATAGATTAAGAAAAAATAATTTTGGCATGGTTTTATAAAAAATACTCTGGAAACCGGAAGAGAAAAATCCCCAAATGGCTCAGATAGTTTGTCATTTGTGCTGTCATTCTATAAATGACTGATCTTTAATAAAAAAGGGATGGCTGAAGGGCGAAAAGTAACTTTATAAAGTATTGAGTGGAATTCAGTGCAGTCTATGTTAAAAGTCTGAGTTTCCCTGCACATATTATTTGTTAAAAATTCAACTTTTTTTTTTTTTGTAACCAACCTTTTTTGTATGTCCTTTTTTAAAATAAGCTTGAAAGGACTAATTGAGTAAAATATGGCTGATCAGCATAGAATAAAGAAAGTTCCTGCATCGTGTCAAGTGATCTGTCAGCAGAGCGGAGCAGAGCTGTGTTTACCTTCCTGCCTGCCTGCCTGAGCAGTCATCTGTCAGCGAACCATCTCGCTCTCTGCGGCATTATGCAGGGGCAGCCCGCCGCTTTACTGTGTCAGGGTGGGTAAGGACGCTAATCCAAGTCTTTCAACCAGAGCAGACCACCAACATCCCCAGCGGCTCCTAAAAAGCGACGCTAATTTGTTCTTTTGTCGCCTCGCCGCTGCTCCGTTCCTGTTAGCGGTAGCGTTAGCACGCTAACTCGTTAGCTCTGATTTAGCTATTGACTTTACTTTGGGGTGTCGCGGCGAGAAAAGTGGTTTAAACTGTTTCCTGCGCAGATTGTGCGCTTCACAGCTGTAGCCTCGCGTCACCTGACTCGCGTTTCTTCATGTCGGTAACAGGCGTACAGGCGGCAGGCTCCGGTAAATGTGTCCACGTCGTGAGCTAACTTCTCAAAGTTTACGTGCTATGTGGCATTGCTGCTCTAGAACTCCTTTAGCAACATTAGCACCGTGCGGCTGTTCCTCAACGTAGACCTGCCACCGAGTCTTTGGAGAACGTGGGTTCATTGGGTCCCACTTTGCAGACTTTGGGCTAATGACACCGTTATGTCTTTCTCTTTGACAGCAGCTGACAGATAAGCGGGCAGCAGCCGCCACTCGATGCCCCAGCATTTGGGTGTGAACAATGTCTCTCCTCCTGATCTCCCCCCTTCTCATCCTGACGGGGGTTGTGCTGCTACGTTTCCTGTCCAGGTGAGCCCTGCCGTGTTTTCACCGGTAGATCTAGAAAGAGAGCTGGCCCTGACTGCGGGGCTGTTGGGTTTTTTTGTGGGGTTTTTTTTTTTTTTTCCCAGATGGCTGTTCTGCACCTTGGCAGTCCGATTCTTCCGGGCTGCGCTCAGCGCGGAGCTGAAGATCAAATCAGTGGGGCTGTTTTCCGTCAGAGGAGTCAGCATCCAGTTTCACCCGCAACACACTCTGGTGAGAAAAACATGACCTTTACCTCATGGCTTGTGATCCGTATCCCGTCAGGGATGCAGGTGGATCTCATTGGGTTAAAGCAATTGCTGAATTGTTAGTTTATTTTACCCAGTATTGTATAAAGTACTGAAATCTCGGAGTCAAGTAAAAGTATAGGTACCGCTCCAAAATATGACTTTGGTAAAAGTAAAAGTCACTGATTGAAATGTTACTTGAGTTAAAGTATTAAAGTATCTGAAACGTCTTTACTGTAAAAATGAATGTACTCAAGTAATGTAATGAAAAGTACAAGTAAAAAGTAAAACAAAGCAAACGCAGTTTGAATGACATTTTTTATATTTTGGTAAACTTGTTAAATACACTTAAAATAATGAACACAACCAAGTGCAGGCAAAATGAAACCTGCTAATAGATAAACCTAGCATCATTTAGTTAAGAAAATTAGGAGCTTTACCTAAACCACAAGGTTTAAATAATTAATAAGAGAAAAAAATAAATAAACTTGTAATCCAAAAAATACAATAATCCATGAAACAGCCAACACTCAGTACGTTCTGATGACGTCACCACATTGCGCCAATTCTCTCTCGGTGCGTCACGATCCGGAAACAATAAAGCTAATTGAAAATAAAGCCGGGAAAATGTTTGAAAATGACAGATAAGGATTAATGTGAACTGAAGCGGGAACACCGCGTGTGACCCACGATGAACCGCGCCAGTTTAAACTGCAACAAAACGTAAGTTAGCGATTGTGTATGTTAGTGTGTGTTTGCGTGTGTTTGTGTTAACGCGGCTCTTTAATTAGGTCGTAACTCATGACGCTCCTCCGTCACAGTAACGAGTAACGAAACCACACATTGAAAATGTATCGGAGTAAAAGTATGCAATTAAGTTCGGAAATGTAGTGAAGCAAAAGTGAAAGTTTTCAAAAATTTTCTTACTCGAGGAAAGTATGAAGTACTCCAAAATATACTTAAGTAAAGTAGTGAAGTATTTTTACTTCGTTACTATACAACACTGATTTTACCTATAAATTCAAAAAGGTTAAGCTCGTTCACGCTGATATATCTTGAAGGGCTGATGCGATTAATTGTAATAAATCGAATAGTTGTCAGCAGATTGACTCACAAGCAGTCGATTCGCTGAAAAGAACAGCTTACTCTGAACAGCAAGTTCAGCCAAAACCGCACAAAAATGTTTACATTTTGCACTTAAGAGGGGAAAAAGAATTAAAAAGGAATTTAATTATTTGTTTGTTTGCATCTTTTGCTGTATTTCTAATATTGTGTAAAATCTACAGAATGTGCCAAATGTTTCATCCAACTAATCAATAACCAAAAATAAAATAGAAAAGCGTTCATTGGAAATTGCAGAACTTTTATTGTGGTTCTCATTTTGTCTGGTCAGGAAATCGACAGGATTTGGTTGTCAAGTAGACTTCTGAACCAGGACTTACCGTAAGTTGACATGCTCTGTTTTTGTAAGTTTTCAGCGAGAAAAAAAAAAGATCAGATTGAGCTCAGTGTTTGTCTTCAGGCGATACCTCGCGTTATGCGTAGGTGACACCCGAGTCAGGTTTGACCTTCAAGTACCGCTGGGCCCTCTGCTGAAGACCGGTCATGGAAAAAAGACAAAGAAAACTTCAGTCAACCCCAAAACACTCCGCTTTCTGTCCCAGGTAAGAAGACGGCCTCTGTCCGTCTGACTTCTACTCCTCCTTCTTCTTCTTTTGGCCTTTTCCCTTCAGGCCACTTAGCTTCGTCATCTCCTCTATGTTTTTTTCCTTCCAGCTGCTGTCCTTCCACGTCAGCTCAGTCAACGTGATGGTGCTGAACCTGGCCCTCTCCGAGTCGCTGTGGCACATGACGGTCACAGGCATCACCTTGTTACTTGACCATCAAAGTAAAAGGTGAGGATTTTCCCCATTTTTTTACTGATGAGATTCAAAACAGAGAAGGGGAAAAAGTAAAAGTACAAAAAATGTTTATTTGTTTGCTAAAAGGTTGGCATGGGACTTCTCCGTGGGACAACTAAGTAGTAAAGTTCTCAAAAGCAGCCAGCTGGTGAGTTTTTGTTTTCTTTATGCTGTTTTTTATTTAATTTTTTTTTATTTGAGGGTTTGAGTGAGCGTCAGTGACGATCTGTTTCCTGTAGGATATATGTTTGGCTGAGCTGGCCCTCAGCCTGCTGCTGTCGGGGGACGTGGCCCTGCCGGAGATGAGGCCAGGCTGCCTGTCCCTCAGTGTGAGGACGCTCACAGCAGAGCTGCATGAGGGCCTGTTCCTCAGCCAGCTCCTGATGTCGCCCAAGACCCAGAAAAGAAACGACCCTGCTGAATCTGGTGAGGAAGGTGTGTGCCGTTTTTATTTTTATATGTATCGGTGGACGTCACAGTGGGTTCAGTAGGGGACACACCGCTGAGTCGTCCCCTCAGCGATAAATCGTCCCTAATTTCTTTTAATTTGGGAAATTAAAGACATCTTCTGTTCTTTGATTTTGGCATCTTCTATGCATGTTTGTGCTTTTTTTAAATTTTTTTTTTATTGGCATTCAGGCCGGTCATAACAAACTTTCCTGGACAATTAATGGCCCCAGAAACTATTGAGATAAACAATAATGTTGTTGTTTTGAGACCATTTTCAAGTAATACATTGATCATGGCACAATGATACAAGTTTGCCCTCTGAAATGCTAATAACTTTAAATTGAGTAAATAACACTTTTTACTGCAACTGGAAGGGAAAGGCAAAAGGTAAACATAATTTTATTTATATGTCACGTTTTCAGCAATAAGGCAATGCAAAGTGCTTTACAGAAATTCAGTGAAGATATTTTAAATGTCCAAAATGAAACGCAACAACCAAAACCAATAAATAAAACGCAAATAAAAGTCACACACAACCAAAATAATACTACTGAACAAAAAAAAAAAAAAAAGCATAAAAATCCTTAAAATTTGTTTTACATCTTAATACATAAACATTTAATAATGTGTGCAAAAAATGGTGATCAGGATCCAGGATATATTTAATTCATTGATGAATTGAATGAGTTTCCGTCATTCTGGACTCCAAAGCAAAACAGCGGAGTGCTGCTGCCAGAACGACGATTGCGATTGGAGGCCGATGAATCTTGTCTTTTGCTCATTCTGAAACTCTTGGATATTCTCAGAGATATTTTTAACCGGGCTGAGAACAGGGATCGTGTCGTCACAAGGTCAAACTGACATCTGCTGCTTTAACGGCGCAAATCATCACAAATGTTCAGATTGCAGGCATGTCTGATGGAAACGGTTTCAAATGGAATTAAAATGAAGACGCGCTTTGCAGATTTGATTTTATATTTACACACACAGGCCTCTTTTAAGGGGTGAATTTATTACGTTTCATACGTCTGTGTTCTTCATGTATCGCACAGTTTAATATTTCATAGCATGTTTTCTGCTGCTACATTTGCTTAGCAGATGTTCTGTTTAGATGCTCCTCGCGATAATCAATTTTTTTGATTTATTCAAACCCGATCCCGTTTCCTGTCAGAGTTCGACGACGCTGAATTCATCTGCACCGAGACGGTGGAACGGTTTCATCAGCTGCTCCCCCACAACGTCAACGTGGCGTTCGACAACACGAACGTGACCCTGTCCATGCACAGCCAGAAGAGGCGAGTCGGCGTCAAATTACAGGAGCTTATATATCACGTTTTCAGCAACACGGTATTATTTATCAGGATCTAAATTAGTTTTCTGATCAATAGAACGTTTTTTTTCTTTTCTTTTCTCTTTTTTTTCTCGGGACAATACAGGCACCTGAATTGGACGCTGAAATCTTTGAAGATGAGTTACGGACGTGACGACGAGCAGCATCCCCTGAAGAGCTTCACTCCGGAGCTGAGCTTTCCTCAGAGCAGCCTGGAGCTCATCCTGGAGGGTCAGCTGGCCTTCCAGTGCTCTGCGGGGAGATGAATTGTAAAAAAGCAAAAAAGTAACATGTTTATTTTTTCGTTGTTTATTGTCAGATGGACTTCTTCTATCTCAGAGCAGGCAGAGGATCCTCTGCGTGAACACACTGAGGACGTCCCTGCAGGTGACGAGACGTCAGACTCTCCTCGTTCGTCTCCATCGTTGGGTCGCTCCGCCTTCAAAACGGCTTTTGTCCCAACAGGTAACGTCCATCGACATCTCAGGGTCGTTCACAGTCAACACCTGCATCGTGCACTACCGCCACCAAGAGTTCTCCCATTGGTTGAATCTGTTTCCCTGGCAACAGCTGCTCCACAGGAAGGAAGCCCACAGAAAGAGGCAAGCTGCCAAAACAATAATTAACATTCCCGGGGTTTTTTTTGATCTATTGACATTTATTAAACTCCTCGTTCTACCTTCTTTTTCCTTATCCATGTTTTTTTTTTTTTTTTTGCATCGTTCGCTCTGTTGTTTATCCCATTACCCTTCTGTTTTGCACAGTCTGTTAGATTATTTTCCCACCCTGGTCTTCCTCAGGCGTCTCCCGCACTTGGACGCCCCTGTGATGATCTCGTCCTCCGTGTCCAACGTCAACGTGTCCGTCCAGCTGGGGGACACCACGCCCTTCGCTCTGGGCTTCATCGCAGCTAACGCAGGTCCGTCCCGCTCACGCAGCACATCATGTGATTGTTATATGGCTTTCATTTTCACTGCTGAAACAGTATATTGCTGCTATTCACACTGATTTTTATGACTCTCCTGTAAAGTGACTTGTGAAATATTCATACACTTTGAACTTTTTCACGTTTTGCAACTTTACACCAACAAACCTTTATGCGTTAAACAGGAGTTTTGTAGTGGACTGACATTTTTCTTGTGAAGTGGAGGAAAAATGATGCATGGTTTAGTTTCTCTTCCGGCTTTACATCTTTAGAGACTGAAAAGTTTGCATGTTTCTTTTTGCAAAAAACCTAAAACCCTGCCTGACAAGGAACATCTGAGATCAGAAATCCCAAATCTTTTCACATTGGACTAAAGTCATTTATGTACAACAGAGGACCGAGAACGGTTCCCTGTGGTACACCATTGTTCTGCACACAGTAAACCTGAAGTTCATAGCATTCTGATAGACCTGCTCTCACTTGTGTATTTATTTTTATAGAACTGCAGCATCTTCTCGACCTCAAGGTCGACAACGACAGCTCGGATTCTCAGAACCTGCACCAGCGGGCCTCGCTGACCCTGGACAGCTTCTGGTGGCGAGTGGGTCAAGGCTCTCACATCCAGCAGGCTCCTCATCCGCCGGGTAAACACGTTTGGGGCGAAGCGCTAATTCTAGACACCTTAAGTCTCCAGGTAGGAAAACCTAAATCATCACTTCTCATCAGTTCTTGTGCTTCGTAACTATTCAGACGTCAATTGAAGTTTTTTTTTTTTTACTTCTTTCTGTTTCTCTTTTTGTTTTTGTTTTTTGTGTTGTCCTTGTGTCTACTGTATGTGCAATTTGTTCATTTGAATGACCAAATTCTTCTTTTGCACTTTGCTGCTCTTATTTATATTAAGGGATTTAAAGAAGGTATTTGAAAATGTTGTTTGGAGTTTAAAGTATTAGTATTAATTACGTTAAATTAAACTGTTTTGGGGACGTTTTCGACTTTTTTGTAAGACTGTCTGATGGCAAAAATAAAGCTTAAATTTAAAAAAAAAGGCGCCGCAAAATCAGTCAATTTCAGGCCACAACAGTCAAAAACACAATGTTGCAACATTCTGGATTTTTCTGACTTTTTTCCTGGAAGCTAAAGCAGCAGCCTTGCTTTATTTAGAGGTTTCTCAAAGTCTGCTGAAATTTGCTTCATTTCCAAAATTGAGCATTAAGCTACAGTAAAAGTGATAAAAGGTGGATTTTGAAAAATGATTGTGATGCAAACTTGATTTCAAACAAAAGATTTGTAATAAAAAGAAAAGAAAATATACAGTTTTTGTTAATGAGTAGAAATAGTCTGGTTTTAGTCATGAATATTCTCCCCTTTTTCCGCTCCAGGGCAGTTTGAACAGACCCCAGTCCGCCTGCAGCAGCCAGCCCCCCAGCCTGAACGTGGAGTCCAGTCTGAAGGGTCTCCAGGTGGAGCTGTCGGAGACCTGCACGCTGTGCCTCTCTCGCCTCCTGTCCCTCCTGCGGGTTTCCGCTGACCCTGAGCCACACCTGCCAGACGTGACGCCCGACTCTCCCTCTGGAGACGAAGCCGTCAAGTCGGGCCACTCCTCCTCACAGCCCGGCCTGCTTTTTAAACTGGACTGCTGTCTGGACGATGTCAATGTGTTCACAGTCTCCAATGTGGCGGGTAAGAAGAAGCTTCTGTGACAAAAACAGTCAGATGAAGGATTGATGCTCCAAAGTGTAAATTCCATCACAGACATCTTGTGCTTAACCAGTTGTGGACAAATTAGTCAAATCCAGCAATCGGTAAACAGGAAAAAAAAAAAAAAAAAAAAAAAGATCTCGTCTTTGAAAAACTCGTTTGTTGCTTGGTGTGTTGTGTTTCAGGAGCTGTGTCTCTGCGCATGGACACCATCAGCATCCTGAGCTCCGCAGAGAGCTCCAGAGTGTCTCTCCAGGAGATGAGCTTGTCTCTGGTGAAAACTCTCACTGAGAACATGGAAGCGTGCTGCCCCGCCTCCCAGACCCTCAACCCCGTACTCAAACTCACCACAATAACCGTCTGGTACCACGTCACCACACACAGCTTACAGGTAGCCGCGGGCTTCTAACGATGCGTTTTCCACACCGTTTTCCAGAAACAAGGCTAGTTTTCTGAGGCCAAGTTATTATAGTCAGTATTTTTCCTCTATTTGTGAGTTTTATATGTCAGTACACCATTACTTGCCATGTATTATAAGGCCCAGACGTTGTGACAGAATCATTGTCTTTTTTTGTGACTGGAACTCTTTGTCTCTTTTCTCCCACGCACTAAACAGCTGAATAAATAATCCTAATCAGTTACATTAACATTCCAGTTACACATTTCCACATTACTTGACTTAGTTTTTAGCCGTTACTCTTATCAGACAATCTGGAAATAAAGCTACGTTGGATGTCATTGTTGCATTTTGGGCTCATTGGGCGTCATGGATTGTAATTCTTCCTGTTAAATCACAGAAGCTGCATGAATGACTCAAGTTTGCTACTGTTGGATACAGCGAGAACGAACAGGGCACGAATGGTTGTACTTCCATGTCTGTACAGGTTCAGTGCGAAGAGGAGCTGGCTGTAGACTGGGCTCCACCGGACCACATGGTCTTGTTCCAGCACATGACCGAAGCTCAGGCCTGTTGGCGTATGCTCTGCGGCGAACAGGAAGAGAACAGAGACGCCATGCTGGGTCAGACCAGAAGCTTCTCCATACGCCTGGAAATGGGTTCAACCCGCTTGACGGCCTACGTCAGCGAGAAGAACTACATCCTCCTGCACACCAAGGCCTTCTCCCTTTCGAAGCACGCCGGCTCCATACACATACGCTCCCCTCTGCTCATCTTCAACTTTGACGGCAACAACATCGTCTCATTCAACGAGCTGGACGTGGAGACTCACGACGAGCTCACCGAGATGCAGCTGCACAGGGACACCTTCCCGTTCCTCGCCACTCCCCACAACCGAGTCTGGGTCCTCACCTGCCCGTCTCTGTCCGTGGAGTTCCCTTACCAATACAACTTCTCCAACACCTTCGACATGGCCATTGGCGTGCAGAAGTGGCTGAAGACTCTCCACCTTCCCTCAGAGTGCGCCGCCGTCCGAGCAGCGGCTGCCTCCTGACCTCATGTTCAAAATCAGCCAGTTCTCCTTCGTCTTCCTGGACGACGTCTTCGAAATCAAGCTGAGAGACAACTACGAGCTGATGAAGGACGAGAGTAAAGAGAGCGCCAAGCGCCTGCAGCTTCTGGACAAGAAGGTGGCAGAACTCAGGAAGCAGCACGGAGAACTTCTGCCCGCCAGAAAGATAGAGGAGCTGTACAGCTCGCTGGAGAAGAAGCACATAGAGATCTACATCCAGCGCTCGCGCCGACTCTACGTCAACACTCCCATGAGGAAGTCTCTGCTGACCTGGACCGTGTCGGACCTGGAGCTCGTCGCCCTGGCCGATCAGTGTTTCCACGGCCCGGAGAAAGTCAGAGAGCAGCTGAGAGACATCGACAGGATCAGTCCCTTCCCCCGAGACGGGCTCCCTCTGGTGGTTCAGTGGTGTCGTGCTGTCAAGTTTAAGCTAGGCGCTTTTTTGGGTAAGTCTGTCATGTACAAAAAAAAATCTAATTTACATCAAAATACTTTAAGGTGATGTCTTATTTTTCAAACATGTTTTGTTGTCAGTGAGAATTCGAGATTACCCTCGCTACCTGTTTGAGATCCGGGACTGGGAGCTGTCAGGACGTCTGATTGGGACGGAGCAGGACGGTCAGGTGAGAGCTCATCGCAAGCAGACCGTCCCGCTCGGAGCGCCGTGGGGAGATGTGACGGTCCACAGAAACATGCCTCCACTCAAGTTCTACTATGATTTCAAATGTAAGTTCTTCACATTTTTTGCAGATCCCGCGGAAATTATTAAATTACTTTTAGATCCAAGAGAAGATCTTGTTTAGTTTTTCTATAGCAAAATGAATTCTCACTGTCCAAACTTTGACCGTATTGTTTTAATGTAGTCGGTTGTGGGCATAGACTGATTACATTCTCACTGTATGATGATAATAAAACTAACTAAATTCAACCATTTGTTGACAGCTTGTGTTGTAAACATAGTACATGGCCATTGGCAGGGTCAAATTGGTCTTTGCACACCTCACTGTGTGGTTCCATCTCTGAAAGTGACACTTTTTAACAGACCTTTTCACTTTCAGCTGCTAACTCTGATGCTAATTTTGGCTAATTGACCATAAATGTGTAACAACTTGAAGAGTTTTCACCTGTCAATCACCAAAACTCTTTTTCAGTGGAAAATTTTCCTAACAGTCAAGTAATGTAGTGTTTTCGAATTTATTCAGAAAAAATTATTTAGCAGAAGATAAGTGCGCTAAATGTTTTCAATGTCGGCAAAACTGTGAAGCGCAAAACAAAACAATTAGCTGTGCTGTTAGCGCATCGGTGGAGGCGTCCCCATCGCTGCTAAAATGTATAATATAATCTAATTCCTTTTATTGAAAGCAGAGCAACATTTATTATTAATGCTAATGAAACACTGTGACACATTAAGAAAGTTATTATATTTAGTTATTTAATATTTGATGCATAGAGTTTATCAGAAACTAAATAAACACCATAAGTCATACTGTGATAATGTTAGTCATTTTTACACCTGTATAATTTTCATGTTTTTGCTTGTTTTTCTTTTTTCAGTGCCAAAAGGGTAACAAGATACGTTTAATATATGTAATTATTAAATATAATACAAGGAAGTTCATCACCAGTGCAGAATGATGCCGTAACATTTCCTTCCGGTTCTGATGAAATCATTCTCTTTGCAGCCAACATCTCGCTGTATACCATCGTGTGGGGGCCATGTTGGGACCCTGCCTGGACGCTGATTGGGCAGTCGGTAGACCTGCTGACCAAACCCACAGCCGATCCGTCCCCACCTCTGGCCTGGTGGGACAAAAGCCGTCTGCTCCTGCACGGACACTGGGTCATGAACATCGAGCACGCCAACCTGCATCAGCTGGCTACCGAGGTGAAGCAACTTCTTTATGTCTTTGCTTGATTCTATTTATGTCACTGAGATTATTTATATGTTTTTGAATATTTCCTCAATTCTTTCTAGTGTTTTGAGTGTTTCTGTTTCACACAATCTGTGTTTGCCTTTCTAGGATCCATACAACACAACCGAGAACTTGCACTGGGAATGGACCAAGCTGAACTTCGACTGGAATCCTGGGGAGTTTGTGTTTAAAGGGAATTTGGACGTAAACGTCCGGACGGCATCAAAGTAAGCACCAACACTTGGAATGAAATCTATTCCCACATTCATGGATTAGATTTTAACGAAGAAAATTCACGCTTTCCACTCCAGGTACGACGATATCCGTTTCCTGCACTTGCCCAACCTCTGTATGACCCTTGATCTTCAGTGGCTTTGCCACGGCAACCCCCATGACCACCACGCCGTCGTGGTCTGCTGCGCCGAGAACATCGCGGATGTGACCTCGGGACAGCCTCATGACTCCTACAGAGCGTTTCGCTCTGAGAACCTCAACCTCTCCATCACAATGGACCTCAATCAGAACTGCTCCACCGGTGCGAGTCGGAACCACCAAAACTCCAAGATGAACCCGCGGCATGTTTAAAGACGGCATTCATCTTGTCTTCTAGAACCTCCTGAGCCTCGAATCTTGCTGTACAGCAGCACCCTGCGCTGGATGCAGAATTTCTGGGCCACCTGGACCAGCGTGTCTCGACCGATCTGCAGAGGCAAGCTCTTCCACAGCCTCAGGCCGGTCCGCAAAAAGCTGGGTCAGCACTACAAGCAGATGTCCTACACGGCTGCCTTCCCTCAGCTACAAGTGAGGTTTTTATTATTTCCCTAAAGCTGCCTGGCGACAACGATGTTTTATCGTTCAAGAGGCCGAATTGATATCCGCTTTGGTGATAGTCGCCGTAACGACTCTTGTTGTTCAGTGTTAAAATTATTATTGTTTTTCAGAAATACTCATTTAGCTTGAAACAAAACTGATTCATTGTGCTTCAAATTTCGAAGAGCTTAAAAGTCTTTTTTGCATACAAAGTCTTCAAGGCCCAAAGTGCCATAATTCAAAGTATTAATTAGCGCCACATATAAATACATCCAATAAGTGCTTGTTTTAAACAGTTAAAATTAAGTTTGAAATAAGCACACTGCATAATGTGACTTATCTTTACACTTGTACCATCTCTCACATGGATTCAAAGCCACTGACCAAGTAGTGTATTTCGACAGATGGCAGTAGGACCACAGGGAGGAAGAAGGAATGGCTCTTTTCACAATTGATCTGTCTCATGGTGACAGAAATATGTTCGAAAACATATTTTCAACGAAAGTTACCTCCTGCATCTGGGTTCAGAAAACTTCCATAGTCTTCTTACACTTCATCAAAAAAACTCAGAGCTTCATAATTCATTTGTTGCCGACCGTCCAAACAAAGGATGTTAATAAACTTGCATCTTCCTTCTGCAGACAAGAACATTCTGGCTCTACAGCTAACTTCTTATAACAAAAAGCTTAACTTTTACTTCTGTTCATGAGGCCATAACTAGTTTTTTAGAGGCTTAAACCCACATCAAGGTTTCAAACATCTGCATTTAATCAGGTTCCTGCATGTATTGTTTGTCCCTCAGGTGCATTACTGGGCTTCCTTTGCGCAGCAGAGAGGAGTCCAAGTGGAGTGCAACAAAGGTCACATCTTCACTCGTGGGACTCAGAGACTCATCCCACAGGGTAAAAAACATCATGGAATAAAAAAAAAAAAAAGCTTTTCTGTTTTTTTTTTGTTTTGTTTTTTTTCTCAGACTCTGCACATAAATCTACCTTCTTGTTTTTTCAAAGCCAACTCTCGTGTGTTGCTTTTGCAGCCGGCACTGTGATGAGGAGGCTGATCTCTGAGTGGAACGTGACTCAGATGGTGAGTGAGCTGTCTCAGGTGACGGTTCACCTGATGGCCTCCACCTGGGACGAGACGGCCGACCACCAGATGAATGCTCAGGTGAAGAAGACTCACCTGCTCAGCCTGTCGTCGCTTAGCTACCAGCGTCAGAGCAACCGCGTGGAGGAGGTAACGGCTGGTGCCCAATTTCTGATTTTTCACGGCAGCCGGGAAGGGCGGGCGACACGGGCTTAAAGTTTTATCACAATATTTTGCCAATTGTGACAGCAGTTTACTTTGTCTTTTGTAGGAAATTGTGTGACTGTTATTGTGTGTCGCAGCAATTATAGCCCGACAAACAGAAAAATATTCCCATTTTGTAATTTGCTCTTTTAGGACACCGGTCACATAAAGATTTGTATCACTAAACTGCACACCACATTTTCAGATTGATTGGTATCAAAGCACCAGTATTTACTGGTGCTTTCAATGAACAGTGGAGAAAATAGTAAAACCGACAATGTGGACAGTTCTTTTTTATTTTTAACTTCATTAATTGTGATTTATTCCGACAGCGATAAACCAGGATTCTGACCATGACAAATATCATAATAAATGATAAACAATACAATAAGTACCCATTCTTGTTCAAAAGCTCAAAAGAAAAATGTTGTTTGTGTTTGATTTCCCACAGGAAGTGAACACAACGGATGAAACAAATGCCTCTTACACTCACAAGCTGCGCCTGGTGGACCTCCGTGCATCCTGGACGACCATAAACAGAAACATCGCCTTCGGGCTGTACGACGGTTACAAAAAGGCGTCCGTGTTGAAGAGGAATCTCTCCACCGAAGCTCTGAAGGGCCTGAAGATCGACACACACCTGCAGACGAAGAAACTCAAGCGTTCCCCCTCCAACTACTCCCCGACCGCGGCTCTCGTCACTCCGGTCGTTCCCGCCGCCAGTCGAGTAGAGAAAAGTCAAAACGAAGGTGAGCGTTCCCAGCCACGGTGACGGCGACGATCTCCGTCAGGGGGGATCGGGAATGGCTCACCCGGATCTGCTCCTTCGGTGTTTTGCAGGAACGTCGATGTTGCAGAAGCTGATCGAGGAGACAGACAAGTTTGTGGTGTTTTCCGAGGAAGACTCTGGCGTGAGCGACCAGCTGTGTGGCATCGCAGCCTGTCAGACCGACGACGTGTTCAACCGTAACTGGTTCATAGAGCTGGTCAACTGTCAGGTAATGGCTCTGATGCTGCGTTCAGGAACCATCACGGTTCTAACAGGCCTCTGATGTGACCAAAGTGTTTTCCAGGTTTGGTGAAGCATAACAATAAAAGATGAAATGAATAAATGCTTTATTTAATTTAACTACAAGTTGCCATAAAGCAGACTGGTGTTAATTACAGTATTTTGACCATGTTGGTCTAGTAAACCACATAAAGTTGAAGATTACAAGATTTCTGTTCAGGCAGCTTTTGGGTAGCTAAATCACAGAAACTTCAGCCGCTAGTTAGGAAATATTTTGGGCTCCGATTGCAGTTTTCTGGCCGATCGTCGATCTCTTAAAAAGCCGAATATTTAGTTCATCTAGTGAAACCTTGTCCAGCTCAGAGACGGACTTGGGCGTTGCCACAACATCAGTCTGAACGCAATTATCATCACCCAGATGATGCTGCGCGGCACAGAAACAGCCGGCTGCGTGCTGGTGTCTGCAGCCAAAGCCCAGCTGCTGCAGTGCGAGCACCACCCGACCTGGTACAGCGACACGCTGAAGCAGAAGACCACCTGGACCTGCCTGCTGGACGGCATGCAGTACTTTGCCACCATGGAGCTGAATCCCTCTGAGCAGGAGGACCGGCAGCTGTGGCTGGAGGTTGGCTCTGCTCTGGATGTGGCATCATTTGAGTGTCTGCATATTCCGCTAAAGTTACAAGCACTTTTGGACAGCCTCTTTAGTCAATTTTTTTTTTTTTCTTGTTTAGGTGAAAAACATTGAGGAGCACAGGCAGCGTAATCTGGACTCAGTGCAGGAGCTGATGGAGAGCGGCCAGGCGGTGGGAGGGATGGTCAGCACCACTACAGGTACGGAAGCACCTGATAGTTCTTTGAGTTATCAATATGTGTATCAGTCCCAATATTTGGGGAAAAAAAAACAAACAAAAACACAAAAACACTCAGGCTAATTCTTTGTGCTCTGAGCGATCCAAGGCTTTTCTCTTTATTTTTATATTATATTCAGAATTCATATTTGCACTTTCTGAACCATTTGAATGAAGATTTGATGCAGTTTATTTTTTTACATGTTTGACCAAGACGCTCAGCCAGTTTCAGTTTCTCTGCTGTTTATTTTTCATTGGCTCTTCCACTCCATATACTGCACTGATTGACAAAAGTTAAAGTTGTGTTGTTTTGGTGCAGCGTTATCAAATAAATGAGTAATTCAGTAAATTCATGCCTGTTTAAACGAAAGAAAGCAAAACATTTTTTTAAGTCAGTTCAGCACTATTCTGTTTTGTTCAGTATCGCCCGATGATGAACTTTACATATTAGTACCTCAATTTTAAGAAAGCAGATCAATGCTTCCTTAACTGTGCTACTAAAGCGTCTTTAGAGGAGCACATTTTTAGCTCGCGTATTCTCCGATTAGACTGAATTATGCTCGTGTCAGACGGTTGAATCTTGCGTTTGGCAGACTGGAACCAGCCGGCGCAGGTGAACGAGTCGCAGCAGGTGCAGCGCATCATCTCGCGCTGCAGCTGCAGGATGCACTACATCAGCTACAGCCACGACATCAACCCGGAGCTGGCCACGCAGATCAAGCCCCCGGAGATGAGGAACAACCACGAGAAAGAGGACCTGCTGAAAAAACAGGCGGGTGTGTGTGATCACGGGAGCAGCACTGCAATCCAGTTTTATTTATTTATTTGTATTTTTATTGTTGCATCTTTTTTTTTTTTTTTTTAAACCCAAAAAGTGCATAAAATCAGACAGACTATTAGCTAGCTGAAAGAAAATCCATCCATTTTCCGTCACCCTTCTCCCTAACGGGGTCGGGAGTTGCTGGTGCCTATCTCCAGCTGTGTTCCGGGCGAGAGGCGGGGTCACCCTGGACAGGTCGCCAGTCTGTCGCAGGGCAACACAGAGACACAAACAACCATGCACACACACACACACACACACACACCCCTAGGGAGAATTTGGGAAGGCCAATCAACCTGACAGTCATGTTTTTGGACTGTGGGAGGAAGCCGGAGAACCCGGAGAGAACCCACGCACGCACAGGGAGAACATGCAAACTCCGTGCAGAAAGACCCCGGGCCGGGAATCGAACCCAGGACCTTCTTGCTGCAAGGCAACAGCGCTACCCACTGCGCCACTGTGCAGCCCTGAAAGAAAATGTCCCTCTTAAAAAGCTTTAGAGTAAAACGCAATAAAATTATTTATGACATGAAAAAAAGCCTAAAAAGTCGACGCTTGTGCTAATTCTGCGAAATTCCACATTTCATTGTGAATTTTGTGATTCTGTCAGTGTTTTAAGCATTATGGAAAGCGTAAGCACTGAAGGAAAAAAAAAAAAAAAAAAATCAGTTCAATTATTTCCTTTCAGGTGCTGTGGAAACGTTCACTCTCATTCACCACGACCTGGAGATTTCCACGAACCCGGTTCAGTACGCCATGATCCTGGACATCGTCAACAACCTGCTGCTTCACGTGGAGCCCAGACGCAAGGTGGGCAGAGACGCCAGCCAGCCGAGAGTCTTTTATTTATTTATTTTTTTGTTCTTTCTCCTTTCTCCCTCGTCCTGTGACGGTTAACACTTCTTTTCCAGGAGCACAGCGAGAAGAAGCAGCGGGTTCGCTTCCAGCTGGAGATCTCCAGCAACCCCGAGGAGCAGCGCAGCAGCATCCTGCACCTGCAGGAGGCGGTGAGGCAGCACCTCGCTCAGATCAGACGCCTCGAGAAGCAGATCTACTCCAACATCAGGGTGAGCCGCGCCGCCTCGCTTTTGTTTGGCGTAGAAGATCGACAAACAACTGAAGAGGGCGAGGCAGAAGTGGGATAACGTTATTAGTAGAAAGCAATTAACTTAATTCAGTTTCTGAAATCTGAAAGCTCCCAACATATTTCCAGCTTATTTTCCTGCCCTAGTTCAGATCATGAGTATAAAGACGACTTCCACAATCGTTTCAACGTCCTGATAATCTGATAATAATAATCTGATGCTGATGTTTCAATAGATGAATTATTTCCTTATTTATAAAACCAATACTATAGTATAATTTTACTAGATGCTCAATGTTCCTCATTTTATTGCAGTTATAAAACTGTTTTGGTTTGTCTGAATTTCATAATGTTGTGATTTTATTGATGATGTTGCGACTTTATTTCGGTAGTGCTATAAATAGAAAGGAGAAATGCGATTGAAGCAATGTGAATCATTTTAAATTCCGCCTCCCTTTAGGCTCAGACCGACGAAGCAAACAGCGACGAACTGATGGACATCAACATGCGGCTGCAGAATCAGCTGAACCAGGAGAAGAATGACATGCAGATGAAGAGCGAGGAGCTCAACATCCTCATCAGGTCTGTCCTCAGGACCGACGGACCTTTCCAACAACGAGAAGGAAACGGCTCGAAGTGAAAAAAAATCTCTGTCGCTTTTAGGTGTTTCAAAGACTTCCAGCTGCAGCGGGCAAATAAGCTGGAGCTGCGAAAGCCGCCTGAAGACGTGGGCGTGGTGCGCAGGACGGAGATCTACTTCGCTCAGGCTCGCTGGTGTCTGACCGAAGAGGACGGGCAGCTGGGCATCGCGGAGCTGGAGCTGCAGCGGTTCATGTACAGCAAGGCGAGTAGAAGCTGTCTGACCTCAGTCTGTCTGGAACGTCAACAATTCACCGACTCCGGCGCTCGAGTCGCCACAGAGGAACTAAATATCCAATTCCCGTTCTTTGCAGCTGAACAAGTCCGATGACACGGCCGAGCATCTGCTGGAGCTCGGCTGGTTCACGATGAACAACCTGCTTCCAAACGCAGCTTACAAGGTAAATATGATGTCATGATTTCAGTGAAGGTAGTCAGATGATAGGAATAATTTACAGCTCTGTTAGGAGGTTTAATGCACTCATCATCTGCATGAGTTCATGTCAAGTTTAAGGCTCTTATATAAATGATTTTTTTCCCCTGGACGCACAGATTGTCATCTTGCAATCCAAAAGTTGTGGGTTCGATTCTGCGTGTGATGAGTTAATGTGCCCTTTAGTGTGAAGCACTTTGCGTCACATAACAATATGAATAGAACAGTGCTGGAAAAACTGAGCCTATTTAATATCAGACATTTTTAGAAACTCGCAATATATCGGCACTAACATCAGTATCGGATTTTTGATTTTATTGACTGATATGTTTAAAAAGTGACCAATATCGGCCAATACCGATCTTATTGCAGATATATTGTGCATACCTGCTAAATATTAGTGGTAGGGATGGATGATATATTGGCACTAGCCTCAATATTGGCCAATATTAGTAATTTTTTTATTACTATCGATCAGATAAATAAAACCGATCGATTAAAAACAACCGATATTTATAAGCATCTCGTTGCCGTTTGTTTCTGGAGGGGAGAAGGTTTGTCACATGGTGTTTATATTGTCATGTAACAATGCAATAAAGGATTGTGAGAAGTTTGACAGAAACAGAGAACCATTAGCAAAGTCCATGATATGGTTAACATTTAACAGCCATTTGGGATCAATGAGCTATTTTTGAGCGCCATTCAAACTGCCTCTCCACTGCTGTGTGTCCCAGATATCCTTCCACCCAGAAAGAAGAGGTTAAATAAAGCTTTAAATGAACGGCATTCCTGCCAGTGATGAGTGCACGTAAACGTCTGACTGGAACTCGTTGTATTGTGTTTTTCACTTTTGCTGTTTTCTCCGTGTGTTCACGTATTTCTGCCTGGTTTCCTCCATGCAGCGTGTGAGGGTATGTACTGAGGACAGACATGTTTGTGTTTGAACCCACCTTGTTTGTCTGGATGGGATCACTCCGCAGCTCCTCTGAGAGTTTTTACTGTGTCGCATGTTGAAAGCAACTAGTCGCATGTGTTCCTAATGTCTCATGACAGCGTCATCGTCCCCCCCCCACATCCCCCTGTTTCCATGGCGCACCTTTCCGGCCCCCTCCGAGCCCCGTCTCATCGTCGCTGACCTCGACTCGTTTTGTTTTCCAGGTTGTGCTTCGACCTCAGAGCAACTGCCAGTCCGGGCGACAGTTCGCCCTGCGCATCTTCAGCAAAGTGCGCCCCCCGGTGGGAGGAATCTCCGTGAAGGAACACTTTGAGGTGAGAATGGTGTGGCGCAGCTGCAGCACATTTCACTGCGGTTTTGCTTTGATGGAGACGCTCTGCTGTGATCAGGTGAACGTGGTGCCGCTCACCATCCAGCTCATGTACCAGTTCTTCAAACGGATGATGGGATTCTTCTTCCCGGGCCGAAACGTTGAAGAGGAAGACGTCACGGATGAGGAAGACAAGTCCAGAATGGTCACTACTGGTACGTCGTTTTGTAATGAAGGCCGTTTTTATCTCAGTACAGAGTTTGTACGGCTTCTTGAAATCCTTGAAAATGCCAGAATCATAAGGTTTGGAAAGAGCTTGATTCATGTATCAAGACCTTGAAAGTGCTTGATGTTCAGAACGGCATAGTTTGGTAATAAACTGCAATCTAACATTTGATTAAAAGCCTAAATTAGAAAATTAGGTAAAGCCAGATATTTTCATCCACTTAATTAAAAGACATTTTTTCTCTGATTATTAATATTTTTTTAAGGGCGGTTTTGTTTATGGAGACTTCCTGACCCATTTTATTCATGGTTTCTGTTTTACGTTGTTTTTATTTTTGTTTCATTGTTTTTAGTTGTCACTTTATTTCGGATAATTGAGACATCTTTCATTTTGTATTCTTTCCAAAATGAAAGTTTATTGATCTTTGAGAGCGTGAACTTGTACAAATATACTATTATCTATATATTGCTTGAAATTGCTCTCGAAACAACAATGTTACCATTAATCGTGATAATTATTAGGACGATTTATTGTCCAGCAAAAATGATCCTAACTGTGGGGATCCTGCAGCAGACCGATCAATACCAGCTTCTACTTGGAGTTGAGTTGAATTACTTGTGTGTTTTTGAGAGCTGTGGTCTTGTGTGTGTGTGTGTGTGTGTGTCGGGGTGTGTGTGTGCGTGCGTGTGTGCTTTATGGTGCTGACACTAAAACGGTTTGTGTGTGTGTGTGTGTGTGTGTGTGTGTGTGTGTGTGTGTCGCAGCTATCCCAGTAAAACCCCGGCCTCTGTCGGAGGACACCATGGGCGCCATGGGCCCCAGTAAGAGCATCACCCAGGGACTGAACCGCACGGCAGGGGTCAGGAGGTCGTTCAGGAAGCCTCCGGAGGTGGGGAGCCGATTCTGAATTTCAGCTGTTCAGGAAGGAGGGAAAGAAATGAGCTGGTGTTGTGTGTCGTCTCCCCTCAGCATCCCGTGGACGACATCGATAAGATGAAGGAGAGAGCCGCTATGAACAATTCCTTCATCTACATCAAGATTCCCCAAGTGCCTCTGTGTGTCAGCTACAAGGTGGGTTTCACCACACAGAGGAGTTCAACACGAAATCCACCTTAAGTTCTCGACTTTGGATTGGTTCGATTGCAGAAATGTTCTTTACATTTACCGTTAATATCTATGGCGGAAGAGGCGATTGCATCATTCAGATCAACTTCAAGACCCTGAGATTATGATTAAGTACAACTGATGCAGATCATGAAGTTGAGATATTCACTCTGCATACCGCAGATAAATAGCTCATAATTTAGCTGCAAACATCACATTTTATTATTTATATGCGGACTATCCATTAAATGTAGTTTTTTTGTTTATTTGTTTTTTTTCAGTGAGAAAAAGCTGCATATTTATCTGTTTAATCTGGTGACATGACGCGGGTCGTTCGTTCAGCTCGTTCAAAATGATTTTAACCAAAACAAAATAAAATGCAATTGAACATTCTGTCATTCTCATTTCAAAACCTCCGGATCAGAACAGATTGTGACTGGAATTTTTATGTTAAAATGACAGACATTCCTCTGGCTGTGCAGTGCAAAAATGGCTTAAATGTGTTGGAATTTTTTTGTTTTGTTTTTTTTCCCTCCCCCTCAGGGAGAGAAGAGCAGCGTGGACTGGAAAGACCTGAACCTGGTTCTTCCGTGTTTGGAGTACCACAACAACACGTGGACGTGGCTGGACTTCGCCATGGCCGTGAAGCGGGACAGCCGGAAGGCCCTCGTGGCGCAGGTGTCAAACACTTCCACAAAAATATTCACACCCCATCTTCAACGTTTCACAAACCTCAGTGTATTTTATTAGTTGCTTTCTGTCAGTCTGGAACATAAAATGCTAAGACAGTTATAAAGTTGAACTTTTCAATTTCAAACATATAAAAAAAAGTTGAATTGTTAGGGGGTTTTTTTTTCTTTCTTATTTTACATTTTTTGAAAGGTCCATGTTTGTTTTTCGTTGCTTGTCGTTCTTCATAAACGGCTCCATGTTGCTGCCCAGATGATAAAGGAGAAGCTGCGGCTGAAGCCGGCCTCAGTGGCGGAGCTGCGCGGGAAGGTGTCCGACGGGAAGACGGACAACAACCAGCAGCAGCAGGAGGAAGACGAGAAGGCCCGGCTCCTCATCGGCCTCAGCACCGCGGACAAAAGCTCCAGCAAGAAAAGCATCTTCAGCCGACGCAAGTGAAAAAAAATAAAAATAAAACGCACACACCCCTCACTGACGCAGCTCCCTCCGAGGAACACCCCAACGTCACTCCGGCTTCTGGAACCACGTTGGAGGAGCGGGCGAAGCTTCTCCTGTAGTTTCACTGCATCACATGAGCCTGCTGAACCTGTTTTTGAAGGATCTCCATGGAAATGTGGATGTCAAAATGACCAAATATGTGGTTTTGTGTTTTATTTTTTTGTTTGTTTTTTGTTTTCTGTTTATCTGCGTGCCAATTATAGCATTTCATACACTGGGCAGCTCTGATTCACGAAAGCATTTCACTGACGGAGCTCGGAAATAAATTAACGAGAAAGCTCATCTTAATAAACTCAGTTTGGCGAGTCGGCATCTAGTTATAACGTTCTCCTTTTAATGAGAAACTCATAACAGAATCGTTCCTATTAGCAAGAAACGTTCTGGTTTGGCGTCTCATTACAACAAGAAACGTTCATGTTTTAACGAGGCACTTTCTTGTCCTCAAGAAACATTTGAGAGACCTTCTCGTTTTCCTTTAACGGGAAGCATTCTCGTTTTTGCCAGTTTTGCATCACGTTATGTGTAAAGAGAAATTTTCTCATTACAAGAGAAACTTTCTCATTGTGAGAAACTCTTGTTAACTAGAGACATTTGCATTTTAACAATAAACTTTTTCTTTTTAATGAGAAACGTTCTAATTACAAGAAGATAAAAATGGCTCCTCTGACTAGTTAGGACTTGTTGAATAAAGGAGGCTCGCTATGACTCTCCTCCTCCTCCCTGCTTCCTCTAGACAACATCTATAAATCCCAAGAGGTTTTGCTGTTTTATCATTGCAACGTTTCTTGTTAAAGGTGAAAATGTTTTGGTTTAATTTTTTATAAATGTATCTCGCTAAAACGAGATGCTGCTCCTGAATTTCTCTCCCAGCTCCGTCAGACTGATGAACCGGATTCCTGCTCCTCTCCTGCTGGCTCAGGAACACCGCTGCAGATCCAACACACACACACACACACACACACACACACACAACATACACCACTTTCACTACTAACCGCTGGGATTCCGTTCATTTCATGCTAAATCTAAATTTATCAGTGTATGTTTTACCATATATGGAAGAAGCTGATCTGGGCTGCATGAGTGTCACTGACATGAAGGCCGACATGTTTTTGATTTTTATCGCATCACTCAGCCTGCTGTTTTACTTTAACTTACCTCAGTGCAATTAATCAAGAAGAAGAAAAAAAACGTCTTCGAGTACTTGATGGTTATGTTGAAAAGGAAAAAACAAAAAAAGAAGAGTGTGTCTTCTGTCATTTTAACACTAAAGCACTTTTCATGCAAAGTATTTGATATTTTTGTAACCGCGGTTGTTCTGCCACTTGTCTTGAACGTTTCGATTAAAGAGTAACGCCACAGCGGCTCCTTTTCTTTACATCTCAGTTCAAGTTGCTCGGCTCTCAGCGGACTGATCGATCATCGATCTGAAGGCTTCAACTGGAGCGGGATCTCCCCGCAAATCAGGCTGGAGACACGTTCTGTCCGTCCGTCCAACCGTCCATCCATCCATCCATCCATCCATCCGTCCATCTATCCATCCATCCATCCATCTTTTGTTTTCTTTTGTGCACATGAAAACAAAAACCAGCTTTGAAATCACTTACTAAAGGGAGAACGTTGACCAAACTTGGCTCTGTAAGAAAATATATTAAACATGTTTCCTATATTTTTTTAAAGGTAATATTGTTTGAATAATTATTACATAACCTGTCTGACAAATTGAAATAGGCATGAAAATCCCAAACAATATTGACAACCATCAAATGTTAAGAAGAGCAGGCCAGAATGACCAAACGGTGTCGAGAAATAAATAAATCTTTAAAAGCCACAACAGACAAGCATGATCCAAGCCCAAATAGATGATTTTGTTCAATTTACAAATTGAATAAATAATCTCAGAAATTTGAACTGGACACGCCTGTAGTTATGATGTGGCAAATTAGGAATCCTGTCGGTGATGTTCCACCACGGACGAAAGCGACTTGATTTTTGGTTTTCATCAGAGAGAGCATCCACCAGCTCCACGTCGCTTCAGTCATGGCTTCCTGTCAAACGTCCGGGTCTCCGTCGCTCGCAGAATCGGACGCTTTGCTGTGTTTTCTCAGCCTGTGGGAGGGGACCTAGAGCCGCTTCCTCCAGGTGACAGGGAAGGAGTGTCTGAGAAAGAGAAACCTCCTCCAGGCCTCATTTTGCTCTTCCTGCCAGAGTTTCCACAACGTAAATCTCCATCAGAGGACTGCTTTCAGGTGGGGATTTGGCATGTGAACCCAACTAGCTGGTGTGAAAAAGTGACCTCAACTTTTCTGTTTCCAGGCCCTCGATGTCATCGCTAAAGGCTCGCTTGGACCCGTCCTGAAAGTCAGGGTTGTTCATCAGGAGAAGGTTTGGGCTGCTAAGGTTGGTTGACATGTAACTCTAAAAGAGGAAAGAGAAAGAAAATGACATGAAATTATGAAGTTCATTAGGACGGTAATAATAAAATTAGGCATCACAAAAAAAAAAAAAAACTTTAAAATACAACCTTAAAAGAAACAAATAGCTAAGAAATGTAATATATTTTCAGTATTCATTTAAAAAAGAATAGTTTCTGCACATCTCAGATGTCCATGAAGAAGATCTCTAAGTTGAAGAAAATAATGACTTTTGTCTTTTCTGCTCGAGGTTGAAGGAAATTCAGACTCAATTGTGGATAATTTGAACAACATGAATCAATGATTGTAATGTATTACAACCAAGTGGTGACACAGACATGCATATGTTCTTGTACTGAGAGCTTTGGGGGCATCACATAGATTATGAATAACAGTGGGCCAAAAACCTACAAGTGATTGTAGTTTTTATTATTATTATTATTGCATTAAGCAGTCCCACTGTGTCAGCTCTGAAAGGTGTTGGCACACAGCATTCAGTAAAACCAAGGGAGAAGTTTTTTGCACATCAATTTAAAGCACTAATTTCTCAACTTGTACTGCTTTTAATAATAGATATGTGTTGTCACATCGGTTCTACCAAAGTAAGAGATCTTAAAACATGGAGTGCTGGAGCAAACGAAAGAAGAAGATATAATTCAGGTGGTTTTTCTCCATTTTTCAGAAAATGGCTCTCAAAAACGATGCTGACCAACATCAGGTGGGGGGCGAATCTCATTTTCTATGGTTTCCCGGGCAATTTTCTAATTTCACATATTAATTCAGTCGCATGTGCTGACCTGATTGAACTCATCAGCGGAGACCTAATAAGTATCTGTGCTAATCTGTGTTATTCCCCTGCAGTGTTGGAATACTGCAACGCTGGAGACTTGTACTGGTTACTGAAGGGTCAGTTTGACCAGGACCAGGTTCGACTCCTTGCTGCAGAGCTGGGCAGTGCCTTGGGTACATATATTTGGGTACATATATATATATGTGTGTGTGTGTGTGTGTTCAACAATGTTCATCAGAACAAATTTTTATTTTTGTGTTAAGCTGACTGGATTCATTCCTCTTTTCCAGGTCTTCTACACGATCTGGGAATCGTCCATGGAGACGATTTCACTTGAAGAGTGTACTTTATATTTCTTGGGTATAATCTGAGTTATGTTCATAATCTTTTTCCATTATTTTTCAGATTTTTTTATTTCTGAAATAAGAAATTAGAAAAATAAATGAAGATGGCACTCAAAATGAATTATTAAATTACTCTACAGCACCTTCTGGTGGTTCATAGAAAATATAGCTGGTAGGTTCATCACTGCTGAAGGTCAGAACTACAATGATGGTGGAACTTTGAGTTACTGCAGAACGAGACTGAGCAGAATGTCAGGACTACAGACATGGCAGAATGTTTTGGTCTTTATGTGACTGCTTTAACCAAACCACTGTTACACATGGGATTACTGTGGCCATTTAATATGAAGCTTACTAAAAATTTCAAAATAAAAGCCTCAATATTCCTCTCAGGTTAGTGCACCACCATTAGTGGTGCAATAATATTATCCTGCTTTATGTTTTTTCTCTCAGGTTAGATCATTGCCTTGAACAGCATGCAAGTGATTCCCCACATAGTACTGACAGCATTTAGGCTTACATTAGCATTTTATACACTAATTTTAACATACTGAATGGTTCGAGTTCATGTTAGTCAACATGCTTGTGACTCTTCACAGGCTATTGACTACAATTTAGCTAAGCTTAGCATTGATGCTAATGTTTAGCATCAGAACACTGGGTCCAAACTGACATTCACGCTTTAGCAGGCCCTGGTTAAATTTATTCAGGAATTCTCTGTTATTTATTTTGCTATTATGAGGTGTAGTTGCTGGTTGGTTTCGAATCATTGCCATCACTTCATAACCTCACTGTGTTTGAAATGAAGGTGTCAGACTGATGGCTGGATGTTCTGCCATAAAGCAGAATTTAAGGTTCTGGTTCTATCCAAGTTCTGAAGGACTAAAGTATTCTAATACCATCATACTATCACCACCATCTTTGACAGTAGGTATTATGGGTATTTTTTTCATTTCTTGAAACGGTGGATTTGCTTTAGATGTAACAAAACGTTTGGCTTTGAAAAAGTTCGAATATTCTCCCCACAGCCTTGGGTAAACGTGGGTTCACTTGATGTTTGGTGGCCAACTTTCAGCCTCTGCACGTCCTACTTAAAGGATCCCTCCAAAACCCATTTAGGACATCCATAATAGGATGGAAAATGAAGCACCAGATAAAGTCTCATCATTAAACGTCTTTAATTAGTTAACACGGGGCAAAAAATAACTCCTGAGGTTCCTACGGGAAATAACCAAGTATAATTGCTGAACTTCACAGAGCCGTGGGTCTATTTCAGAACCGTGTCTGCTGAATAGGAGAGCGACGGCTCCTCCCTGACACTGAATTCCCTCTCAGGCCTTTGTCTTAGACAGGTCCACCAAGTCTGTGTTGTGGCTGTGCGGGTGGGACGCAGTCCAGTGACCCACATCTGCCTTCACCGGCACACTGACCCAAAATAGACGAGAGAGGAGTGAGGAGTCCCCAGGAAAAGACGGATGAGTCGACTCACCTGAGGGTTGGTAAATAGCGGCATTACGTAACTGAGCGTGTAACAGAAGCAGTTTTATTAACCAAGGAGTAAACAGATCAGGCTGAGGGACTGAGGGTGGAGGATGTTTGAATGAAAAACATTTAAGCAAAATGTTTTTACCCGTTATTATCTTCCTGTAGCAGCATACGTCACTTTTCAAGTTTAACTTCCCATGAACGTCTAATTAGTAACCTCCGACTTTCTGTTTCCCTGGAGTATAACTATGACAGAGCAGGGGATGAATTCAGTTAACCCCTGACTATTAGGCTGAGGAGAAATGAGAAAAAATATGTTAGATCTTATGATTATAAATTTAAATGTGTGCTACACTATGCTAGAATTGTATCTAAAATTTGGTTAGGTGAAACTAAGACTGAAGTTTATGTACAACAATAGAAATATACCAATCTGATATTAATATCTATCGCCCCGATACTGAAAAAAATTCTAGATCTGATATTGGTGACAATGTGCCTGATCCATAACGGCACATCTATTCAGTCTAATTCTATGCTGTGTGCTCTGAGTGACATCAGGCTTTATTATTTATTCTATATTATATTTTGAATTCCTAATTGCTCTTTCCGAACCATTTCAAGGATAGTATGTTGCCGTTTATTTTTCCATAACCAAAATAGTCGGCCTATTGTTTCAGTTTATCATTTGTTTCACATTGGCTGTTTTAATCCTAACTGCTCTGACTGAACAAATTAAAGCTTTGCTGTTTTCACATGTTTGATCAAGGTTGCATCGCTATTGGCGTATTCTAGTGTTCTAACTCTGGGACAGAGTTAGTAAATAAATATGTAATTTAGTACATTTAAAAAATAAAAGTTTGAATTCAGTTTTTCAGTATTAGATCAGTATCGACGATGCTGAACCTTAGCTATTGGAAGTAAAAAAACGTGGATCGGTGCATCCCAGTCATGCTGTGGGCCTGTTTCTCCCACAGAGAATCTTGTTGGCGTTTGGCATCATGACTCTGAAATACTAGAACACTTTTGGAAAAACAATACTAATGGACTATAAATAGACCATCTCTATAGAATAATGATCCAAGAGGAATAACAGAGACATGTACCCTGGACTTCACATGATCCTTCTCCCACATTGATCCTGACCTTTTGTGCAGGTGTGAATAAACTCAAGCTAACTCTCTATTTATCAAATAACCGGACCGAGACCCACTTTTGAGGTTGTTTAGATCCACTTCCAAATGAACTCTGGTGCGGTTCGCTTCTGGTGTGAATACCGACCGGTCTCAATCTGAACAAACTACAGGAAATGTAAGTCTTTTTGGACTTCATGAGTCACCACTGCTGGGCTCTATGGTAAGATGAGCCTTTCTGTGATGCTATTGGCTGCATGTAGTGAATGTACTGTTTCCTGAAAGCTGTGCTGCTGCCAGCGTTTTGTGCATCGGGACAGGCAAAGATCTGGTCTAATTGCTGCCAAAATTAATAGTCCATCTCAAAATTTTATTTATTTATTTATTTATTTATTTATTTATTTATTTATTTATTTATTTATTTTTATTTTTTTTTTTAACAAAGTACAGTCCACTTGCAAAAAAGCACAATGTGAAACCATACCAAACAAGAAAAATAAACACTGCTTTTGGTCCGGCCTAAACAAGCGGACCAAAAGACTTTCCTGGCATGAATACACTCTAAAATTATCTAAGTCCTACAGAAAACAATAAAACATCACAATCCAGCTTCATAATATGTTGTAAAAGTATGCGGTTGTAATAATGAGAAAAGGGCAGGCAAAAATTTGGGCCCTTTTTCCACATCTTTGTGGCTAAAGTCCAAACTCTGCGTAGGACCTCAACCCTTCAAATTGAAAACAAACTGACATTTAAAGCCTCATTAACACAGGAGTGACCAAAACCTGGAATTAACCATTACTATTTCTGTGTACTTATGATGTATAGCCCTGAGTGTGAAACCCTCGGAGATTCTGAGGGTGTCAGTAACAAATTATCAAGAGACCAGAAACTTTCCTTTCTGCACTTTTTTTTTAACTAATTAAGATAAAAATAAAAGCCCTCAGGGGAGAGGTTAAATAAAGCTGCAACAGGGGCAGAGATTATGGATATATGATGTAGGTTTTGAGATGTTGCCTGAGTCCTAACAGCTGCTGTCGGCACAGTGATAGGAACTGGTATTTAGTGAGAAAAAGAAGGATTCCTCTCATTAAAAGCTGCTTGTGAGCTTCAGATTTAGCTGTGCTTCTGCTATTTTCTGTAAAGAATATAGGAATCATTTCCCCTGTGTAGAAAGAAGTCAGAAGTGGATCTGAAAATGTTGGAAAATTGCACAATGATTCATCAAAATTTCTAACTTATGTAGGGCAGAGGGGGGAGTGTAAGCTCCGCCCAGGGGTGTATTCTTGTAAGGTGTGACACACTTTGAGTTGGATACAAACCAGAGCTGACAGAGAGACAGTATCATTGCTCATCACCTCATCAGTGGAGGTAAGATGGTTTATCTCTCCTTCCTTTTGACAGCATGATATTTGGCTCACTGTTTTTGCAGTCTGGTAATAATTTCTACCTAAACTGTTTTTTTCTTTCTTGTGCACGGAGACCATTTCTTAAACCTTCATTCCAGCTTTTATTAGCTTCGGAAATCTTTATTTGAACATTTACACGAACGTTCATTCATTTTATGCGTCTTTTCCGTCAAGTTTAAAATGTGAACGGTCACTAAGTTTAAAGTAAAAATAAAAGGAAATGAAATGACACCAAAGTATTTGTTTTGTTTTTTACTTTGAAACACAAATATGAAAAAAACATTTTTGTATCGTTTAATTTTCCTTCATTTTTATTTGAGACGTATTTTAGAATTATTGACTTAATACAAGCTCTTACATCTTGCTGAAAAGTTACATGTAAGTCAAGTCAGTTTTGTCTTATTTCAAATGTGCTAAGATATTTTTGTACTCATTCATTTTCCTTGATATTTTTATTATTTTTATTTTAAACTTCGATACCATTCATACTTTACATTGGATGGAAAAGATGCATAAAATTAATGAACGTACATGTAAATGTTCAAATAAATATTTCTGACACTAATAAAAGCTAGAGCAATATTTTTAGTCTAGTTAGTAGACCAAAAATACTTGGTAAGATTTTTATGTTTTTTGCAGTGAAAAACATAAAACATTAGATAGAATCAGGAGCGTAAGTATTTATTGTCTGATGTGTATGAAGACACATCTCCTGCCTCTCTAATTTATCTACACATTCACAAACACCTGCTCAATGCTGAAAAATTTTTTTAATTTTTCCAACATCGTTTTGGCGCCCCATCTAGCAGCGCCCACTTTTTGCGCCACTGGATAGAATTAAATTTCTCCATAAAAAAGGCTCCAGCTAAGAACATTTTTTCCCCTTCTTGTAAATATACAGCTGACTGTGCTTTGTCAATGCCATAGCGGCTACCCTTCTCCTGCCGGCAGCAACCGGATCACTGGAAGATCAACTCTTCCACCAGTCCCACGATGACGCACCAGTTCCCAACTCTCTCCGAGGCCCAAAAGAAGGAGCTCCATGAGACGGCTCTACGCATAGTTTCTCCAGGGAAGGGCATCCTGGCTGCAGATGAGTCTGTGGGTCTGTAGCACTCCGGCTTCCCTCTTACCTCTGATTCCTGGTTAAAACCTCATTGTCTGAACTCCAAAGAGATCCTGATGGATAAATCTAGACGTTTTCTCTGCAGGCAGCATGGCCAAGCGGCTGGCCCAGGTCGGGGTGGAAAACACGGAGGAAAACCGCAGGCAGTTCCGTCAAATACTCTTCAGTGCGGATGATCGCATCAACAGCTGCATTGGAGGAGTCATCTTCTTCCATGAGACCTTGTACCAGCACTCTGATAATGGCGTTTCCTTTGTGAAAATGATCAGGGACAGGGGGATCCTGGTTGGGGTCAAGGTCCGTCCGCTCTCCAGTGAACACGCAGCGTGATGCAGGTCAGAACTAATCCAAAGTTTCTTCTCTTGATAGGTTGACAAAGGCGTCGTTCCTCTGGCGGGAACATGCGGGGAAACCACCACGCAAGGTCCGACCAGCTCATATTTATGGATCAGCTCTATTGTGTTTTTTTTAGGATTTGCAGCTCAGCTTTACACCTTTCTCTGCAGGTCTGGACGGTCTGGCAGAGCGCTGTGCGCAGTATAAAAAGGATGGAGCAGTGTTTGCAAAGTGGCGTTGTGTACTCAAAATCAGTGACTCCAATCCATCGAAACTGGCAATCACAGAAAATGCAAATGTTCTTGCGCGCTGCTCGAGCATCTGCCAGCAGGTTAGAGGGCTCAGTAGTCTGCACGTTATTTGTGGACTGATACACCTGTGTAGATTAATTGAGAGTCTTTGATGTTTTGGGTAGAGTGGCATTGTGCCCGTCATTGAGCCAGAGATTTTACCTGACGGTGACCATGACCTGAAACGCTGCCAGTACATCACAGAGAAGGTGAGGTTTTTGTAGTTTTAATATCAGGCTGTCCGGACACACTTAAAAAGACTTAAATGTATTTACCCAAAATAAGGTCTGAAATTAGCTTAAAAAAAGGGCAAGATGGTCTTAAAGCCATAATATACAGGTCTTAAATTTTGCTGTTTTATATATATATATATATATATATATATATATATATATATATATATATATATACACACACATATATACATATACACACATACGTGTTTATAGTTCTTTTATATATGCCAAAAAGTTAATGGAGAAAACCCTCCTGACCGTCAGACCGTCAGTTCCCGAAACCACACAAAATAAACCCTCATAAAGTGCATGCCACAGTGCTCAGTGCGACCCGACAGACCACACACAGGGTAAAAAGCTTCTATCCTCAGACCACTGGAGCGTTAAAAGAACCTCAGGATTGTGGGGGGAAAAAATTAACTTGCAAAAACATCACAGGAAAATATGGAGTTATATAATACTTTAGCAAAAAAAATAAATGCATTCAGTTCAAACCTTTTGTGTGCTGCAGGTCCTGGCTGCAGTGTACAAGGCCATGTCAGACCACCATGTCTATCTGGAAGGCACTCTGCTCAAACCCAACATGGTCACTCCTGGACACAGCTGCCCCACCAAGTACAGCCCAGAGGAGGTGGCAATGGCGTCCGTCACCGCCATGCGCCGCACCGTTCCCCCGGCCGTCCCGGGTCAGTCACACTGCACCCACTGCCGACCAGAAACACTCACACACTTTTGAAAATTCAATTCTACCTCTGGTTTTATGTAAAGAACTGTATTTACCTAACAGAAAAATGCCTAACACTGATGGTTTACTCCCTGCAGGGATTTGCTTCCTGTCTGGAGGTCAGAGTGAAGAAGAGGCCTCCGTCCACTTGAACGCCATCAACAACTGCCCCCTGGCCAAGCCCTGGGTCCTGACGTTCTCGTTCGGCCGGGCCCTGCAGGCGTCGGCCCTCAGAGCCTGGAGAGGGCACAAGGAGAATGAAAAAACTGCCACGGAGCAGTTCGTTAAGCGAGCAGAGGTACTTTTTCCTGACATGTAGTGCACATAAAAATAAGTTTAAGTTGCTGCCTGTTTTGCTGTATTTATTTTGTTCCTCTCAGGTGAACAGTCTGGCATGTCAGGGGAAATACAGCGGCGGTGATAACTACGGCGAGGCTGGCCATCGCGTCTTCGGCTCCTGCCATGCTTACTGAACAAAGACATAATTATTAAGCATTATGTTTAATTTCTTATGCTATATCCCCAGTGAATAATACAGTAGACACTTAGACCAGATGAAAATAGGTGATGTGTGAATATATTGAATGAATACAGCTGGCAGTGTTTTATTAGGATGTTTAATGAAGACAATCAAGAATGTAATCAGGACTTCTCATGTCTGAAGGAAATGTCTACTTCCTCTCCATAATGTGTGTGTGATGTAATGCAGTGCTCAGTCAGTTCTTTAAATCTATGAGAACATTGACTTGATAGCACAGTCTACAGTTTACATCAGGTAGTGTCAGTTGCTAATTATGTGATCAAGCAGATGATGCTCTTCATCCCCTTGTCTGAAAATCTCTATTGCTTCTCTGAGTGAAATGAACGTGCTTAGCTTAGCGTTTAGCACTGGTTGTTCAGAGGTAAAAACAGTAACGCCTGGCATTAGCTTTGAGCTAACGAGCCCCTGCGCTCGCTGCTGACCTCTGAATGCGTCATGCTGTCAGTCACAGGAATATTCTCTGTACAATAAACATCAAACATCAAATGCAATAAAAACGCTTGTCGGTTGAAGTCTGTTTTGTTTATGGAATGGCACGTCTTTGTTGTGAAAGAATAACTCAGTGTAATAAGCATGTATTAAGCAAGATAAGTATCAGAATGAGTCCTTAAATATTTAGTATTTTTAATGTTTTAGTAGCTCTCAAATCACATTTGTGAACAGGGCTGGTCCTAACCTGTTTGGCGCTCTGAGCAAACAACACTCTCAGTCCCCCCTGCAGGATTTTGGGATGTCTAACTTAAGGAGAGAAGCAATTGAAGTGGTGAGATAATTTAACAGTGTCATAAGCGTAAGGATAATATATATTCTATATAACATTGGTAAATATTGGTTATAATATCAGCCCAAATGTTCACATAGCTGCATCCCCATTTTATCGGCAATAAAATCGAAAAAAAAATAACACAATGCAACAGAGTGATGACAGCAGGCTAACAGCACTTTCCCAAATTAATGTGATGTGATTATGGGGCACTTGTTCTGACATAGCAAACAGCTTATAATTATCAAAGAAATGGACCTACATATACTTCCAGTTAGTGAGATATTCAGAATAGGAATCCAAGCAACACTTCATCCTATTTAATATAGTCCACATTACATCACAAGGTCACTGTCATTGGTAGTTATGTAATTATTAATTTAAAACTAAACTACAATATACTATATATACATATATTCAGGTATATACTTATACTTATTCATTGTATAGACTTAGTTTGATCATAAAGTTTCTCATTTAACATTTTGAAAAACTAATTTTAGTATATTTACAAATAATGTCGTTTTAATGAGCTGTTTTGACTAAAACTAAAATTAAATTTCTGCAAAATAGATTTTAATTCCGATTAAACGGTGAAGCATCCTGGCTAAAATCCTACTGGAACAGATTGGGTTTTCTGTTTCTGACAATCTTTCTCGCTGCCCGTTTGCATAACTGATCGGTTGGGCGTGAGCGCCCTCTTGTGTTGAGCAGTGGAACCACAGCAAGAACATGTCAGATGTGAAGTGGATTATTGTAGCATAAATCGAGAATCTTTAAAACACAGTTAAACATTCATAATATCTTTATCCTATATGTGAAAATATAGGAAAACAAAATTTGTTAAAAGTAAAACCACCTTACTGCATTTTCTCAAGTTTGTAGGATCAGAATTTATTGAGTGTTGGCAGAAATGTCTTGAATGCAACTCTAAAAGCTCAGAAAACATCAAGTTATACAAGCCACAACTTGATATGTTATCTACTGCTAAACTGACCAGTCATCTGCAGTTGTCATGTTTGAATTTAATTTAAAGAGTAAGCAGTTGTTGCATATTAAAACATGACATTATGCATTTTTGTAAGATAAATAAATTGGTGCTAAATTATCTGGATACACTAAAGAGAGAAAACATCAAAGGTTTTCAGCTCTTCTCTGCAGCTTGCCTGTAAACGTTGAGATGTGTTTTTGGAACAACACCTGAAATAAATATAATCAGACCAAAAGAAAAGCTTGAATTTACTATCTACTGAACAAATGAGGCAGAAAGGACAATCCTGTCTGATCCCTTTCAGCTTCACCCTTTGTTGTCTTCTGAGATTGCTATAGAAATCAAATGTTGTAAAACAAGTTGTGTTAAATTAAGGATGTAAAAAATGTTGAAACGTGTTTAACATAAGAGTAAGGTCAGTGATGATGTGGTGGTTTTAAGAACTACCTAACTAGCTTTATATATTGAACCAGGTCTGTTGGTAAGACTTGTTGAATTAATATTGTTTTTCAATATTTGATCATTTTGTGTTAATTGTTGGATAACACTTAGTACCTTTAATTTGTTTTGCCTTAAACAATAAAGAAAAGTCTAAACAGTTTGTGATTTCCTTGGTTGACTCCATCAATGCAATTGCAGCCTTACTGTCTGTCTATAAACAAATTCTGCTGACCTATAAATGCAGACATTTATAGGTCAGCAACAGTATTTAACAGTTTTCCTAAACCCATATCATCCAAGTCTATGAGTGACGGTAACATTTAGATTCCCCTTCGGATAAGGAAAGCATTTTTGAAGTAAATTGAATGTCAAAATAACCACATTTTTTCTATGGTTATAGTATTTTTAAGTTTTGGAATTTTTTTTTTATCATTTTCCTGCTACGTCACTTAAAAATTGGGAAACACAGTATGAAAACTTGTGAAAAAATTCAAAGAGTAAGAATGTTTGTGGAAGGTGCTGTAAGTCTACTGTAGGATCATCCAAGACCACAAATTGTGATGAATTAATTATCAATTATTATTATTATTATTATTATTACAACATTCAATTACATTTAAATCCATCAGACCGGTGACTTTTGTAGTATTTGTTTTCACTGGACTAGTTTCTATGGCGGATTTGTCAGGTCTGGCAGTAATGGGCGTATCACCAAAGAAGAACTGAGAAGTGATCTTCACTTTTTAAGAAATGTGTCTGTTCAAGAGACATTACTCGCGATATTAGGTTTTTCTACACATTTTCCTGATTAGTTTCTCTTTCCATAGCCCTGATTTTAGAGTCACTTGGTTTTCTAGGTGATTTTGGACGCCATAGTTTTGAAGCTCGCAAACAACCCGCCGTCCTTCGTCTCTTTTTTTTTTTTTTTTTTTTTCCTAAGTTAGCAGCAGCCATGTCGGGTGTTGTGCGAGGCCCCGCTGGGAACAATGACTGCCGAATTTACGTGGGGAATCTCCCACCGGATATTCGCACCAAAGATGTGGAGGACGTGTTCTACAAGTACGGGACGATCCGAGATATCGACCTAAAGAACCGCAGAGGAGGTCCGCCGTTCGCCTTTATCGAGTTCGAAGACCCGAGGTGAGGCGCTAGCAGCGGCTAGCCGACCGAGCCGTAACCGATGCTATTGTGTTGTCAACGCGTTGCTGGGGGATCCGGCTATTTCCTGGACGTGCATTGTTCTCTTTGCCAAACGTGGTTTCGCTTTTCATGTGTTTTCACTTGTTCCTGAAATCACAAAGTACACACACACACGGCTGTCCTGTCGCGCCACATGCTGCACTCTGTTATAAATGTTGAAATCGTAACACTTTTTCCACACATTTACAGCCTCTCCCGAAGCACATCCATACATTTAATTGCGCCATTTTGGCGGCAGTGTAGTTTCTGTGCAGCCTCGTGTCAGTTTCTTGTATTGAATGTCATTATATGACTTGCGGGTCTCCAACGTGGATTAAGAGACATTAACATGGCGACGACCCGTCCCGGTATTTGCCATGCAATGTTCTCGGCATCAGCGCTCTCAATGGGTTTCATGATCTGCTCTGGTTTTCTAATTACAGGGACGCCGACGATGCGGTCTACGGACGTGATGGGTACGACTACGACGGCTACAGGCTGCGGGTGGAGTTCCCACGGAGCGGCAGAGGCTCCAGAGGCGGGTACGGGGGCATCGGTGGAGCACCGAGGGGCAGATATGGACCTCCATCCAGGCGCTCAGAGTACCGGGTCGTTGTGTCAGGTAAAGTGTTGCTTATTGTCTCTCTACTCGGTGAAACACCACGTTAATAGAGTCACGCTCTGTGGTTGAATAAAGTACCATTCTGGCATTCAGTACTGGTATATTAAGACTTCCCTGTGAAAAATACAATTTGAATGAAGTAATCTTTAGTTGGGATACTATTTACAAAAGTGCTGAAGTTCAAAATCCAATATGGGTGTCTCACATTTAAAAAAACAAAAACAAAAAAAAAAAAAACATCAAAAAACAAGAAAGTATAACACAGCAAGTGTAATTTCTTAAAGTTTTTTTTTTTCATGTAGATCAATGCTGCACATGGTAATGGACACCCTCATTTCCAAAATGAAGAGAAATACAATGTTTCCTACTTGTCTTGCAGCTGGTATTAAATGCCAAACGTGCTGCTATGCATTAAATAACATTGATTTCATGGTGTTATAGTCAGATAAAGCAGGACGTAACGGCATGCAGAGGCACACTTTCAGGGGACAAACGTAAGGAAGGGGTGGAGAGAGCAACACGGGATGTTTACGGCACCTTCATTTGTCACACTCAAACTCATCTACCAGCCATGTAGCGCTAAGATGATTTCCGCCATCTGTTTGTTCAGACCAGGATGATATAAAATTTATTGTGCGGTTCGTCCGTAAACTTGCACTGTAACCATCAACTACTCAGCCGCCCGCTGTGTTCAGTCTGTCCGCTCACCCGTATAAATACTCCTGCAGCTCTCTTCCCGCCGTTCGCTTTGAACCAACAGCTCCTGGAGGAGAAAGGCTGCCGTACTCCAGGCATCGCGCCAGTCATTTTAAGGATGCTTGTTGGTCCTCACAAAAACCCGGGCAATGTAATCAATCAATAAAATCCCCACGGGCTGAACTTGAAGATTGGACTTTATGCTGCTCACACTTGACTTTCGCTAACAACTCGGAGGCGGAAGTGAGAGCTACACGCAAAGCAAATAATGTCCCGGCTGGAACACGGTGCGCTAAATAATAAAACCCAAATTAACAAAGCTTCAAGGCAGGTAAATTTTCCTCGAGGAATTTAAATAATCAAGGTACTTGAATCAGTCGAGGAATCGTTTCAGCCCTACTCTGTAGTGTTCAGTATTTTTTCTTCAAATGTTCGCTATTCACTTTTGTCTGATATTGTGTAGCTCTAATACTGACAGTGAAATAAAAATTTTAGCTTTAAAAGTACCTGAACAGAGACGAGCATCACGTCTATCCCATCACTTTGTTGTTACCCGTGAAATGTAAACAAAGTCTGATCTTTTTTCTTCTTCTTACCAGACCCAATTTCTGACTTTAATTTTTTTTTAAATGCTTTACTTTTCTAAAAAAAAAAAAAAATAGTAGAAAATATTAAAAGAAAAGGCTTTTATTTCTTTTGACGGAGTATTAGAGCCAGGCTACAAGAAGTTTTGTTTAATGACAAGAAAAAAGTCATATCAGCAGAATAAAGACACAATTTACCAGAAGAAAATCTTGAAATTAGGTTCAGATGTAAATTTTTTTGTTTGTTTTTATGTTGTTTATAAAATGCACTGCAGGATTTTCCTGCTATTGCGACTGTATTATATTGAACGAATTGGTGGGGAAAAAACAATTCGGATTTTCCAAAAAGTCAATCTTCAAAAACCAAAAATTTGTTTTTGCTTATTGAATAGGCACCTTGTGTAGGTGCATTAACCTCTGAAAACTGTTTTATCACAATAACAATATTCCAGTCTTCACTGCTGTACCTTTTCAAAGTTGGACCCTTGCGTGTCGTCCTTGTGTCCAGGTCTTCCTCAGAGCGGCAGCTGGCAGGACTTGAAGGACCACATGCGCGAGGCGGGCGACGTGTGCTATGCCGACGTTTACAGGGACGGAACCGGAGTTGTAGAGTTTGTGCGCAAAGAGGACATGACCTATGCCGTCCGAAAGCTGGACAACACCAAATTCCGCTCCCACGAGGTATGTGTACGGGGTTTTGATGATCTGTCATGGATAGTGATGATTCTTTGCCGTGTCGCGGTGAGTATCGTAACGAAGTGTTCCTTTAGTCGCACGCCGACACCCAGCCCTTATCGTTGCCCGTCTGTAACTTCGGCCAGAGGCAGGAATGTTGCCTTTTCAATGTCAAGTTCTCTTGTGTCCGCCAGGGAGAGACTGCTTACATTCGTGTGAAATTAGACGGTCCCCGCAGCCCGAGTTACGGACGATCACGCTCCCGCAGCCGTGGCAGCAGAAGCCGGAGCCACAGTCGCAGCGCCAGCCGCAGCCGCAGCAATTCCCGAGGCCGTGGCCGAGGATCTCCCCGCTACTCGCCCCGTCACAGCCGCTCTCGTTCCCGCTCTTAAACCTTTGCTGCCATCAATGGTTTATTTTTTTGTTTTGTTTTGTTTTCCCCCCCCCCTCCTCCACCTTCTGATGTATTCCCTCTGTTTTTTACCTCTAAGTTTCTCCAGGTGTCAGCTATCAATTTTTATTTTTTGCATTTCTTGTCCTAGTGTCCTTGTGGATGACCTTGGTGTGTACGTGTACCCTCCTTTCTCCTTTCTCCCTCTGCTTTTTTCCCTTTCGTTTTCTCCTTCTCTCCCTTTCTTTATGTTATCTCAGATTTTGAACATTACAAGTTGTGCTGTGGTGAAACTTCAAAAATGTTGAGTCGTGAGAGCCGCACTCAATGTTTTTGGAAGTGTTAATCTGAAGGTTTTTTTTTGTTTTTTTAAAAATTTTAGTAGCTTCTCTTTGGATAAATGTGGGGTGGGCTGTTTTTTTTTTTTTTTTTGTTTTTTTTGTTTGTTTTTCTGGTTTTTTGGAAGCCCGACATTTAACTGTATTTTACCCTTGTGTCTTCCTTTAGACATCTGAGGAGAAGGATTAAAGTGATTTGGAATAAAACCATTGTGGAGCACATTTCATTTGTATGGTCAGGATACAAATAGGACATCTAGGAGGAGGATAGGACATCTAGGACCAATCAGGTCGAGGCAATGGTATGCTTCATATTCCATAAACTGAACATTTTGACAGGTTGCCATGTTATGCATGTTATTTAACAAAGATATGTGTTACTGTACTTTGTTAAGACAGTCTGTAACATGCTACTCTGGTTTCTGACAGAATAAGCAGTCCTAAATCAAGTGTTGCGATGTAAGTGTAATCCTTGCTGTCAAATGTAAAGAAAAAAAAAAGACAAAAACTGCTTTGTATTAAAAGCGTCCCAGTTTTGGGCATCCTTGTCGGTTAAAAAAAATGCTTTGACGTCAGGAATTTTTAAAGTTTTGTTTTTTCTTTAGTCTTTTTGAGTGTTCAGTGGAAAAAAAAAAAAAATAGGCCCAAAACTCTTGACATTTCATTCTAACGGTCTGCCTCTGATTTTCTTCCTGGTATTTCAAGGTTTTGATTGGAGGAGTGGCTCAATGGATCCCAATCCTTGGAGCTGGATGAGTGGATCGATTAGGGAAGGGATAGGCAAGGATGGATGCTCGGGAACGGGAGCAGTTTCCAGGATTCAAATTTATCAGAACAAAAATAATGGGAGTCCCAGAGCACCTTTCTTTTTTTTTCTTTTTTTTTTATATGCCCCTTTTTGGTTTAGACCCCAATGGCTTTATTATAGAAGAAAACGAAACAGAGGACCAGGAAGTTGGATCAAAGGATGGAGTCGTAGATGTCCGGTATGAGGGAATTAAAAAAAAATATGGGGAGGTTGGGAGAGGGTTAAAATCTGGGAATAGTTTGTAATGTTTTTGCTTTGCATAATCTTTCTTTTAACATTTTCAATAAACACACTTTCAAACATATTTATGGAGTTTGTTTTTATTTGCAGTTTGGGCTAGCTAACTGACCACGAAAAAGCTAATTTTCAAATTGGAGCCATTTTTGATTTCTCAAACTTCTGTAACTTGGGAAAACATGTATTCATGGAAAATCTGATTTGTTGTATATTTTTATTTTAGTCAACACACTCATTTAATTGAATGATTTCTTAAAATTTTTGCCGTACATGGTCACAATAAAAAAAGTGATGAGATTGTTTTGCTGCACCTTTCTGATCTAAAATTTTTGCCTTTTTTTCCTTTAAAGTGAAGTGATAGTTCCAGAACTGAGATGAATGTAAATTAATGCAGTAATTGTGGTCTGCTAAAATCATATAGTAGAAATCAAATAGTAGAAAATTGAGTTTGAAAGCACATTTCAGTGATCCTAACTGACTGGTTGAAGTAAATGCACAAAACTCAAACCTTAGACAATAAGTGAAGGTTTTATTTTATTTTACTTGTAGTGCTAAACAGCCTACACTGTGTTCCTGGGGTGTTTTAAAACTTTACGTTGGTGTTTGGCGTATTAACCAAAATACAGAAGCACGTGTTGAGGGAAACTAACTACTGCTAGTAAACCACTGGGTATCAATCTGGGTAATAATAAACTTTATTGTTAAAGCCGCTATATGTAAAAGACAAACGACTGAAATAGATAATTCCCTTTCATCTCTGGTGCAAACAGCAGTTCACAAAATACATATGGAAAAAGCATCTCTAAAAGATATACAGTAAATAATGTGTAGATGGGGGATCAGTATATAAACTTTACTAGTGTTATGTAATTTGTGTGGGGAGGACGGATCAGTATTTTGAGTTTGTGAGGGCAAAGGTCAGGGAAGGTAATAATTGAGAACCATTTTATACAGACAGCTCTTTCAATATTAGTGAGTTCTTGAACGTCTGTGCAAGTTCAGTTTATCCAATGAACAGATTTTTAGCCAATTAAGTTTTTTTTAATTAATTTATTAAACTACTAATCCCAGGTCAGAGTCATTACTGCCCAGCTCTCTGAAAACAGTCTTTTTTCCATTTTTAAAAAAAAGCAAACTCAATTAATTTCTTAATGCATAATGCAACATATTGAAATAGTTTATCAGAACTCATTTAGTTGTGAAGTTTTATGACATGTCACTGAAGACACACTGATGTGTGAAAGTTTCATTCTGCCGCTGACATAATTTTGTGAATTTCAAAATAAAATAAAAAAGACAGGCTGTCAGTCACAGCCCTACTGACATGACAGGTGTATTCAATAAGAAATGAATCGCATTATAAATTAAAACGAGCTCTATCATCTACATTCAAGTGATAGGTAACGTTTATTTATGCTTCCTGTTGCGTTTTATTCTGGGCCCAATTAAAATGTCCTCCAGTTCCAGCGGTAAATATTCTCCACAAAATTAAAGTTCATTGGTTTTTGAGAGGGCGAGCGTCCATTACTGTTTAATTACCAGCACGCTGCTTTAAAACGGCGTCGAAAACAAAACAGCTGCTGATGTTTCTGGGACAATGTTCGGTCCAGAAACGCGTTCTTCGGTTTTCGTAACGGAACCACGTTTCCAAAGAGCCAAACGGTACCTTCCAGCAAGCCGCGGTCCAGTTTCCACTGTATCCTCCAGTCGGTGGCGTATGCTGCGAATGATGCATTGTGGGATGAAATAAGATGCCGGCAGAGAGGAGCAGGAGAAAAACGCTCGCGCCGCGCGGGCAGGCCGCGCCGCAGCCAATGGCAGGGCGCGGCCCGCAGCAGAGAGGGGGAGGGGGAGGGGCCACAGCCACGGACAGCAGCGCAGCGCAGAGCCAACCTACCTTCATGCTTATTGTGTAAATCTTTAAAAAGCAATTAGCCGCAGCATCATCTTCACCTTCCCTCGCCGGCTCGTTTAAAATCCACATTTGTGAACGGAGGACCCTCCTTCCACCTCACAGGCGCAGGAAAAGGTGAGTCGCACCGCCCTGATCTAGAAGATTCATTCACTCTCTAGGTTTGGCATATTTAGGATTCTTGTTGTGATGATGTGCTTCTTTTTATTTATTTATTTATTTTTTACTCCTCGCGTTCATGCACGCTTGATGGCTTATCCTAAAAAGACTTGAACTGGTTTATTTTCTAAACAGTCTGCTGCACTGGGGGATAAAAAGAAACGTTTTCATATTGTTGCAGTTCTGATGCAAATGCATTGGCAGGAAAGTAATTTAACTCCACCTGTATCAAGTTTCACTGTACATTTCTGCAAAAATACCCCCCCACCCCCCTTCTGTTTGGTTAAGGAAAAAAAAAAAACAACCCTCTAGAAACCCCAAGTAGAAAATCGAAACGATCAGCTGGAAAAAGCCTCTGTGCAGAAAGGCTCTTACGTTCTGCGTGTGACTGGAGGAATTGCGATGATCTGGCCGGCCTGCGAGCCATCACCAAGCCCTCGTCTCCACCACGTGCAGCGACATTATTATTATTATTAATTTTTTTCTTAATTTGACTTGATTCTCTATGTGTTTCCCTCCCCAGCACGCAGCCTGAACCATGACCGACAGGAAAGCGGTGATCAAGAACGCGGACATGTCCGAGGACATGCAGCAGGACGCCGTGGACTGTGCCACCCAGGCCATGGAGAAGTACAACATAGAGAAGGACATTGCTGCCTACATCAAGAAGGTGAGCAGGCGTGTTTTACATCCAATGGAGTCATCAGAAGGGTTTCCCTGCAACCTGGAAATGAATACCAAGAACCTGGGAATTTTTATATATATATATATATATATATATATATATATATATATATATATATATATATATATATCAATCTGCCATGTTGAATGTTTCTAATATTCAAATCACAAAAGTTTAAACCTGTCCTCATTGGACAAAAAAGGTAGAACTCCCTAAAGGGTCGGTCCAATTTGGACATAATTTGGTCCACATTCAGATCAGCAGAGTATTTAGCTGATTCAATTTGCAAAGCGATGGTTGAAGAGTAGAGTAAGCACCAGAGGGGATAAGCGTTGGCATCGGCTTTAGCGCAGGTGTTGCTATCAGGCGGTTGCTGGAGCACCCAACGACCAGTGAGTCAAATAAGTGAGTGAAAGTCTTCAGACGCCAGCACACTCGCTGCCATTTCATTTCAAACGTCTGTAAATGAGTTTTGCTCACGCGAGTCACTTGACCTCAAGCTTTTAGTATTCCTTGCTGTCCTGTGTTTCACAGAGTAACACTGGGAGTAACGTGCAGCAACAGGTAGAGGAGTAACTGCATTGCTCAGTATGCTGGCAGAACCTCTAGTCGTCAAAGAAACATTGCATTCTTCCATCTGTAACCCTTCAAACTCTTGGCATACCTAATGGATTTCCACGCTCAAGTTTCCAATGAGTAGCAATGTGGGAATGTGGGACGGGAACATCGGCACACCCCAAACTTTTGGCAAGTCCCCTCTCTGTTCAGGAGAGCTGCTTGATTTAATGATCTGTTCAGACAGACCTAAATTTTGATCGCCATCAAATTTTGAGCAAGTGCCGTCTTCATTTGATCTGTCTCAGGCAGCCTGTGTGTCTGCTGACCTTCATCACCGTCTTGTCTGTCGGCTGCTCAGCTGTAAGCATGTAGCAGTAATGCGCCGTTCGTTACGCCTGACATTTTGGCCCTTTTCCGTATTCAATTATGATTGTCTGTGTGGGTGCCAAGTTATGTTGGCACCCACATAACTTAACTGGGTGCTTAACTGTTTTTTGTTGTTTTTTTTTACTTTTTGAGTTTTATGGTAAAGTTAGGAAAACAGTGGAAAGTGGACAGAAAAGCCCAAAGTGAAAAGAAAAACATAATTTGTGAAATCTTTTTGAAACCAGCAGCAGCAGTAACGAGTTGAAGGAAAGTACGCCTCAGTGTAGCTGTAATTGAGAGAAATCGTTATCTCTGCTTATACTTTTGTATGTGAAGCACATGCAAAGGTGTTTTATTTTTGATTTCACACTGCAAAGGTCTGCAACCTTTGCACTTAAGGTGAATTTAGGACATTAAAACGTCCTTGTCTCTTCACAGATGGAATCAGTTTTATCTCAATTTGAAGTGGGGGGAGGGTATTTATCCCTTTAAAAAACTGTTCTTGTTTCAGATCAAAGTTTTATATTTGATTAAAAAAAAACTGTCATTGGAAAATGCTGCTTCAAATAATAAAGTTATTTGAAGCAGCCAGGTGTAATTGCTGGCTGGCCTGTAAAATCAGCTACACAAATGACTCCAAAGGTGCATCGACTGCTCATCCAGGAGGTCAGGAAATAATCCAGAGCAACATCTAGATCACTATAGGCCTCACTCTTCTTAGTTAAGGTCAAAGTTCATGAAAGTAGAGTTTTACATCTGGGATAAAGTAACTGGTGAAAGCTGGATGAAATACTTCAATGGACATAATGATGAAAGGTCCAGTCAAAGTCTGAATTTACAGACAATGTGTGTCTGTGCTGGAAAAGATTCCCCGTCGCTTATCAGGAATGGTTGTTGTTGCCGTTGTCAAAAGTGGCAGGTTGAAGGGCCACGTTGGTGTCCTTAGCTTTCTTTAATCTTTATAAATAAAATAATCATTTTGAAGTCGCGATTAGTTTTTCCAGTAAAGTCTCTGTGGTGTAAATACAAAATCTTAAGTGTGGAAAAAAAAAAGGAAATCTGTAAGAACTAAAATACTTATTTTAAATATTAAATTAGTTAATTGACTACCTGCTTTTGAAACATTTGAATTTGGAAAGCGAGATATTTTAAAGTTGCAGTATGAAACTCTTTCAAACTAGTTTTTTTTCCATATTTGTTAAACGTCTCACCAAGTTATGACAGTTTAATTTGAGATGGATAATCTGTGAAAAAATTGAGCTCCTCCACCTCCTCCATGAGCTACTACTGCCATCTGAAGACATACAGCCAAAATCAACCAATCAGAGCCAGGAGGAGGGTCTTGTTGCTGTCCATCAATGATGATTAGCATGCTAGTGGCGGGAAAACAACTTACCATTCAGGAAAACTTTATCCACCATCATCAGTGGCTGTGCTAACTAGCCTCCGCTAAGTTGTGTGATTAATCCTCTTGCCTCGTCTCTTTTTAGGAGTTTGACAAGAAGTACAACCCCACCTGGCACTGCATCGTTGGGAGGAACTTTGGCAGCTACGTCACCCACGAGACGAAGCATTTTATTTACTTCTACCTGGGCCAGGTGGCCATCTTGCTCTTCAAGTCCGGCTGAGTTTCTGATGTGTGTCGAGGAGTTTTTCTCCCTGAACCTACATCGGAAATGCACTGGTGGCTGATGTCTCCCATAACACTTATGACATACCATAACGATGCAAACTCTGCCGTGCGCAAACTGCATGGACTATTACACTTATATAATATGTATGTTACAGTAAGTTTACTTTTCGATAGTTGCCATCCGAATGCAACTTGAAGTAGTTTTTGTTGATTCTAGGTTGTGAGAGATTTCAATGTGGCCCTTGATTGTACAACACAGGAAAGCTGTAGAATGTAGTTGTTCATCTGCTTTCCTTCATGTGGCATCGCCAGACCCCCCATTATGAGAAACTCGTGTTTTAAATCGTGACGTTAAACCTTGTGCACGACGATTCATCTTAAAAAAAAAAATAATGTAAGTGTGATCATGGAAAAATTTGAACAAGATAAAGAGAAAAAAAAGAAAGAAAGGTAAAATGTAGGAAATTATGTCATCCCTGCCACAAGCACGGGAAACGAGAAATGTTTGTTTTGCTTTTTTGTTTTTTTTTGTTTTTTTTTTTAGGGGGGTTAAGGGGTTGATTCCATTTCAATATTCGATCAATCTCCAGCCGAGGATGAAACTTTAGCAGCTGCGTTCAGAAAAGATGTCACATTGCCGAACACACTTTACACTCTGGAGGAGGCACTGGAGCGAGTGCAGGCATTTCCAGAGAGGTTTAGTTTGTCAAATCGTAAACTTTCACTGTGATGGATGGAGCATTTAGGGCTCGCACAAGCAGACCTTAGCCTGTAACGTCGGCGTTCGAAGACTACAGACTGGTTACCAGAATTCACCTACCTAGATCTTAAATCATGATCCTGTGTTACTGCATGTTTGGGAGGTTTTTACTGCTTCAAAAACTCTACGTAAATCTATAATAGACTTCTTTTTTTTTTTACTTTCTTTTCTCCAGTAAGTGGATGTCGGACGTCGCTAACATGCATCTTGTCCCGAGTATTGCGATATAGCCGGAATAGATGCGCAAATGAGGTTAAATTTTAACGAGGCTCCCACCGCCCATGCGTTTCAGATAGTTGCGTTGTCTCATGTGGCTTGTGACACCTTTAAAGGTTCAGCACCTTAAGTTTTAGTTTTAGAGGCCAGTGTCTTGCCGGACAAATCACTTTAAATGTCAATTCCTTTAAAAAAAAAAAAAAAAAGAAAAAAAAAAAAAAGAAAAATCGCCGGACAGGTTCATCTGTTACCCTTTCTGATACAACGTTTAGGTTTTTAGTTTTGTAATATCAGTATAATTAAAAAAAATAAAAAAAAGCAATGCACAGTTTTTGAATCGAGGACTTTTGGACCGGACAGGTTGAAGGGGTTTTTAGTTTGTAGGGGCAGATAACACAATACATTTCTCGCTGTGCATAACGACTGAATGTTTACTAAGTTATTGTTTCCCATTTGTCAGTTGTGGGTGAAATGTTTAATCAAAGTCTTAACCTTGAATTGATTTTTAATTATTAATTTTTTTTTTTTTTTTGTCATGGAACGTCTTCCTAACTGTTTCAAAGTAAACTGATTTAGTGTTGTTTTTCCCCTGGCATGTATTCTTTGCGATGTATGTGTAGGAGCCGTTCCGATGCTGTTAAATTTGCACAAAACTTGTGCCTGTCATTGCTCTCAACTGTAACTGGCTTGAGTACAATTGCACTTCATTAGATTTATCCAGTAGGTTGCTACAGAACCAAAACTGTATAAACCGGATAAAATAAAAAAAATAAAAAAATCATTGTTGACTTTTAGTTTGTCATTGTCTTTCTTTGTGCCAAAGCTGATTACCATGGTTAATAACATAAAAATGTTTTTTTTGTGTGTGTGTGTGTTTGTTTTAGATTTTGGGTAGTCGGTGAAGCCAAACAGTAAACGTTCAAAACATAGGGAGACATCCGGTTCAATTCGGCGCATTTTGTGTCTCAAAAGTTTATCTCAAATATTTTCACATTATGCAAAATACATTATTACAGATTCTGGGAACACACAAAGCATAGATGGACCTGGACTGAGTGCTGCTGGTACTGCTGGTACTGCTGGTCTGAGTATCTTTTTTTTTTTTTTAAGAAAATCAAGAAATGGAAATATCCATGTGTCTTGGTAATATAACATGCAAATCTATCTTAAAAATTATGTTTTAAAAAGTTTTATGTGTTGTAGAAGATGGTCAGCCAAATGAGCATGTCCCCACTGACCAATGGTCATTTTTCACTGAATATAAAACAGATAAAAATAGTGAGTAACTGCAAGTTATTTCCACCATTAGGAACATTTTTGGGTATACCTTAACCTAAATAAAAGAAATATGAGAAAAAATACATGAATTATTTATAAAATATCACTTTTTAATCGTGTCCCTCCAGTTTTGTTTCCATTTCTTGTTGCAAAAACTGGTTTTGTTACGGGGTTGAACGTTGGACTGTTACGCACTTTTGGGAACCACTGTGTCACGGGGTCGAATTTAAAGCAACGTAAGTGACAATGAAATTCGTGACACTGTTTGGGATTTCATGCATAAGGTGGGGGGACATATTTTCTTGGAGGTTCAAAGAGAATCACCGAGAAACGAAGGTGAGTTTTACTTCCTTTAAACTTTGTGGCTAACATTAACTTTAGTTTCTGTTAGCAGGCAATATTCTCTGACATTTTCCTTGTAAATGTGCCATTTAAGTACGTGTTATTTAATTATTCAAATTGCTTGAATAATTGATGCAGCAATGCCATTATTGCGTTTCATGTTTATCCCGGGGTACGTAAGTCATCCAATAAGATCAAACTAATGGCAATTGAAGGGCAGTTTCTGGAATTAGGAATATTCAAACACGTTTTTGTTGAACGTTGTTGTTTAAGCTGCAAGAAAATTCAGAAAGCCAAGAGACATCAAGCAAGACAACACAAGCAACAGAATGAAACAACTGCAGTTGGCAGTGTTGGCTAACTGGATCACCAAACAACTCGGTTTAAGGCTTTAGCATTCATCTATAAAAGCTGCAGGCTTCAACAGCGTGCCTGTAGCAACTGATTATTGTGTTTACTGTGAATAAATGGGAAAAGCTCCATAGCTTGTTGCTATGGGAGCTTTGTGTCAGATGTTCACTCAGATGAGGAGCATAAGCCATGTAACTGTGACACCAGGGGCTGCAGAACTGCACCGTTAACCCGTACGGCCGACAAAATGTGAACGTTTAGCCGATTTCTCACTCACTTTTGTGAAGAACTGTGATTGTGTCATGACTCAACGTCAAAGCTGCAGTATGTAACGTTCGTTGAAACTGTCACTATGTCGTGACAGTATGGCATGGGACAGATAATCTGTGACAAAAAAATCACAGTGCTACCCGTGCCGACTTGAAAAAAGACAAAACAAATCAGCCAGGAGGCGGGGCTTAGTGCTGTCAATCACAATCTCGTGTGGTGCTACAGCTAGCATAGCCTGTTATGAAAGCTCAGTCTCGTTAGCATGGCCAGATAAACATTTTTCCTGTAGAGGTAAGTCATTTCTCAACCATCAGCATGTTTAGCAGCGAGTTCATGAGGCCTACTGACAGCGCTAAGACCCTCCTCCTGATTCTGATTGGTTGTTTTTGATTGGGAGTGGTGCATTTCTTCAGACATCAGCAGCAGAACAGGGAGGAGGTGGAGGAGATCGAACCTTTCACAGATTATCGATCTCATATTTTACCATCGCAACAAAGTGACAGTTTTACCAAAAATGTAACAAACAAACTCGTACTGAGTTTATTTAAAGAATTACAGAATCTACCAGCCAGCGGTGAACATTCACTGAAATGTCTTATTGAATCGTTTCGTTTTGCTGCTAAACTAATGCGGCACAAATCACATCTGTTTTTGTTTACTTCACTACGCCGGCGAACTGTCCTGATACGCATGCCTACGTTCAGTGGCGGAGCGCCGGTTGGCGTGGAAACATGTGCACGCATGATTCACGTTTGCACACAAACCGTGTCGGCGGTTAGAGGACGAAACCAAGCCCTGGAGCGGTCAGGTCATGTGTCAGAGTGACGGCATGAGTGAACTGTGCATGCATAGAGAAATGATGAAATGGAAAGCATCATAATTCCACCTACCATAACACACAAAGGAGAAAAAAGAAAAAAATTATTTGCAATTCTTATTGACACGGGCACGACAAGCATGCCGGTACTTTTCTATTAGTTTCGATACATTTACTTGCTGCCCAGCTGGGAATCTGTGGAAACAACAGTTCACAGAGTCAACAGAGCTGAGAAAGCAGATAAATTAAAGGGGATTAATGAATAATTTCTAGACACAGACTGAGGTCAAAGTGGATGAAATGAGATACTCTGGGGGTTAACTGAAGTACTTAGCCTCTTGCACTGCCATGATTTTCTCCTGTTACAAAGTTTGAAACCAGAGACGTTGGCAGACATAAAGCCACACTGGGGAACACGATCTTAATACAGAGTCCTGACTGAAATTCCTATTTTTATACACACACACACACACGCTCTTTTCTCACACATTTCTTCTTGTAAGCACAAGGTTATATTCTACATACTATCAATCAATAATGATTTTATTGATTGGTAAAAAAAAAAGAAAAAGAAAATTATTGTGGCCTTCTATGAATCCACTGTTGCCCTCCAGGCCTGAGAGCCGGTTGCCGCCCTTTGCAGTGACGACTGTCACCAAGCATTTATGATAACTGGCAATGATGTTTTTATAATGCTGTCGAATATTTTTAAACGGGAAAGTTGGTTTAATTCATCCACACCGAACGGTTTTCCATCTTGAGCGTCCCGTTTAAAGTCGTGCAGCAGCCGCTCCGTCGGATTTAAAGGGGCGGTGTTATGTGTTTTCCAGGCACTTGGTGCCATTTCATAGCACAATAAAGTAAGTATGTTACCTTCAGTGGCTGTATGTGACTTGAAAGAAATTTGACTTTGGAATTTGTAGCCTTAAAATTAGGTCTCTGTCTCTTTAAGAAACGCCTACTCCAGTGCTCCTCATTATGCCGTTCACAACCTTTCTGAGGAGCATCGGACTGAGGAGTAGTTCGTATGATGAGCTCAGCATACGCAAAGTTCCACCTGGTGGTAAATTGCTGCTGCTGCTAGTCTGGAGGAGCTCGACGGGAAAGTCCAGTGCAAAACAGTTGCGGGTTTGTTTGTATTTTTTTTCAGATTCAGAAGTGAACTGTGCCATTGTGCTTCAGATCATTGTCCAGTTGCAGATCACAGTTGTGTTCGAGTTTCACGTCACGAACAGACTGACGCTAGGATTTACGATTTGAGACCAGAATTCACGGCAACAGCAAGTCGGCAGCAAACATCGACATGTTTGACTTATGCAACTTTTATTAAGATGTAAAAATACAAGCATTTCTATGAAAAATGAATAATCTCTCTTCACATTGCTTAGAGATTCTACACAGATGCTCCAAATAGAAACGCCAGTTATTAAAAGAAACATTGTGCACAAGTCTTTAGTCCTTCTCGTGTATTTCCCTCTGATCAGACTCTAATCATCTTTGAGAACAGACACTTTGGTGTTTCACAGCCAGACAAAAAAAAAAAATAAATAATCAAAACTAAAAAAATGCAATCAGGACTGAATGGTGAATCGTCTGCCTCACAGACAAGTGGCACGTTAACTCAGACCTGAATGCGTCAGAAGCCTGTCTGCCTCTCTGCCAAACATTGTGCTCTTTGGTTTTATTTTTCTTCTTCTTTTTTTTTTTTTTTTTTCCCATTAGCACCTCCGTCCCCCACATACCTGCCTGCGCTCTCTTTCATAGCCTCTGGCCGCCTTCGCCCATCTTCCCACACATCGCTGTAATTTATGGCCAGAACACATTCACATGTAGATAATTGACTGGGAGGCGATGACCAACCCGGCCTGCTGTCAAATTAAAGACACAATTGCGCAAAACACACATAAAAAAACACACCCTCCTGAGGTGGGTTTGAAAAAAAACTTAATCATTTAATTGACTGAAAAAAAAAAACATCTGAGGAAATAACACTAAATGCCACATTTTTGTGACTAATCTGCTCATGAATCTCTCCATGTGAAGCTTCTCTCCGGTTTGGTTTAAGCAACATTCAAAACCCAAACAGTTCAAAGCCTTAAAATCCCATCATCCTCCTTTGGTTCAGCATGAAGCTCCCATTGATGCGGTGGATGCTGGCGCTCTGCGGATGCCTCATAGACTGTGAGATGACCAGTGGGCGGACTTAACACCGACATAACAAGGAGCCACATGACTCAGGCTCCAACATGAGGGATGTTGGAAAATAAATAAATAAATAAAAGAAGTGCAGTGCTCGTGTATTGATTGCACCAACCGGGCGCATTGGGCCGTGGTTTCGTGTGTAGGTTGAAGTGTGTTTGTGATTTTTTTTTTTGTACAGAAATGTTTGGAAACGGAAATATGACCCTGCAGGGTTGCAGAATCTGCCGTTGAATTGTTGATTTTTGCACGATCAGCTAATGAACTCAAAACAACCTGCAAAGACTCCGAGCTGTCTCCATCTCTGGATCATGGGAAACATGGGAAGATGTTAACTGGGGTTTCCACTGACACTTTAACGCGCAAATCGAAATCACCAAAATAAATTGCTTAATGGAGACATGATAATTTTTGAAAATAAAAAAACAAAACAAAACACAACACCTCTAGCTTTGCAATTACAAAATGCCTCTAGGATTTATTTGGTAAAACTACAACGGAAACACTTTATTTCACATCACCCGAATCACATGACCGACAACCGGATGTTGCTACTGGGGGAAACCACAAAGAAGAAGAACACAGGAAGTAGTTGAAAGATAATGGCGCAGCATGTGTTTAATGACTTATCATGTGAAAAAACTTACATGCGTTTGATTTTATTGCGTGTCTACTTTAGTGGAATTGCAAAATCATGTTGTTTTGTCTAAGTTTTGCGCACATTTCTAATGGGAACGCAGCTATCGACAACGTTCATGAGGAAGGAAAGACAAAACCAGAGTAAAACCAGCTTCTCTGCGTTTTTGTGCCTGAGCTGCTGACGCAGAACACATTCAAAGAAAAGAAAGACGCTGGAAGCGGCGCAGACTTTCCTCTCAGAGGGTGATTTGTGTCCTCGCAGCAGGAAATCCCCGTTGGAAACCGACGACAGCTCGGATGCGCGACGCATCTCGCTGTGCACCTGTGTGCACCAAACGCGACCTGTCCAGTAGAGTGAAACCGCTTTCCCCTAAATGTGGTGAGGAATCCGTCTGCAGGAAGCCGCATGGTGGAAGCAGGTTGCAGGAGCGTTTGCACGGCTGTCACTCACACAGATTCACATAAATCTAAATGTGATGACATATCCACTGGGCTGAAAATGCCTTTGTTTACGCCTCCAGTTGTTATTGTTCTGGAAACGGCACAGTTGAATATTTTGTTTGCGGCCATAGGGAGACAGTTGGCCTGAAACAGAAAACATTGTCACTTATTTTATGGGTTAAATGCTCTTGTCAAACTCTTTTATTGGGGGATCAGTCATGAAAAATTGACAGTTTTGTCCCCTTTTTCTACTTTGACCACAAAGAAAGACGAAGACGTTACAAAAACAAAACCAGGTGACATAAATGAGCAAGAACGTTCCCATGGCTCACCCGGCTCCCGTTGAATTTGAACTTTAATCTCAGAATTCTGACATTAACCTACTGAGATCAAAAGTCTGAATTCTTCTTCTTCTTCTTTTTTTGAAATTCCAAGTTTCTGACTTGAGGACAAAGACCTGAGACTTGCAAAACAGTGACTTTGTCCCACCTCTGGCTCACAGATCTTTAGATTGTTTTCAGCTCTGCTGTTCCACATGTAGACCACAAGAGGGCGACCACACTCCTTGTATGTTTAACCTCTCATCCCACTGACAGTAATCCATTCCAACAAGGAATTTCAATCCAAGAGCCACAAGATTCCAGATTACTGGGGGGAAAAAGTGATATTAAGTCAACTGAATGTCAAAAAAATGAATATGTTATTTATAGTTCAACTTCCTTGTAAATTAAAAAGCACTAAAAGGCAAAGAAAAAAAAGAAAAAAAAAAGAGAGATTTCTCTTTCTATTTTGAAACGTCCTATGTGGATGAAGAATGTGCGTCCACTCTCCATTTTGTCCTTGCGCTGCAGGACACCTGGAGGTGATGTGGGTCATAAATGCGCGCGGCCCCCCGGGTCTGCTTTGCTGCACCCAAGAGCAGTTTGTTCTAATGGCTTCCTCCACAGAGACCGCGACCGTTGAAAGTTTGCTTTGCGTTACGGGAAGTTGCCGAAGCGGTCACCTCTCTCCACTCCCCCCCACCCTCCACACACACACTGTTTCACTCAAGTGTGGAATCACTCATATTCCATTAGGCTCATTAACAGGGTCATTCCGAAGATTAAGAAGGTGGAGGAATTTCACCGTGGCTGCAGGCGTTGAGTAAGAAGCTTAAAACGGGAACCGTCGCTCGTTTTTTTTCTTCTTTTCGTTCCGGGACGTCACGATTTTGATGTTTTCATTTGCAGATATCAAACATGCTTTTTCAAACGAATACATAATGCATAGGTTTGAAAGGGCTTTGGCGGTCATCCCTGCGTGACCAAGGAGCGAGGTCAAAGGTCGGAAATGGCCGCCTTTCATGGGCCGCAACACTTTTATGGCTTTGTCTGCTCGGACGCAGGCAGTGAGCAGAAAAAGAAGTTCGCTTCTGATCAAATCCTTCTTTGCAGCATGAAAAATAAAAAAAAATGAAACATCAACGTGAACTCAGAGGTTCTTTAAATGAGCTTCTGGAGAAAAGACAAAAAAAAAAACAAAACAAACAGATTTCCACTATTCCTCACACCGAGTGTCTTATCTGAGCCAAACCCTTTATGGACCATCACCTCGTAATCCGCTCCTTTACTGCCTTCGCTTTGCGCTGCTGTCAAGGGTAAGGTAATCAGCTTATCGTGAAAATATGATTTATAAAAGCTGCGTATGTGAGGGGCCTCTCGATGATTCAGAATGACTTTGATATCTTCCAAGGAAGAAAGAAAAAAAAAAGAAAGCAGAGAAAGCAGCGACACAGACTGTGATAATCCCGGGTAGATTAGGGTTATTGTCGTCCACCATTCGGGGCGTTTTCAGCTCATTCTGAGTGCTTTAGTTGGACAGGTAGCAGAGGGAGCTCGCTTTGTTTCAGTACTTTGTTGCCTTATCTCGGATCATATCCCAGTACTGAAGGCATGTGACGTTGGGCAACGGGGCAATAAAGCAAAGCAGCTCTTTATGAGACCGACTGTGAAACTGCAGAGGCATCCTGAAACCTTAGCTTTAAACCAACAACAAGAGGCGCTTATCAATATAAAACAAAATATACACATGTAAAGTTTAACAACTAGTGTGCTTTTTTTTTTTTTTTTGGCATCATTATTGGATTATAGACCATTTCATCTTTCCTTAACTTAGCCGGAGCTACCAGAGTTTAGCAAAGTGTAATGAATGAATCTCAAATGACCGTTATAATGTTTAATTACTCATCTTATGAAAGAGCCTTTTCACTTGATTTTAATTTCATTTCTGACTCAATATGATCGCCGCAGTTGTGAAGTTGTGTTGTTTGTAGACGAGGATTTGCTCAGGTGTGCAGTTGAAACGAAGCTCACGCTTTTTAAAAAGAAAAAAAAACCCCACAAAAAACAAGTTAGAGTCTTTCAAAAAGTAACAGCAGCTATTCTCATAATTTTTTTTTTTTTTTTTGTGTGTGTGTTTGTCCAGAGTTGTGAAACAATTTATGGGGGTGTGTTTGTGCAATGATGAAAACATCAAAAACTTTGTTTTCTCCATCCCATATATGCAGATTGATGGATCAGATGCTTTACTTTTTACTAGAAAACAGAAAAAATGAAATTTTGGCAGGACCTCAAACCAAATGATAATTAAAATATTTGAATTCAAATCTCAGTGATGGTGTAAATTGGCTTTTTAAAGACAACCAGAGAATGAAATATTGAAGGAGCCAAATTACAATCAACACAGCTGATACGACGCTCAAAATACTATAAAAAAAAAAAAAACGTCCAGAGAACCAGGAAGGTTAAAGTTGTTATGAAGTATTCTGAGCTGGCGATAAGGCAGCTTTAACTGAAGCGGATTCTGGCTGGCAACAAGGAGGCACAGGTCAGCAAGTCAAGTGATGGGCTTTAGATTGAGTTTTAAAATTTTAAAGCTGTTATAAAAGAGACTGTTTTATGTGACTGCTGTCGTGTTGGCCCTGATTCAAGGTTTGTGGACAATGCAGAAACCGAAGATGACGGTGGTGCCAGCCTTTGGTGAGAGGGGCAATGAAGCAGGGTGGGGTGCAGGGGGTGCGGGGGCAGCAATGTCCCGCAGAGGTTGGGTGATGAAGGTCAGGGAGGTTGAGGGGGTGAGGAAGTCAGACAGGTAGGGGACGCTGATCCAGGTGGTGGGACTGTTCAGTCACCATGTCTCAATCTGCAGAGCGTCCCTGCTTGACCGGCCGAGGGCGACCACTGACGGCCCCCAATTACACTTCCTCTGTCCTCCAGAAAGCAGCCAATGTGGCGTGTCCCTTTAAAAATACGTGCTGACCACAACCGCGTGGCGATAGCTCCGACGTTTATGGTGGGATTTGGCCAACTTGTAGCAGCACAGCAAAAACTTTTGCAAGTTTTTTTTTTTTTTTTCTGGACTTTTAAGGTTTTAAGAGATGGCGTAAAACCTGGGAGGGGACTTGACATCTAGGGATGGAGGAGGGAAAATAAAAGAAGAAAATAGAGATTATGAGGTGGAAAGGTCAACCCGATGTTTCAGAGAGGGACATTTTTTCCATCAGGATGCCTCCTGTGGTCAGGGTTAATGTGGTGTTCTTGGGACAGAGATGTGCGGATGAATTAATTTTAGGGATGAGCAGAGGAGCGTGGAGACAGCCGGCCAGAGTCCACCACAGGTGGGGAGAGGAGGGAGAGGAGGGCAGGAGATTTGGAACATTTTTTTTGTTTTGTTTTGTTTTTTTTCTGACTGCACCGTCTGGGAAATCCTGAAAAATCCTGGTAACGACCGTCTGGGTGACTGGGAACGACATCTTATCCGTTTAGGTTTCCCAATCACAAAATGATCAGACATCACTTCAGTGTCTCATCAGGAACACTGATCACTGTAATTAACACAAAGGAACACAACCAGGTCTTTACGGCTATTAGTGGTTTTAAACCAACATTTAAATAAGTGCATTATCAGTGTCCTAATTACAGCTTGATGAGACGTCGTTAAATGTTTCACACTCTTAGAAAGTTTGCTATCTCACTAGCATTGACTGTAAAATTTCGCAAATTGAAATCACGACAATAAGTCGTGAATTGAAATCACGACTTATTGTCATGAATTGACAATAAGTCAATTCACGACTTATTGTCAGCAATTTCGGAAAAAGAAAAAAAAAAAACTCTAGTTTTTCGCAAAAAAAAATGTTTTTTGAGCCAGGATGAGGTGAGTTTTCTCCGGCCGTATAGAAAAAGATGTATTTTGTAAAACTGCAACACGTAAGTCACGTGATCAACAACTGGATGTTGCTACTGGAAAAAACGACAAAGACGACGACGGGACGTAGTAGGAGGACGAAGGTTTTTTTTTTTTCACGGACAGCGTGGAGCTCTCACAGCCTCGCATGGTTCATAAGAAGATGTCCGATTCCAACGTGTTGCATCCAAAACTCTTCTGTAAAATTTCCTGGCTACAATTTCCCCAAAAATTCTGCATCAGCAGCCGCTCACAGGTACAGGGCATTTGTCGTTCCAACGCCTGGATGAGACGCTAACGTCTCCTCTGATATATGTAACTGTTTACATTCGTCGCTGCCAGGATTTGAATGACTTTTGCCGTTAAATCATGAGATTTTAGCTTAATTTCTTATTTAATGGAAATGCCGAATTGCAAAATTGTGCTTTTCGACATTCGGCAGAGATTTGAGTAAATTTGTAATGGAAACAACTTTTGATATTTTATGCAACAACTTACACATTTTCTAGCATAGTTTTCTTTTTACCGCAGCATTTAAGGAGCTGTTATTCTTTTTCTTATTTTCTGCCAATTATGATACGGAAATGTTAATAATAAACGTTTGCAATGCCAATACTCATACCAATGCTGCTTTTAAATCAAAAGTGTGATCTAACGGTAAAGCTTTAGGTGTTTCTATGTTCCTTCTTTTGAATTATGTAATTCAAATCCAGGACAGGGTTTGGACACAGCTTGTAAAATAAAAATAATCCGGGCTTTTACTTTATGCCAGTTTAGATACTGTTGCTATTGTTTATGTAAAACACACATATTAAAGATATGAAGCTGGAAATGAGTGCAATAAGTCTTATTTGCATCAAAAGTGCAGCTGAAGCTTTTACCTCATTTTAACTTTACATATGTAAATATTACCACGTATATATTATTTTTCCATTTGTGTTTTGATCTCCTCATTTTTTTATATTAATTAGATCTTGCCTTATTTAATTCATCCCTGCATGTTCATTATTGTTCATTGGGTGTTGCCGTATGGTTTTATTTCTCTCTTAATGGTTTTGGTTTATTCATTGGATTATGTTCTTTTAGATTAGTATTGCTCTTCCTCCCTTGGTTTGTAATTTCTTCAGCTTTTTTTTTTCTCTTTTTTTCTTGATTTCCTCACCTGCATCCACTGCATCAGAATATAAACTTTGGTCCTAACCTTAAAAACAAAACAAAACAAAAACAATTATTTTTTTTTTTTCTTTATTTCATTCTTTTTTTTTATTTTTATTTTATTTATTTTTCCACAGGTTACTGGTCTCACCTGCGACAGACTGGCAACCTGTCCAGGGTGAACCCCGCCTCTCGCCCGGAACGCAGCTGGAGATAGGCACCAGCAACTCCCGACCCCGTTAGGGAGAAGGGTGACGGAAAATGGATGGATGGATGGATGGATGGTTACTGGTCTCACATCGTAGATGGTGATATATTTTTGAATAAAAATCACACACTGCAGTTTTAACTCACGTTTGGATGGATGTTTTAATTATATATTTTTACAGAAACATTCCTAAAAATGAACCAATTGCAGCAAAACATTGTAATTTGTTGCTGACATGGCAGTAAATAAATGTGTGTAAATGGGTTATTAACCACATCAAACCGTTAAAGGTTTTGGGTTTTTTTTCTTCCAGCTCTTTTCAGAAACCAAGCAAGCGATCACTCCTGTACACATTTTATGTTCCAACCATTGGACCGAATCAGTTGCATTTCACATCTTTTCCACTGTAACCAGCCGGATTTCTCATGGCGTTTAAAATACCAGGTCGCAGTCACAAGCTCTGTCTCGGCGAAGAAGGAAACTGTTAAAACGTTGAGTGAATCACAGGGCAGCAAGACCGACGTTACGGTCAACTGACTGTGAAGTTTATTCTCTTTACTCATGAAATAATAGATAACTCGGGTTTCGCATTAGGTGGCGTGGATCCAGACTCTTAATTGTTCAAAAGCTGACTTGAACAAGATCAGTGGATCCAGAGGAGCTCCCGTGAAGCCCTCAGACGTCAAAGGTCATGTTTAGAGTAAAAACAGGTTATTCACTCGTGGAAACATCGAAGTTTATCATTGAAATGTGACAGCAGTGGCTGCAGGGGGGATGGCAGCGATGGGACGACCGTATCTCAGGGGTTTTGTGATTTTAAGCCCTTTTGGGACCAAAAATCTGCAAAGCGAAAGGCAACTTTAACAAAAGCCGACTCCGTCAGCAGCTTCAGCTCTTTGCTTCTGCTCCACTTTGCATGAGATCCGTGGCCCTCCTGACAAAGATCCCATTTAGCGAAACCACGCCAACATCGACCCGTACATGAGGTAAAAGGAAATGATTCCCCTCAGCTCTCCGGTTACACATTAACCGTTAACAAAAAAGAGAAATAAAAAGAGCTTGTAGACTTGGACAGATAACCTGCTACTGCGTCTGACAGACAAGGCAAATAAATTGCTGACTGAAAAAATAATCCTGACACTAAAGGTCATTGTTGCTACTGTCACGTTTTTGTTTTTTTTCTTTTTCTGCGTCGCTGTTGCGTTTATGGCCGGCATGAAAATCTCCGGGTGTCCGACTTGTTGTTGCAAAAGGGGAAAAATGTCGCTTGTGAAAAGTTTTATTATCTGTAACAAGGAGGTGAAGGAGCTTTATAACGGCACGCTGTGGAGCGATACAGATTTCCACTAGGCTTTCAACAAAGTCTGTAAAAGACGCGTCATAAAAGCACATCGCTGAGAATCACCTCTGTGTTGTAATGATACTTTGTTGCACGAGCCTTTTACAGTCGTCAATATTTCTAATTACTATTTGTGGTTTGAAAAAAAAAAAAATCCCATAATGCATTTGTTCACCCAACCACACAAACTTCTGGATGTTTATGTGGTTTCCTGTTCATCTCTTTCCTGTTAAATATTTCAGTTTTATTCAGCAGGATTTCTGTCCTGTGGTTGTACATTCACAAGCATTCGACTGTTCTGCCTTCAGAGCAGCCTCCAGTCGCTGAATTTTAACCGATTCCCTTTGACTTAAACGAGTCCACCATCAGTTGGCCTCCATTTTGTAACCACATCAGACATTGACGTCAAAACGCAGCCGGTTCTGGATCATATGCCATGCTACAGGGGAAACAAAAATGGAGGTAAAAGATAGTCAGCTGGCCTCATCTTCGCTGAAGGCAACATTTTGACTCATTACTGGTTGTCGGGGTGAAGGAAGACATCGAGCTTCACTGTGCTGATGTTCGTCAGACGCTGCCTGGTGGAGCTCAGTGAGGTGTGTTGTGTGATTCATCAGACGTTTGTTTTATTCAGAAATGCGTATGAACAGCAGTGTCCACATGTTGCCCCAGCTACTCCACTTCCACTGCTCAGTGGAAGTGGGTCAAAGACTCTGGGAGAGAAAACGCAACGGCGTCGTCCAGGGAGCGTCTCTGCGACGCTTCGTAAAAGAATAGAGGGATTGAGCACTTTCGTGTCAGCGTGGATTCATATACAAAATCTAAAAAGTAGTAACAGCAGCCGACCGCTGTGAGCCGAAAAATCGCCTCATTCTAACACCAAAACTTTATGTCCAACTTTTTTTTTTTTTTCTTATTTCAAAATTCCATTTTGAGGAACGTCGGAGCGGAGCGCGCGTCGTTAAGATGCAGAGTGTGAGATATAAACACTCACCCCCACAAACTGTTTGTTTGTGCAGATTCATATAAATGGGTGTCAAATTTCCTCCACAGTGATGTAACAAATATCAGGTTGTGCGAAATTAGATTGGATAGATTTTTTTTCCCCTCCCCCTGAATAGATAGAAATATTATCCAAACGGGCTTTGTGCATTTGTGGAGGCAAACGCACAAAGTATTGTATTTTAAATTAATACTATAATGTGAAACAGAAGAAAAGACAACATCTGTGAGAGGGTAAACTTTTTTTTTTTTTTTTTAATGCAATGTATGTGTATATGATGCACAAGAGCAGAGCATGCTGTTGTGCAAGCGCAGCCAAAGTAAAAGTTTAACTTCACCCACCTAATTTTTGGTGAAACTAAAGAGTTATTGAGTGACTGTTGGCCGTCTAGTCCAAGCGTCTCCGCTTAACTGTTTTTTTTTTTTCAATGTAATAAATTTGGATAAATCTTTCCTTGACGTTCTTGAACTTGCCGAGATGTTTACTTTGACGGATGTTGTTCAAATTCCAAACAGCTGGAGATAAAATGGATCCCTGTGGTTTCTGTTCAGGTTAGTTAACTTCCAGTGAAGATCTGGGTACAGTTGGTTTGAGTTGTTTGTTCACATTTCAGTGGCGAACGCCACACACACACACATCACCAAGCTGACGGTGAATGTAGGTCAGATGCTGCCTAATGACAAGTTCTCCAAAGTTCCCCAATATTTAGCATAGTTAAAATTAAAAAATGAGAGAGAATATTATGAAAAATGAAGTTGAAGCGTTAAGATTATTATACTTTGTGATTTGATCGTTTGTGTGAGAGTTCTGCAGAGAGATATCAGAGCTATCAGTGATCTTCAGATCCAGCTGCTAAAGCGTCTCCAGAGACCCGTTGGAAGTTATTGATCATCATTTCTTGCAGAAACATCATTAAATAAAGGGAAAAACTCCCCAAACAGAGGAACTGAAAACGACTGAATTCCTCAAAAACAATCGATGATCCGTTTGTTTTGGATCTTTAGTGAAATACAGATTTCATAAATTTTTTGGTTTTTTTTGAGTAGCAAAAACTAAAAAAAAAAAAATAGTAAAAAGTAGAAAAAAAGTAAAAATGCTTGATTTTTAATTTTTTTTTTACTTACTTTTTTGGGGGGAAAATTTGTCCGTTTTACCAAATTTGTACTCTACTGGAATAAACATATTCAGGATTTATCTACTGTGATTTTCTGCTGTACAAATTAGTTCCGTGTTGACTTCTTCTCTGAACTCCAGCAAAAATGAATCTCATTTTCTCATCACCTGAATAAAAATCTTTCTGTTCAGAACAAACGAATGATTTTTTTTTTAATAGAGCTTATACAGCCAGATGTTTACATACTCTACATAAGAAGATGTAAGCTTTACCTCAATACCTGACATTCAGAGTAAACGTTTCCTGCTTTGTCGGATAAAATCATTCTGTGTGCTGAATGTCAAAATAACGCATTTATTTTCAGTTTCTTCTAATTGAGATTGTCCAGGTAGAAGAACATCTTGGTTGATGTCCTGAGATGCTGCTTATAATATTTCCAGATGAGGTTTTTCTCCTCATGATGGAATCTGTGAAGTGCACCAGTCCCCCTTCCTGCAAAATGCAGACACAGCATGATGCTGCCACTGCCGTACTTCCCGGTTCGGGCCGTGAAAATTCTTAACTTGGAAGAAAGTTGTCAAAAAAGTATTTTTATTTTTCTGGTATTTATTTATTTTGAATGGACACGGGGTTAAAAACAGGAAAAAAACAAAAATAAAACAAACTTTCATGCCCAATTGACATAAAATGTTACACCATCTGTTCAAAAAGGAGCAGATAGAAAATACAAGATCTGATGATTTCTCATCCTCATCAACTTACAAACATTTAAATCTCCAAACACCAGATGTACTTCAATTATTTCCACACTACATGACACTTAAATGTCACATTCTCATCCTTAAACGTACAATTATTTATACATTTTTAATATCGCCAACAGCATTTTTTTTCTTTAAAACCCTCATTTTATACAACATGTTTCCTAACAGGCACCTTTTCCAAACACTCTGTTGAGCCGGTTTACATTTTCACTGTTTTAAAACTCATCATTCAATCTATTCCATACATCTACTGATAAACAAAAACTATTTTTTGTTGTTCTAATACATTATTTATTTTTGATTATCTGACAAAAAAAAGAAAAAAAAAAAAGCATTGATGTTTTTTATTTATTTATTTATTTTTTATCTTAATTTGTACAAATGTGTAATTCCGTGTTACGCGAGCCGCAGCAGAGGTATGTTTGTCGTGCCCGGTTTCGGGCAGAATATTCCGCCCTGCAGGGCCGCTAACGGCGGCTGAGCGTGGCCCTGCATTAATCAGGGAGCTGTGAACCCGCCGTTTAATTGCGGAGGAAGCCGAGCAGGTAATTACTTTTTGAATCTCGCGAATGAGCGGACAAGGAAAGAAAACAAACAAAAAGGAAAAAACAAGACACAGGACATCCATACGTGGAGTTCTCGGACCCACCTATGTTTGTGCTGAGTGAGTTTGTGATATATAGATATATAGATATATTTATATATACATGTGTTTTTAAATCATGGTGGAGAAAAGTTAGTGCCTTGCCAAACATGTTAATTTCCTTTTGAATATTTTGACAAAGTGAAGCACAAACATGAAGATTAAGAAAAATTACAAAAATTAAAACAAAGTCTGGAAAGTGTGGCAGGCATTTGGTTTTTGTTCCCTTTTTTTTATGATACCTCCAAACACAAACCACTGCAGAAATCTTCTAATTGTGCAGTGAATCCAGCTGCAAATGTATTTTTTCGATGTTATATTTAGGCCTACGTGAATCACTTAAATTAATAGTTCGATGAATGTTACATTACTGATGGTCATATTTGTACTTGCCAATAGTTTAACACTTTCTAAGGAGTAGATTGTCAACAAATAAGGACTTTCTCCTCAGGGATCAATAGAGTACAAAGTAAATAAAGTGTTAATGAACAAACAGCGCCGTGAAGGGAGCAGACCGGCTCGGAGAACGTTGAGGAAAGGTTCAGTCAGTGGAGTTTATTTATGAAGCGCCTTTAGCAAACATGAATCACAGTGAGGATTGCGTAATATGGAAGCAATGGATAAAAGCACAATAAAAACCTGACATTAAAAGGCAGGGAGAACAAAACGCTTCCTTTTTTTTTTTGTTTTCTTAAGAAAAATCACAGTAGAGTCTGAAAAATGAACCTGCCAGGAAAAACTGCTCCACGGTTTAGTAGCCACAGACTGAAAGGTCCCGTCTGCCTTAGATTTTGGCCAAATCCGTGGAACAACCAGGAGATTCTGGGATTGGACTCGAGTGTTTAGTAAAAATTGATCCACATAATTATTAGCCAGGCCATTAAGCGGCCCCATAAATGACAAGAAAAGCTTTAAAGGGGCAGTATTATGTATTTTCCAGGCACATATTGACATTTTATAGCACGATCAAGTAGATATGTTACATTCAGTTGTTATAACAGTGCTCTATATATCAAAAATAACTTAAAACAAATTTGATCTAGCCTTGAAATTGATGTCTGTCTCTTTAAGAAGCTCTTCCACCAGTATATCGTCAGTGCTTCTCGTTAAGCTGTGTACAACGGCTCTGAGGAGTGTTGGACCGAAAACGATTTGCTTTGATTTCCATCAAGTCTTTTCTGATTGCTGCTGTCATTGGTCTGGAGGAGCAGAGTGGGTGGAGTCAGATGGAGACTGCAGCTACCGGGAGGAGCTTTGTGAAAATAGGCGGAGCTTTGAGCCCCTGAGTTCTTGCCACGAGAGTTTAAGGGATTTCTCAAACATACATGAAAGAATCAAAGCAACCCTCCCATTATGTTTTTGATGAGGGAATAATGTTAACATTATGTAAAGCTCAAAAAGTCTATTTTGCCTAATTGCCTCTCTTTAAAACTGACTGTAAAATCCACTGGGAGTCAGTAAAGAAATGATGAAACTGGGGCTTCTTTACAAAATGAATTCTAAATGCCTTTCACATGTGAATCTTGACTATCCGTCTCGAGTCAAGACCAGCAAAAAGAGCATTACAGCGGTCCAAGCGCGATGACAGGAAGAGGGAACTTTGCAAGACACTGCAAGTGAAGTGTTAGGTTCTGCTGTTCCCTCACTTTGCTTTTTTAGTGCGAGCAAATTAAGAAACTGCACCGATTTAGCTTTGGTGCATAAACTGCAGCAGACGGCACAGGAAAAGCTCAGCAGAGCGCTCTCATGCGGACGTCAACAAGAGCAGAGCAAACACCTGAGAACGGCATTCCTGCCTCGTTTCTAATGCTCTGCTGGATAAAGAGATGTCTTATCACACCACTGTTGGCCAGAAACTCTTCCTCGTAGGCGTGTGTTTGACTTCTCGCCGAGAACGGCACAAGCTGACGGCTTGGACCCGATTCCGCCTTGTTCGTTTCCTCTGGAGATTTATGGCACCCTGACACACCTTGGACGAAGCTGGTACAGTTTGTCTGATCAACAATGGCAAAAAAAAAAAAAAAAAGGTCAGAAGTGAGGCTGTGGCAGGATGTGCGCCGCTGTCTTTATTATTGTTTGTTGTAGTTACACACGGTGAGGATATCGCAATAAAAGTCTCACTTTCAGACAGAAAAATCAATCTGAGACGAACAATAGAAAGTATGAGGAAGGTGAACGCAGAATGAAGAGAGGGCTGTTGTAAATAGAAAAAAAGAGGAGTGAATTTCAAATAATCAGAAATTTTCTTTAAAAAAAACCAATTTCTGAGTTGCTGTTTAGTTTTTTACTTTTGAAGTTGAAAATGTTTTTTTTTTCTAGAAAATTTCTGATTTGTTTTGACTGAAATTTATCCTGCTTCTTATTTTTTCCCCCCCCATCACCATCGTATGGTGGTGAATTGAAAAATGAGTAAAGGGAGAAAGACACGTGGCAAAGGTCAGCAGGCCGGGTGTCGAACGTGCAACAGGACGAAGGCAGAGCCTCACCTCTGACCGGTTGTGCTTAAGTCCTGTGCCGCCAGAGCGGCCTGCTTCTAGTTTTTACTTGTTTTTACTTGACCTGTGAGAATTTGAGAATGAGGTCAGAAAATTTCTAGAAAACGCTCAGAAATTTCTGAGTTTGAAAAGTCATAAATGTGCCAGAACAGTCTCACAAGTTTTCTAAAAAAAATCCTTGAAAATTTCTGAGTATTTTTCTTGCAAATTTTCAACCCAGAAATTTCCAAGTGTTTTATAGAAAATGTATGAGATTAAGCTTAAGAGGTAAAAATGTAGGACTTCTTTCTAGCAACTTTTTGACTTTTTAAACTCAGAAATGTTCAAGTTCTTTTCTAGAAGAAAAGATGAAATCTCAAAATTTCCAAATTGTTTTGGTGGAAATGTACTCCTCCTCCTCTTCTTCTTCCTCTTCTTCTTCTTTACCCTAATATGCCGTCACAGTGAACCATGCTCTGCAGGGCATATTTGGAGCTGTTTTCCTGGTTCTTCACTAGGTGACAGCAGTGGATTCAGCCAGATTGCAGCTGATCTTCTGCTGTCAACACAAAACGGCTCCTATGTTTCCAGGACAGTGCTATGCAAAATGAAGCACTGGCATGGAACTGGACCTCAGAATATGGTCCCAGTCATGCAAATGTGTCCAGAGTCAACGAATCTAACAGTCACTAATGGCTAACTTGCAGACAAATACGGTTTTATATGTGAAAGTTTGATACAGACGGGCCATCTTCATACTTTGCACAAAATATTTGGCTACAGCAGGAAGGATGCTGGAGGTATCTGATGAAAGCTGTTTCCCTGTCGTCGGTGAACCGGAGCACTTGAGCAGCTCTGCTCTCATCAGGCAATGTGGAGGGCAAGTTTCATCAGTTAGCACATAATCAAATGCGGAAAAGTTCAAGAGTCGTGAACGCTAACCGCTGTGCGGATGTAGAGCGCAGAGATGTCAGTGCACCGTTGCTGCTTTTCTTGCCTCGGAGTCGGCTAACTCCGGCCCCTACGATGACCGGTCCTCGTTGTGCTTTCACTCGACTCTATGGAGATGGCCATTCAGGCCTTCCCCCTGGCCGTCCCCCCCACGCACCTGACAAAGTGGCTGTTGCTTTGAGTCCCGAGTCAATATTGACCTGGAACCAGGAGGATGAAGGCAGCATCAGCAACATCAGCAGCAACAAAAGCACATGTACACTTTACCTGAAAAAAACCTGGAAACCACCCGAGAAGACGAGGTGCTGATTTAGCGTCCTGTGAGGAGCTGGAGGCTTAAATGCAGGAGGCGAAGTGAAGCAAACTTCTTATTGTCGGTAATTAAGACAAACAGTATGAAAGGAAAACGACAAAGGAAACGTAAAATGAATGACAACATATTGGACTCCATGGTTGATGCTGTTACCCTCTTTATGTTGGTCCCGTGTCTAAGTTTCACCCAAAGCGGTCTGCCTGAGGGCAGAAACCGAAGAAGAGTGTGTTCATAACCAGCACTGACCATGGGATGTGAAACAGGCAATAGGCAACAACAACAGAGTCGCAGTGATTGGTCAGAAACAAAGGAAATATAGAAAATATTGCACTTCCGCACAAATTTACGAATGTTGAAGGAATTTGCTAAATAGCTGCAATATTTTTTTTGCATCAAATATTTCAACAAGGCAAAGTGCTTCACAACATAAAAACCCAAGACAGCAACCGATTATGGAATGGCAATAAACATGACATTTTGTCAAATGTCATCATTAAACGTTTTGATTCATGTTCCACTTACCAAGACGTTTTTCAGGTGACGGAAGGCCGACTTTGTGTGACTCTGAAGGTTCAGACCAGAGTCCATCACTACTCCCAGATTTCAGGCCTGATCTCTAGTTTCTGGCTGTAATAACTGAACTTCATGCTAGTTCTAGAGCGTTCTTCTGTTGTTCCAAAGATAACACCTTCGGTTTTGCTGCTGTTTATCTGGAGAAACGCTTTTAGCATTCAGCAGACTGAGCGCAAATGTTCAGGGTACCAGCCTCTTGCTGTTGAAGCGGAGCACACAATGTAATCGTTGAAGCTGCCCCGATCATGAAACTCTGAATTATGTTTGTGAAATAATAATAAAAAAACATTCCTGCTTGGAACTTTATCAGCTACTTTTTCCCTGCCCACGACGCTATTAAAAAAGAGCCTTAAGACCTTAAGACAAAACCAAACAGCAGTGAGACAGAGACAAGTTTGCCGAGCCGTGACAAACAGCCAATCCTCAAAGCTGCTCTCATCTGATGTGATTTAGCCGAAGAAAAGAAGAGGAAAACTCTCAATCCCTGACTACACACACACACACACACACACACACACACACACACACACACACACACACACAAACACACCTTGCGCGACCTTTCGAGCAAACACGACTCGGAGACTTTCAAGTCCAACAAGGAAACACGCGCATAAGCACACACCCTGTGTCACGGATTGTGTTGACTCTGTTGCTGTGCTGTGCAGCGTGCAACACCTAACCCTAACCCACCACCGGCTGAGTGTGAGTCCCACACTAAGCCATCCCGGCACAGGATCATCCGCAGGTCATGTTTATGAAGTGGGAGTAGTGGAAGGATGCCAGCATCGCCGTCATTTTCCTCTTCTTCTTTGTCTGAGGGTGCATCATCTGTGTGATCAGGCCGAGCGCCGCTTGTTGACTGGCTCTCTCTGATTTGTGGGTGTGGCGAAGAAATCTCACTGCACTGATAGAGATCAAAGCTGCTGCTTCACCAGACGAAGAGAAACTGAAACTGATGAAATCAGCCTGAACTCTGGTGGATTCACAGGCTGTGGCTGTGCAGGGGAGCAATGAGGTGTTGGCATGGAAACAGATGGACGTCAGCATGATGGGTTGCCAGAGACATGTGGTGCGGCCTACAGAGTTAGGTTTCAAGGACGTGCCATGTTGTGGATTGCTAGCTTTATTAGCTACACTAGCGCTATCAGCTTTATTAGCTACATTAGCACTATCAGCTTTATTAGCCACATTAGCGCTATCAGCTTTATTAGCTTTGAGTTCGATCAGCCTTGCACTCTGCACAGACGTCTCTTTGATAACTGGTAAGCAGGCAGAAACGGAAAGATATGAATTTACACGAGAAACGTGTTTAAAAATGATTTTGGCTACAATGCAGCTGTTACATTCAGTAAATCAGAATATTCTTGAAAAGTTCGTTGATCTCAGTTGATCGTTTTCACTGAATGAAACACCAACGTTGGCCTAATAACAGGAGGGTGTTCTGAAACCTTTGTATTCTGTTAATTTTGATGATTTTCTCCTTACTGTTAATGAAAACAAAACATTAAAGATCATAATGTTACATCAGACCAATGAAAAAACATTTTTAGTACAGAAATATGGTTTCCTGGAAAGTTTACTGAATACCTGCTTAAAGATGTTAAACTGCAGAACCTGGCATCCCGATCACAGCTTTGGTTGTTTATACATTAAGTGCTTGGAAAAAAATAAAAAAAAAGTGGGATTGCTTCTTGATTGGAGTCTATCCAAACTTTGGGTCAAACATCTCAAAAAGAGATGAGAAGCCTGGTGAATTGGTCCTTTGTCATTGATTCTGTTCATAACCTTTCATACCAATCAGTAGATACCTCTGTACTGGATAAGTATTGTAGAGGTAGATCAAAGTTGCATGTACACAATTAATATTGTACATGTTTTTCACACAACAAGCCCGGGGAAAAATATCAACTCTTTGACCTATCAAAACAACAGCTCATGAATATCACCATGGCAACCTTTCTATAAGGAAATACAAAGTGTTCAAGACGCATGACACTAATTCAGCCATGCACATGAAACTTCAGTGATTGTTTCGCATTAAGTTCCGTGAAAAACTGATGGCGAAACGACTTTTGAGACTTCAGCTCTTTAGTCTTGAGACTTTCAAGGCCCATGGAGCGAAAACCTCATATCTTGCGGGTTTGCTTTGCTGCAATGGGCATTCGTGCAGCTTTTATGTGCTATGTTGTTAAGAAATTATTTTTTTTCACACAAAGACAGATGTTATTGCCATTCAACTGTACTTTTAAAAATGTACAAATTGAAAGAAAGTTTGTTGCAAGGCTCCAATAAAAATTGAAAAAAACAAAAAATTCAAAGGATCAATATAAATGTATATAATGAAAGATTGAACTAATGGTAGTTTAGTATCTTTACGACATGAGGGATGAAGCAGTAGTGGAATCTGGACAGGACTTTGTTAAAGGACGAAAACTTTATATTTATTTGTCCTGAACCGCGATGTTACCTGTGACCCTTTTTTTTTAATACGAAGGATTCAAAACTATTAAAAAACAAAAAGCTTTGAATGATAGAAAGCAAGTTTCCCTGAATGTAAACCTCTTCACCTCTTCACCCTTTCAGAACGTTGTCTGAGGCGAGGGGTGGAGCGGTCGGCAGGTTCAGTGTCGGGGGGTAAGGTCCGGATCAGTCTGCGGAACGGTACCGGACCGCTGCTTTTATCCAGCTCAGGCACGCACAGTCCGGCCCGTTTCCAAATGTTCCGGTTCTTGCGGTGAGTGGGCCAAAGAACGATGGGTCCCCAGAGGTCAGAGGTCAGAGGAGACACTGGATGGCACATTCTGGGCCCACACCGGTTCTGCCGATCCTTAACCAGAAGACACGATGTTCAGCTCAACTCGGTGATTGTAAATAGATGATGAAGAAAAAAGAAAAAATAGAGTAAAAATTCACCAGGACTTGAGTTGATTTAGTCTTTTAGTATCTTGTCTACTAACCTTACCCAAATATGAACATTTAAGTTTGATAATTTTCCAATGAACAAGGAATGTTTTAAAAATTCAGTCACTCCCACACATAACCATCCTTCAACAGACCAGCATTTTCACGTGTTTGTCAGACTGAACTGTCATCGTTGCTGATTGTTATAATAATAATAATAATTTATTCTCTTATCTGGTAATCCAAAACCGTGTCTAGGGTTTTATATTATGTTCAGGTTGAGAGTCAAAGTTAGTGTCACTGAAACACATGTATGTGTTGGTTTACGTCAGACAGCGGCTTTTAAAAATGATCACAACTTTAATCCAAAATCTGAGTTTTTAAACTCCTGATTATGACAAACTGGTGTTCTG